>LVTN01000004.1:810397-936081 GCA_001649415.1 Musa itinerans
GGCTGGATGGGGCTTTGGTATAGTGTCGGGCGTTGAACAACCTTTCGCAAGTTCGCACGTTACCTTGACGGGAACTTGTTGTCGCGCCCGGCACCCGGTGAGCAGCTGTTTGTGGACTTGCAGCTGTTCGTTCAACCCTCTAAAGTCCTTGTTTTCCCCCTCTCCCTCTTTTTTCTTGTGCACGCAAGGTGCTCGCTGAATTGCTTGTAAAGCTTCCCCTTTTTGTGAGACGTCGGGACTTGTCCGTCGCTCGTTCTTCGAATTAATCAACCTTCTCTTTTACAGGTCCTTCGGGACCTGCGAGAGATTACAAGTTGGCTGATCTTTGCGGACGCAAATCGCAAGGGCGAAGCGCGACTTAGGCAACGCAAGCTAAGTTCGCGCCTTGGCCGCAAGGGTGCCTCACGCCTTAGGCAATTCCAGCTAAGGCCGTGACAACTCGCCATAAGGTCCACAACAAAGGCCAGGTTGTGCATGTGCTTCTGGATGCATACACGACTGAGGGAAAAAACAACATATAGTATAGAAGTTGAGTGTTGAGATGAAGACCTAAAGGAGTGTTTAATGTCAGAGACACTACTAATACCTATTGTGGTTAATTAAGCTTTTTTATCCTATCAAGGTCAAGTTACTAGTTTATAATGACAGTAAGCTCAAAGGATGGTTTCTTCTTCAGTGAGAATAAGTCTTGCTCCAAAGATGGAAGCACAACACTATGGACCATACAAGTTGGACATGTTTTAGAGCATTTATTTTCCAAGGTTCAAGCACTAGATGAAGACTAAATCATGCTATGCTGTTACTGACCACATGCAGCCTCTGATTCGTTTTCGATGATATCAATGTGATCATATTAAAGACACCTCCTCTAGCCCGTGCAGCCACGCGTTCCCTGTGGAGTACATTCTGGTGGAGCGCATGCACAGTGAAAGTGCTAGAACATTTTTCTCTTATGTTATTTTCATCAATACCCAACTTTTTTTGCCTTAAATGATAGAAAAAGTTTGCTCTATGGGATGAGAAACTTGCATACTGCATCTTTCACCTAGGAATATGTTATCTATTTCTACAAGCTAATGCTATTTTAATGTATAAACGCTCTACAGAACAATAATCTAATGTTTTAAAAAAATACTGACAGAATGATTGATACTGCAGTTAATAAGCTGTTGAATGACAAGGAGAGAGTGTGTGCAGCGCTGGAGAATCCGAGCCTCCGTCAACTTGTGGATGAGTGCCTCTACTCCAATGAACTATATTCGCTTTAGTTTGTTTTCTCATGACCCTGCCTATAAAATAAATGTGTCCATCAAATTGATAAGTTTAGAAGTTCACATTCTGGATATATAATTATAGCAGGTCTGTTAGGGTCCTTTTGTTGTAAGCTGTCTAACATATATGTCTGCACCATCTACTATTCTCTATAATCTTGTGATGTTTATTGAGCTGCTATCTTTTAAGTTGACTTCTTTAAGGATAGATGTTTTTCTGTAGAGATAAACGATGATTACTCACAGGACACTTTGTATGAAATGTGCCTTCTTTGGTATTGTTTTATTCACAATAAACAGGATTTTCTAGCCTCTAAATGTGGGCATGGTTTTGCTGATTCATTTAAATCTCATGAATCCAGTTATTTATTTCTAGCAATTTCTCGAAAGAAAATTTATTTGTTTTCTAAGATAGCATTCATTTTTTTGGTTTATTCTTGGAGGGCGATTTTTTTTAAGATGTGAAAATAAGTTTGAGCTAAGGATATGAAAATAAGTTTTCTAAATGGAGATATAGATTAATATTGATTAATCTAAATGATTTACAAAGAAAATAAAATAAAAATAAAATTTGGTATGTAAATTTAGAAAATCTATTTATGATCTTAAATAAGTTTCTAGACAATAATATATAAAGATTTATAATATTTTTTTTTCAGATTTCAAAAAAATACTAAAGATCATAATGAGTTAGTTTATTATATATTAGTCTATACGTTGATAATATTTTGCTTGTTTGATCTTAGTTTATTAAATGAGACATCCTATGTTATTAAGATTGTGATATTTAGGAATAGATATTATGCTTGTTTAATCTTAGTTTATTAAATGAGACATCCTATGTTATTAAGATTGAGATATTTAAGAATAGATATTAAGAATTGTTAGGATTATCTCAAAAAAGATATATTGATTGTGTAGATTTAGTATACAGTTTTATTTAGCAAATGACAAAAGTAAAAAAATAAAGGATCAAAATGGCCCACTACAGATCGAATATCTCTTACAGGTGTCCACATGACACGACCTTTATTTACAAGCCTAAAATGGCCACCAAACCTGACTAAAAGTTGGACTATCAAGCTTTCGGTCGTCCCTCTACCTGCTGTGCAAAGCAAAATACTTGGTGTATATTAGAGTTACCTAAAAATGAAACATTAAAAGGTTATAAAGAAAGTAATAAGATATCTAAAAAAATAAAGGATTATATGCTTATATTAGAGTTACCCAAAAATAAAACATTAAAAGGTTATAAAGAAAGTGATAAGATATCTAAAAAGATAAATGATTATATGCTTACATATATTAAATTTAATTAGCTTAAAATAATAATATTTTCAAGTATTGATTTTATAAATTACCTAAAGTTCACTTTACATTTTATATTCATTAGTTGAAGAGATAATTTATAAGAAAAAATATAAAATAATATATTATTATATTATCAACTATAGAAGTTGAATTTGAAATTTGTCTACTAATCAAGCTTTATGTCTATGAAATTTTATATTTGGTATAGTCATATTCAATTAATAAGTCATTAAGGATATTTTGTCACATATTATAGTAGTTTTCTTTTTTAAGAATATCAAGTATTCTAGTAGCTCTTTGTATTATAATATAACATACTTAATGATTAGAGAAAAGAGTTTAAAATTAATTAATGTTAATTAAGAATTTGAGTTTCATTTTATTGATTGCTGATCTATTCACTAAGGTTTTACGGTCTAAAATATTTGAAAGAATATGTTATTATGAATGGGTTTGTGAACAACCCATAAAAAATACGATAATATATATTTGAGTGGACATTATAATTAATATTCTTATTTACATAATTAAAATTATTTATTTATACTATTCTATTCACATTTATGTATGTATATATTATGATTGAATATGATAACAAAATTATTTTGACAAGATAAATTACAATGGTAATTTTGGATTACATTAAGAATGGCTAACAATGTTATGGTACATAGAAGTAAGTATGATATTGATGACGTATAATCATTATAACCCATATTAATAATGAGACTTCACGTGATATTATATTTATTAGATTTATTGGTTTATTTTATAAAATTCATATCCATATATATTTTTTTTAAAAAAAATTAAAATAAAATAAAATAAAATTATTTTAAATATTTTTTATTTTATTTATTTTGATTTTAAATTTCTTTTATATCTTACTAATAATGGGTCAAATTGGAGAATATTAGAATATGAGGTATATCTAATTACGTAAGATATATTATAAATATGATTGAATTTTAATTATGATAATCAACCAACAAAAAAGAAGTTCAATTATAGTAAGATTTTTTAGAAGATGACATAGACTCTTCTAATTAGTTATTATAGATTATATGCTTTTGCATGTAAATAGACAAGATCTCCTGGCAACTGAATGTGGATACATGACATGACGTTATTGAGAGATTACAGATCTCTTATTTTTTTCATAGTCATATGAAATTATTGAGGGATTACAGATATTCTCTCATTTTCCTATCTTTAATTCATCGCTTATAGCAATCCTATGAAGGATAAGAGAGGAGAAAATGAGTTTATTTTCCTTGCAGATCGACACCATTATAGCTTTCAGATCCGACGATGATGCACTTGTAAATCAGATAAAGATTTCTTGAGTACAATCGATAGGTACACATTGTATACTTGATTATTTGTTATTTGATTTTAGTTTCTGACACTAAAATATCTAAATAATAGTATGTTTTTATGCTTACATTTGCATGTAAGTAAGTTGTGTCAGGATCGACACTAATAGAGGGGGAGAATTAGTGCTATATCAATTTAAACCAATTTTAAGGTTAGATCGATAAATTCATATCAAAAATGCGTTTAATCTCCTGTGTGGCTCTCTGCCCATATCACTCGATGTATTTGAAGCTGGTCACAAGAGTGGTTGACACAAATTCTTCAAGCTTACCTTGGGGTTCTCTTTAACTGCAAGATGTGACGTCGACGGTGGCATTCACCAAGCATGCGACACACCACCTCTTGTGAGACCTCCCATCTCACTTGGACTCGCGTTTGAGCAAGATGTTAACGTACAGAGACGAGATTCAACCCACTTCCTCAGCTGAGTGCCGAAGCCAGCGGGGATGCTTCGAAACGAAGCCCTCGGGTAGGAGGGGGCCTCTTGCTTTGCTTGGAAAGGAGTGAAGGCAGGCGCACTCATGCAGCAGCTGCAAAATCTGGCGTTGAAGATAAACTTCCTAGTCGAGTAGGAGGAGGCCCGCAGTTTTGCTTTGAAATGGGCAGTTCACCTTGAAGCAGAGAGCGAGAGAGATAACTCACCTACCTACACTCGATCGAAACAAATAGCCATCTCTGTGCCATCATTCGGATATCCATCAGAGATCACAAGTTCACGACGATGGAGAACTCTCCGGTGCAACAACACGTTTGAGACTGTGGAAGCGAGGAAGACGGGCGCATCGATGGCGAAGCGATCTGATTTTGCTCAGAAACTATTGGATGATATCAGATTGAGGAAAGAGAAGTTGGGATATGCTCCGTCTTCAGATCAGCCACCATCTGCTGGTAAGTTAGAATCCGTGATCTGATTAGAACACACATTATGAACACTGGATAGTTAGACAAGTTAATGTAGCATATGATGATACCATAAGAAGATGCATGGAAGTATGATGTTACGTTAGCTCAAGTTTTAACATCACCTAATGCAGGTTATCTTCATAACATTAAGAAGAAAAGTGTTAAGTGGACTAGCCAAGTGGTTTACTTGCCAACACCGAACATGTTCTGTTGTTTCACCAGTTTGACTACTATGTTATTGACTACGGCTATCACAATTATTTATATTTGTTCTTGATCAAAGTTATATTGCAGTGGTTGACGTAAGGGGCGATAGTTAAGTTCTCTGTAAGCGCACTTTGGTTTCCTTCTAAACTTCTCTCCGTTCTGTCAAAGTTCAGTAAGATTATTTCATGATCTTAGAGCTCAAAATAAAATAAATAGTATAGAGCTTAACTGAATGCTTAGTTCATCGGGCCTTTCCTTGTCTAAATTTTCCTGGGGAAGGATTTGGTATCAGTATTAGAGAATTGACATCATGTTAACAAACATTATAAAATCCTGCCAAGTACTTACGAAGCATGTTCAGTGTATCAATGACCGACTTTTAAACAGGAACCGTAAAAGATCAGCTATAGCTTTTTGTACCTTTGTTATTGGGATTGAAGGACAGACATTTCATCTGGAAATTGTGGCAGTAAGTTGGTAATGCGGTGCTTCATCCAATCTTTTGAACACAGATGCAACAGCCCTTGCGGCGTAACACCGTATTACACTGATGATCATGCTTGTAAAATCTTCGTAAATCCCTGGATAGACAAATATAGATTTCTCAGTCCGATGATTTATGCAGCATAAGATTGACCCAGACATTGATCATCTGCTTGCATAATTTTTTCCAGAGCATCAGGGGAACCCCCGAAGGTCCTCGCGAGGAACAGAAGCAATAAAGAACTGTGTAAGCTCTTTGAACACAACTTTTAAAGTAAAAACAGAGCCTCTTCAGCTTTACATACCATTTAACGAGGTCCTTTCTGTTCTTGTTGTGGGCGTTCGCAGAGTGGCAAAAATCTGGTCAGCACATCAGAAGTCACAGAAGTATGGTTCAGCACCATACATAACAAAACAGCGTTTCCAAAAGTTGGTTCCCGGAAGATTGTTCCTATTGGAAGATCCACAAACAGTCAGAATTCTGTTGATGCGTCAATGGCGCTAGCATTTGCACTCAGTAATTGTGGAAAGCTTCATTACACAGCTAAATTTGGTAACGAGCTCATTCCACATAGTGGATCTATTTGTTACAGAGAAAGCCACAATCGATACTTATTATACAACACGAGACATCATGCTGATCGATATCCTTTTTTAACCAACGCGCAAATCGGTGAAATATCAAAAGGTGTTCAGAAATTGAATAAAATCCTTGAAACATGCTCTGATACATCAAATTATGGGAAGGATTCAATTCAAATTGGAAGGAAATTGTTGAAAGGGGCCACGAATTTGGATGACTCATTGAAAATGCTTGTCACCCTACGAGAGGATTCAGATCGCATGGTCAGCTCTCAAGGGAGGCAGGCCAGACTGCTGAAGAGCATGGAAGAAGATGAATCATCCAATGACGAAGTAAACAAGAACACTCTAATGTACAAGCCCAGGATTTCTTTTGATGAGTCCACCAAACACTTCGCTGAATTGGCTAAAGCAAGCGATGATACTATTATTCAAAGGCAGAGATATTTGACCTCATCTTACATCGGAAGTAGTACGACTAATTCAAATTATAAAGAGATCACATTAGATGCATCTATAAAATTCGCTACACACAGAAGGTCTCCGAGTTGTGGTCCTGGTTCCATGCCTGATTCCCCGTATTCAGGCATTAGGCACAAACATGACCATGGTGATGGACTCGGGAACTTCTCAATCACTAATGGCAAGTCCTCGACTTCAAAGAACATCAGACAGTTGGATCCTAGAAGCCCTATAAATGGCAGTGTAAGAATGCCAAATGTCGTTGCTAAACTTATGGGCCTCGAAGAACTTCCAACACTAAAGGCTGAGGTGAAAAAAGTCAAAGGAAAAAAGGACAAGTCTGAGAAAGAGATGGCAATAGGCCAAGTAGCAGATGCAAAAGCACGAAAACAGGTGATATCTCCGCAAAGGCACTTCATGCAGAATTATGAAAGGAACAAGATTCTAAATGAAATAAACATTGAAGAAACCAAGGCCAAAAGCAGCAAGGAGAAGACAAATTATATGCGGAACATGACCCCATTGTCCAATAATGCACCGAAGATGCATCTTGAAATCAGTAGGAAGACCGAAAACATTGATATCAGCCACAGTTTAAAAGAAGAAATAGACGAGAACAATTTGGTAAAGTTGATGGAAAGGGTAGACAAAAGAGAAAAAAGAAGCAGATCTGAATCAGCTACCCAGGATATCATTCAACCACATCAAGAAAGAGACCAGCAAAGAACCAAAGACAAATCATCTCAGTGTCATTACAATGCAGCTAGCAGTAAAGATACACTCCTAAACAAGAAGGATGAACAAGATCGGTTAGGTCTCGCAAATAATCAGACAAAAACCCAGGTGACACAACAAAAATCAACAGTCCACATGATAAAACCCAAATATCCATTTTGTGAAAAAAAAGACCATGATGTAGACAGCAAGTTAAAGGTCAGCACAGCAACAAAAAGTGATTGGAAATCAAGGACATCTACTGACAAACTAAGCACGAATAAGGTGTTGTCTGGTGGCACAGTTGTTGCCAGAGAAGGAAGTTCAGTAAAGGCTGGAAATTTAGAGAAACCCAAAGAACGTCCAAAGAGCAGCCATCCAGAAATGCAAAACACAATGTACATAACTTCTGATCACATGGAATTAGGTAGAATAGCATATGAGAACTCAGATGATATGAAGTCCTTACTGACATATCCAAGAACTGATAAAGAGAAGCCCGTGCCTCAAATTCTGGTGACAGCACTGATGAAGCCTGTGCATATTCCAACTGCAAAGAAGGTAGATAGAGCAAACATGAAAGTTCACAGAGGTGAAAGCCATAAGGTTCAAGGCGACAATTCTCGGTACATTAAACGACCAAATGAAAAAAACCAGCAATCATCCTTCTTAAATGATCTGGAGTGGAGATGGAAAGAAAGAATCAGTAAGGATAAAAGAGCAACAGTTTGTTCTCATGAAACAAACTCAGAGCAACATCTAGACCAGGAAACTAAATCAACCTTGCTTTCAGATGATTCCTTGGTAGATGCTGGCAAAGACGAAGCAAAAGAGGAGAGGTCAGTTGCGGAGACAAATGTAAGTTATACTTTCCTCAATCACTATATGCAACCAAGTCAATCTGCATCAATCGTGACTCAGATAATGCACATATCCTTGTTATGTTGCAAATGTGCATTATGATTAAAACCTTGGAGAAAGTTGGTTCCAAGTAACAGTAAATAAGACTTATTATAAAGAAGAAGAACAGAGGACCTGACTAATTCCCTGTGCATGATTTTTTAAAATGAAATATGAGACTCAACACCATGAAGCATTTGCATTATATTCTATTTATTAGTTTACTAGTATCTCATATAGTTTCCACAGTATGATGACAATCATAAAACAGTTTTTAAAGATTCACAAGAGAAGGAAGTTCCCCTCGGTGCAGATTCAGAACTGCGACCTTTCAACTCGAAGGAAAAGCACAACTTGGAGAAAAAGCAGACAGAAGGTAACTCAGATGTTGCAAACATTAACAACTTTCTTGCACCCAATCAAAATATTATGCATCAAAAATTGCTTATGCCAGTGTATAGAAATTAGAAAAAAATCTGGATTTCGAGAAATCATCACAACAAAATTATGAAGAAATTTTAACAATTGCATATCTTAGTTGCAGGTGCAACTGAGGACAGGCAGCTCAACAACTGTAACCTTTTAAAGTCGCAGAATCAGGCAATATCTGAAACAAATGGACAAGGCTCACTTACTGAGGATGAATATATCCTCATGCAACTTCTGATTAATAATCAGCATTTTCGCAACACAGCACAAGCACTATTCAAAATCATGATTCCTGATGATGTTATACAAACCAGCAGCCAAGCTGGTCTGAAAGAGGAAAACAAGCCTCTTTTAGATTGTGGATATGAGTTACTGAGGAGAAAAGGGAAAAGAGAGATGATTCATGCCATGACAAACTCTCATGCACGAGGGAAAGTTAGATACCTGAATGCACTGATGAAGGAGTTGAATGAAGATATTGAGAGTCTTAAGTTCCCCAGTGAGACTATAAATAATGATAGCACTGCAGAATTACTTCACATGATGCTCAAGAGAGACATCGAGGATGGGAAGCCAGATATCAATTGTATGTGGGATATTGGTTGGAACAACATTATATTTGCATCTGTTGAAAAGGATGAAATTATAAGGGATACGGAGAAGCATGTATTGAGTGGACTTATTAGTGAGCTAGCTAGAGAGCTAGTAAATGCAACCATCACTGTTTCATAGAGAAATAATTGTAAAAACTGCTTTGTGTTTCGCAATAATCTGTTGAAAGACTGAAGTTGTTAGTGAGTGGTCTATTGATGAAAAAAAAGGTCCCCATAAATGGCTATGTGGAGTTTATATGTTTTCAACTTAATATCAACTGGTTTTGCACAACCTGTTGTTACATAAATAGAAACCTGCGGTAAAAACAGCTGAATGAAGTCTTCCCATTTTACAAACATTTATTAGAAACTCACAAGAGTAGAAAATAACAAACTAGGAAGCAACGACTGAAAGAAAACCACAACCTGATTCTCAATTGAGATCGAAAGAAGTAAGTTACTTTGTTCATTTCTCATAAGTATCAGTATTTGTCTGACAAATTATACAAAAATTATATCAGGTTTTCTACTGACATAGGTCATAAGATTTCTTTTGGACAGAATAGGTTTTTAGCATGATTATAAAATAGAGAACTAACATAGTAGCTTACCATCTTGTTACTAGATGGAAACATGTGAGTTTTCTTTATATGTTATGGACTACATTTATAAACTCCATAAATGACTACTTTATATGCTATGGAATCGACTACATGGAGTTTCTATGCTTTCAACCTAATATCAACTGCGTTTACATAACCTATTGTTACATCAATAACAAACCAGGATAAAAACAGCATGATGAAGTCTTCTAATCATAGTACAAACATTTATTAGAACACTTTTCAGTGAACACGCAAGGGTAGAAAATAACAAATTAGGAAGCAATAACTAAAAGAAAACTACAACCTGATTCTCGATTGAGATCAAAAGAAGTTATGTTGTTCATTTTCCACAGTTATCAGTATTTTTCTGACAAATTATGCAAAAATTGATATAAGATTTTCTGGTGACATAGGTCATATAATTTCCTTTAGAGAGAATACTTTGTAGCATGATTGGAAAATAAAGTACTAGCACAGTAGCTTGCCCTCTTGTTACTAGGTATGGGCCGGATCTCCATCAAGCAAACATATGACCTTAAAGGCTTTCAACTTCAGAGAAGGTATGACTAAACTTCATAGAAGTGTCATATGATTCTCCAATGACACTATTATGGACCAGCCTCCTATGACTTAAAAGGCTTTCAGAATTAGGCATGCTTGTGAATTGTACCAATCAAACATGACTGAGTGGAACAGTTATTTCATCTAAAATCCCATATAACCCATATGAAATTTCACGAAAAACAACTTAACGAGCAAATAATAGCTGCAAGATTCTGTGCCTATCATCTTTGAAATTGGGATTCACGAAGCAGATGTTAGAAAAGATACCTCAAACAAACTATTCTATCCTCGATCGCTGGAAGCTACTAATCCCACTCATCCATTCAAGATCGTACGACACAAGCCGTCGCTGAAACCCTGGAAAGATAAGGTGAAATTCCAAGAACCAGATCAAACTGAATACCGAACTGGTGGAGATTAATGCGGGCACCGTCGATGGCGAGCAGCGAACAGATTCGTCACCGATCGATGGCTTCTTCTCCGAGAAGAGGAAGCTCCGCCGACAAGCAGCGCCGGCACGTCTCCCCCGAGTCTCTGCGCTCATCTCTCTTCCTACGAGAGGAAGCGGGAAAACAGAATTGGCTCCGAGGGGTCGTTATGCGGCCTTGAATTATACCCTTACAAAAGCATCACAATTACAAGAACACCATTACTATTTCCTCGTCGTGATTGGTTGACTACGTGGGCCCAATTGGGCCTAAGTCCAGCTATTGTGTACGCCGACTTGGACCAATCACAATCATGAGTCATTCTTCTCCTTCTGCTGCTGCTTCGATTAGACTCAGAAGCAGATAGCAAAAGGCATCCAACCAGCATCTGTTAGTTCACCAATGTCGAGAGATGTGCACAACTCGCATCAAAGAGAAAAGCTACCGCAACAACAATGGCATGTGTAGTACAACATCCTCCGATCCTTCTTCTCTAAACACGTTCTCTACGTAAACAAGAAAAGACCCTCGCTTATCAGAAGCAACAAAGCCCCGACGAACACCCTGCCCGTCTCAAACTGCGGGCTTGGCAAAGCATCGTCCTCCATTGGAATGCGTTCGACCCATAAGTGCCTCGTCAGGGCGGGGGATGAGATCTCAGCTCACCGGAGCGACCTCCTTCGCTGCTGGATGCAGAATGGCCGCGCTCGTGCCCCGTGATCTGTCCGCTGTATTCGGGGCTGGCGATCACGACCTTCCTCACGCGTTTGGTGTTCGGGGTGTACGAGCTTGAGTCGTACTCTGAGCCTGAGCTGAAGATCATGCTATGCCCTGGCGTCATTCCCTCATTCAAGTCCTCGAGCGAGACGTCGCCTTCTAATGCTCTCACGATCTGCGATCACCTCGTCGCATCAGAAGCGATGCAGTTGACGATGCATAGAGGACGCAGTGATCTCACCTGGCTCATCTTGGGTCGTCTCCTTGCGGAATGGCGAATGCTGGCAGCAGAGGCCGCCACCATGCGCGCCATCTCCGCCGGGTCGTAGTTGCCATCCAAGCGCGGGTCGGCTAACTCGTCGTAGTCTCCGTCAGCCAAGGCGCGAGAGAGAGCATGCCTCGCCTGTTGTTGGGATCGAGTAAACCAGCGTCAGCCACACAGAGTGAGCAGATCACAATTACGAGCACGGCTGCAGACGCACTGACCCAGTCCACCAAGCAATCCTCCGAGAGTGCATGCGTGGTATCGGCCGGTCGTCGTCCGGTTATCAGCTCCAGAAGCATCACTCCATATGAGAAGACGTCGGATTTCTCTGTGAGCTTCCCGCTGGATGCGTACTCCGGAGCCAAATACCTGCTCGTCAAGAAGAAAAGAACAATGCCTCAAAATCCAAAGTCCACATTGGAGATTGATCGAACATCTTGCTCACCCGAAGGTTCCCATGACACGGGTGGAGACATGAGTGTAATTGTCCGACGACAGCTTCGCCAACCCAAAATCCGCAACCTGGATATGTTTTCTGCATGAGTTATCTCACATGTCATAGCTTCAGATCCACTACATGCTTGATTAAATCTCGCCACAGGAGAACCAATTTTACGTCAACAACATGAGTTCAGAACAGAACTATTTATGATACTCTTTCATGTGTTTGATTTGTTGTCGTCGAACTAGCTTACCATGGCCTCAAAGTTTAAGTCCAGAAGAATGTTGGCAGACTTGATATCGCGGTGAATGATCCGAGGGTTGCCTTCACGAGATGATTCGAATCGAACAAATCAGGCATTGCAGTGTAGAGCAGAGGAAGGAACGATAGTGGACAGATCACTCACAGTCCTCATGCAAGTAGGCAATGCCTTTGGCTGATCCCAGTGCAATTTTTAGCCTCATCGACCAGTCCATTACCGGGAGCCCTTTGCCTGCAAATAGATGGCGGAAGGATTGACGCAACAATAGATCTTTAGTTGGAGGAGGAAGACACTTGAAATCAGCGCTGACCATGGAGGTGGTGTTCGAGACTGTTGTTGGGGACGAACTCGTACACCAACATCCTCTGCGCACCAGCAATGCAGTACCCGACGAGGGACACCAGGTGGCGGTGGTGGATGTGGCTGATGATGTCGACCTCAGCCTGGAATTCCCTCTCCCCTTGCCCACTCCCCGACTTGAGCTGTTTCACCGCGATCTCCTTCCCGTTTGGGAGAACCCCCTTGTGCACGTACCCGAATCCTCCCTGTCCTAGCAGATTAGCATGCGAGAAGCCATCAGTTGCAGCTGCAAGCTCCTCGTAGCTGAAGGTGCTTTGGTTGAATCCAAGGGCAACGATGGGGGAGGGTGGCGGCAGGGGCGGCATGTGCGGCCCCGAGTAGGCCGAGCTCGCCTCGCTGCCGCTCATCATGGTCGAATGTTGCTGAGGCTGCCACCTTCCTGCATGCGAGGATCCCGAAGGTGGTGTCACCTTAACAACATGGTTGGCACTCTGCTGCCTGTGATCCCAATTCGAGGGCTGTCCACTACCGTAAAGCCCAGTGTCTGCGAGCATTAATGAACCCAGTTTCCTTTGTTAAGCTTCCAGGATTGATGACAAGGAAGTAGACATGTTCAACAATTTTACACGGATAAGAGTTAGACTAAAAGCTTGCTTGGATTACCATTGTGTGCCGAGGCATCTGCGTAGTACTGCATTGGATTGTGACGCTTGTTCTTCTTCTTGGAGTTGCGAATGCATACGATGATCATGAGCACGAAGAACAGCCCAACTCCTGCCACGACGCCTACGATCAGAGGCACGTTCACGTCAGAATGTGTTGATTTCTCGGAAGGCGACAATTGGTTAGGGGAAGAAGGTGGTGGTGGTGGAGGTGGAGGTGGAGGTGGAGGAGGAGGAGGAGGAGGAGGCGGCGGTGGCGGTGGTGGCGGCGATGATTTGTCGGAACCATCCGAGTTAGATGATGAGTGATGTGAAGAGGAGTCGTCATCTGACAAATGTATTAATGTGAAGCTTTTCGAGGCCGGAGGAGGAGTTGAATCCCGCGGTGGTGGCGGTGGCCATGAATCTGTGGTGTTAGTTGGAGGTGGGGAAGCAGCTGGTGGCCGGAGGAGGCGGAGGCGGCGGTGGCGGTGGTGGCGGCGATGATTTGTCGGAACCATCCGAGTTAGATGATGAGTGATGTGAAGAGGAGTCGTCATCTGACAAATGTATTAATGTGAAGCTTTTCGAGGCCGGAGGAGGAGTTGAATCCCGCGGTGGTGGCGGTGGCCATGAATCTGTGGTGTTAGTTGGAGGTGGGGAAGCAGCTGGTGGCCGTCTCGGCGGTGGAGACGATGACGTGGAAGATGAATTGCTGGAGGACGCTGAGGAACTACCCGGCGGCGGAGAAAAAGACATTTCCACAGAGATGATATCTCAGCACCACTCTCCCTCGAACTGCTGTCGTAGACGATGCAGCATACTAAGAACACCTGCAGAGGAACTCCACGATCAGGCCAGGCATCGAAGCAACAGCAAACAGTAACTACAATTGCAGGAAACTTTCTTCTTATCATCATTCCTGCAGCAAAGAAGCTAACAGCTTTTCTTGTTGGCATGCACCTGTTCTGCTATCTTCTGTAGAAGCTTTGAAGATATGAGATAGGAGAATGGTTCTTAGAGAAGGGCGAGGGAAGGGATGGTGCATTGAGCGCGTGGCTTCGTCCTTCTCCAAACACCACCACCTCTCCAATCCAAGGAATGCTATATAGTGTTGCTATTTTTTGTGTGGCAGTGGCATCAAATTAAGGAGCCACTCGAGTCCAAGAGGCTGGAATTAAGGCCAGATAAGAATGAGAGAAACAGGTAACAGAGAGAGAGAGAGAGAGAGAGAGAGAGAGAGAGAGAGAAGGGAGGAAGGATCTCCACAAGACCCTTCGGCTTCCAAGCTTGGTTGACCTGGGGCCGTTTCCTGGGCCGGTCGTTTTCTAACCGCTTCCCGCGCGACCGCTCCATGGAAGTTGTCCTCGGCACGTGCGGCGGTGTGAGGTCCCACGCTGGACATGGACGTGTGTCTTCCATCCCTGTTTGTTGATTTTTTTTTTAATTTTCCCAACATTATCTTTCTTTTTTTATTTATTTGTCTCTTTTTGTTTATGGGTCAATTCATTTATGTCTCTATAAAAATTTAGAAGTGACAAATATATCAGCTATAAAAGATCAAAAGCTTTATGAGTTTAAGCAACAACAATAATAATAATAATAATAAATCTGCTATAAAAGATCAAAAGCTTTATGAGTTTAAGCAACAACAACAATAATAATAATACACAGAGAGACATGCATACATACATAAAATCTTGATAAGAATAATATCTATGTGGCAAAAGCTATAATCTAATTTTTTTTTAGGGTAGATAAAAAAAGAGAGATCTTTGTTCTATCCTTTAAATTAAATAAGAACCAATCCTTAATTTTGTTTCTTTGAGAAAAAGGATTTTGTGAGTGCTTAGCTCACCCTAGTGAGAGAGAGAGGGTATTGTGCAAGCAAGTAAATATTATCTGCATCTGTGGTATAGATGTGAAGACATCTCCTTCCAGCTAGTTCTGAACAATCCTTTCTGTATCTCTGGGGTATTATATTTATATATATACAAACATAAATTGAAATCCACACCCAGAAAGGAGGTGGTCTGAGAAATCAATTTTCTGGGAGTAAAAGATGGTGTGATTCTTGTGTTGACCTCTTCACAGCTTTCCAAAAGACAGGTAGAGGGATGGCCTGCCTCATGGAAGAGTGGGGCAATGAGTTGTCATGTAAAATGCTTTGTGCCAATTCCAAAGAGCATGAAACAGAGCAAAAGCAGAGCCGAGATGACATCCCCCATTCACGGGAGAAACACCTTTGGTGCTGCTCGAACATGTTCTGCACCATTCCCTGTTCATCGTGACCACCACCCTCGGCAGTGCAAGGAACATGTCTTTCTTGCACACCCTTCTGTCACTTTCATCAGCTGGGGAAACCCCACTCGAGGAAATTGAAGCACGGCTTCCAATCACAGAAAAACATTGCTTTTGGGTTTCCAGCGGCTGAAGCCTCTCGACATTGTTGAGAACTTGTGGGTTCTCATCATCGATGAGAACTCCGTAGCCAGGAAATTTCCAAGTGGTAAGAAGGTGGAGGTGGGAGAACACAGGGGACGGTGATAGGAGCTGAGGCCGAGGACCGAGGCAGGAGATTGCAGCAAGTCTGTCAACAATTGCAGCAAGTCTTGTGTCTCCAATCAAGGGAAGGGATGGAGACATAAAGCTAAACTTCCTGTGGCGACGACTTGTCCCAAAGTACGATCTTATACTTTGGGTCTTCACATGATCTGATGAAACACACGCGAAAGTGAAGTGCATGCACCTCAACGAAGCTTATCCAGCCAATTCGTGTGTATATTCCTTAGCTTAGACTGTTGATCTGCCATTGAATGCTATTTGGCTTCTGCCTATGTATAAGATTGACATTGGAGAGTATATATATATATATATATGCAAATTAACCAAAAATTTCATTGTATTAATGTAAATATAAACTATGTCTGAAGGCCCCCCACAAATCATTATTTCTAGCTTTTCATCCTCCTCAGAATGCTCAAAGTCCTCGTACCTTTATATCCTCTCATGAACTTTTTTTTGTCATCCTTCTTATCTGCCTAACTTTCTCTTCCTAAGAAGATTAAGATTGTCCCTACTCATCAAGATGATCTAACAATCATTACAACACAAAATGAAGCCTCTCATTGCATATCTACAGCACATTTAAGTCACAGTGCTGTAAACTCATGTTGTCGGCAAGAAGGAAGTCTGAGATCACATATATTATAAGTATAAGCAAAAATTGATTGAATATGATTTTTTGTCAAGACTTTTATAAGTTGTTCGACGGCATTAATTTCCCATAATTTGTTTGTTTGTCTCATTGAGACTGGAAAGTATCAGCTAAGAAAGATGTCGAAACTAACAAGAGGAGGGGAAAGAAGAAGCCCTCTCTGTGTTTACTGCTCTTTCTTCTTCTTGAGTTCAAGACATGTTTACATTGACACTACCATTCTTTGTGCAGTTGCAGACGGGGCATGCGTCCACAGCGGGGCCGCACTCCGCGCAGAGGCACAAGTGCCGGCAAGGCAGCAGCAGCACCGACGGCTCGCGCTCGCGGCAGGTCCGGCAAGCGCTCCTCCACCCGCCGGCCTTGATCCCCTCTTCCGCGCCGTCCTCACCGTTGTCCCCGCAGCAGCAGGACTCGGCGTCTGAGGCGGTCGCCGCTCTCTCCTCCACCCTCACCTGCGCCGCGAGCACCTGTTCGAGGTTGGTCCTCAGCACGTTGGCCGTGGCCTCTTTGCTCAGGGCCAGGTCGCGCCATATCTGGTTCTCCATGCAGAGGCTCTTGATGCGCTCCTCCAGAGCCCAATTGAGCTTCCCGATGCTGGCGATCTCGTCTTCCTTGGCCTTGAGCCGCTTGGACACGCCTTCTTCCATGGCCGCGAGGATCTGCCTCATGAGCCGCTTCCGCCGCTCCGCCATCTCCGCCCTCACCTTCGCCGCCTGCCATTCCCACTTCCAGAGCATCAGAAACCGCGACCTCCGACCAACAGAGGCTAACAACTACAGCTAGCCACGGGGATCAGGAGAATTACGTGTTGCAGGACGAGGCGATCGATGTCGAGCATCTGCTGTTGCAGGTGGGAGGAGATGTCGTCCCCGAGAAAAGACAGCGGGCGCGACCGCTTCCTCGACGGCGCGTTGTTGAAGGTGAGGCCGCTATCGGAGACATCAGCGGTGGTGACCGGAGCCGGCAAATTGTACACGGGAAGGAAAGAACCGGCGGCGGCCGAGGAAGCAGCACCAGAGACCGGCGCGACGAATCCCATTTGCATGTTGTACGGATTCGGCTGGCGCTCTGCAGTGTCGATGATCTCCCTGCACGTTAAGCAGCACGATCATAAGAACACGGAGAGCCAAAACAAAGCTAATGCAATACACATGCACGTACATACATAGGAAATGAGTCTGAGAGGAGGAACGAAGGGTGATGAGCTGTGTTCGTACCTGCTTCCGAGGAGTTGGGAGGGGAAGAGGTGAAGATGGTGGGCTTCAACTGCCATGAGAAGATGTGTGTTCTATGTGTTGGTTTATGCTCGATATATATCTCTGTCCTGACGGTGGGAGGTGAGAGGAGAGGATGGTGTGGGAAGGAATGAATGGGTGGGAGGTGGGCATGCAATGGGTATGGGGGTGGGGGCGAGGTGGGATTTATTTAAGGGTTTGGTTCATAGAAGAGAGAGAGAGAGAGAGAGAGAGAGAGATGAAGAAGAAAAAGTTAAAGAAGGGAAGAAAAAGGAATTAGAGAATCTAGAAAAAGAGGGAGAAGGTGGGGTAAGAGGAAGACTTGGTCATTTTGGTTTGTTCCTTAAATTTAGTAGAAACTCTTGAAGTCAAAGGAAAGGATTAAGATGAAGGTTAAGAGGCCAAAGAAAGGATTCTAAACTTTTAGCTTTAGCTCTCAAAATCAGTTGATCAAGACATCTAATTTGGGATTAGAATGATAGCTGTTCTTTAAGAATACATTTCCTGCAAGTGGCACTTCCCTCACCAGTGAATATATCAGAAACAAAAGATGGAACATGTTGAAGAAAACCAGTACTCTTTCATGTATTTATCTGACAGGCATGATTGGTTCTCTGATTTCATATTAATCTGAAACTTGTAGTGGACATACATGCCTGTATCTGTTTCTTAAAAGTCAAGAAATAATAAGGAGTAGCTTATGGGATTCATATAGTAAATGAAGAATCTTACTTAGCCATGTATGGATTTGCTAACTTTAGATGTTGTGTTTTAGCAAGACTAGGCATAATTAAAGGTGAATTATGTTCAACTTTTCTGAAAAGCAACACCCCAACATTAACTTTCTTTCATGCTTTCCTGTTCATAACCAGTGAATCATGATCTCTTGCTTTCTTGTTTGCCTCTCTCTCTCTCTCTCTCTCTCTCTCTCTCTCTCTCTCTCTCTCTGTGCAGTGCCTCATAGCTCAAAGCAAATTACTACTGTAGGAACTAATCTGGATCGTGATGGCCATTTTCTTAGCAGTAATCTGGATCATGTTTTGTTGTTATTATGTATCTTAAGACGAAAACAATGTGGAATTTTCACCTTTTTCTTTACAGAAAAGTAGAAAGCTAGTGCTCATCAAAAAGCATGTAGATAGGTGCATGTGATTCCCCTCCATTAAATGACTCCATCCATTAATGTTGCCATCAACCCCACAACCACATTTACCGCCCCCCACCTTGATCAAGCATCAGTACTTGATTGAAGACGGCCCACACCTACTCGATATCATTTAGGTGAATCCAGCAAAGGATTTGAAGGATTGGTGGATTCTCAACATCCAAATCCAACAGTGACCTTGCAAGAATCTTGTCAGATTGAAAGAAGAAACCAATGTGTGTTTGTGCCTCATCCCACTTTTTATTTATTTTTTGGTTCTGGGACACCCACCACCCATAACCCTTTACTTTTCCTATCCCCACCTTTTAAAGATGAATCCTCAAAAGGCACAGGAACTTTTTCCTTTGTTCTACTCCCCATTTGGTGGTGAGAATCTCACTGACCAATCCCTCCTTCCTCTCTCTTTTCCTCTTTGTCTTCTTATCTTTTTCTCTTTTGTTCTTTGTGATTTGTTCAAAGCAAAGGTTGTACCATGTTCTGACCAATTCCCCTGCATGCATCCTCCCAAAGCAAACCTCCACCCACCTACATCTCAAAGTTGGGTCCGAGGCAGCTTCTCCGCCACCACTGTCAGTAGTCGTGCTTGGAAAACCATGCCCGACTCTTCCGATGGATGCAAAAGTCCACCATGCAAGTGATGTGGGGGTTCACCTGACAATGGCTTCGTATGTGGGTCCTCAGGATCTCACGTACACACAACCGGCATGAGGTCTCCACCAGGGCATCGATGGCTTTGGAAAGCCAACAGGAATCAATCTGACAAGAGAATAAACAACAATAATGTGGATGGAAAGAAGTTCCGCAGAAGCTTTTGCAGATGAGAAATAAGTTTGTGTTGTTGTCCAAACAAAAAACACCTACAAATTCTTATCACGATCAGTTCACCTTCCATTGCCTGATGGCCTGCTTCGCTTCACCCTCCTGTTCTGTCTCCATCACAATCTGGCAGTCACTGAGATGTAGAAGACGACCTCTGGCTTCTAATCTTTTCTCCATTGTGCTGGTGGGCCCTGTGTGGTAGCGTGATATGACAGCAGTGTGTGGTGATCACTGATGAAGAAGAATCAAATTGTTTAGAGAACCGAATTGCTGGGAAGACGAAGAGAAGCATTCATGAATGACTTCCACGTGAAGAAAGCAACCCTTTACTATTGGGAATATACCAGTCGGACTCGCACTCGTCTTTACTGTTGGGTCGGATCTACGTAAGTCGAATGAGGAATCAAACCCGAATCGCCGATGTTATCGGATCCAAACTTTGAGACGGACTCGGATCGGGTTTTTTAACCACATCTGCATCCGCGTAGCCCGGCCCGGTCGGCCCTAATTGCCTCAACGGAATTGGAAACCCTACCAATCTTGGGCTGGTTGGAAGGACGGGCCGCATTCCGGATTCGACCACTCGAGAGCACAAGGAGACCACCGCCACCTCGCGGAGGGGGGACATGAGGAAGAAGAGAGGAGGACAGCAGTCGTTGGGCGTCGTCACCGAGGCCACCTACGTCCGTATCGGCAAGGTGGTCGAGGAGGTACCCCCGAATTCTTGACCACAGCCGAAAAAGATTCTTTCTTTCTGTCGTTTTGTTTCAGCTTTTTGAGCTTTGATCCGGAAAGTCGGGATCTTTACATTATCTTCTAATTTTTCTTGGTTAAATGTATGATTAAAGTACGAGAGTATGTGGGCGTTAAGCATTTGGTTCATCAGTTTATATACTCTAGGGGGGAGAATCCTTTTACATGGTTACGGTCGCGACAGCTATAGTATACCGAAGCCTAAAGCTCGATCTAAGCTTAAGCCATCGGCTATATGCCATCGTTCTTCTCCCTGTTCTTCTCACCTTAGATCTGCGAGTCTGTAGATGGCATGAACTTTTAAGCGTCGGTAATTTGAATAAGTTACTCTTGAAATAGCATATGGGGCCAGACTGCGTGGTAGATCGTGTAGATAGTCATTGGGAGTTCGTAACCATGATTGGTTTGACTATTACATTCTTGGCCTCTTTTGCTGTTCATTTGTTATCATGTCCATCAAGGGACATGACAAGGTCCATCCTGGTGCATCAGCTTGTGCTAATGCTCTGAATAGTTCCGGCAGCAGTCCTGAACCAGATTGTCATTGATCTGATCAGCCATTGTCTCAGATTGCCCTGTAAATTAACTCCCAAGTCTTTTAGAGCGGTCTGTTGTTTTTCTTTTTCTTTTTAGTTTTCAGCAATTTTCCACCAACAAAGTAGTTTATTCTCCTCTCTTGTTTGTCATTTTGGAAACTTTCATTCTCCTTGGTTTGGAGAAGCTTTAGTTAGGAGGGTTAATCTTAATACCTAAAAACATGCAGTGTTTGCATGGTACATGAAATGATTTTGTGGCACAAGCACCATGTATGTGGTGAGGGACTGAGGAGCTTGCATTACAAGTTCTTTGTTTTGGTTGAAATTACCCGGTGTTAATAAGATCATAGTAAAACTTGGTTGATATGGTTCAGTTTTTGAGGGACTATTATACACACATTTCTCTGTTTATGAAACTAGGATTTTAATGAGGTTTCCAAGGTCAACAATTTCTTCTTTATGCCAAGAGGGTTGCATAAAGAAGGTATTGCAAAGTTACTTGAGATCCAGCAGCTGATCTTAGGAGTATTTCATAATCTAAAGTAAACAAGGTTTCATTTGTCCCTATTGACTAATTATAATGGACAAAGTAGAAGAGGTCTGTACCACCCTGCAAGTTACTCGACCATTCTCACCGGAGGTCAGGTTGTCAGGAGCTGACAAAAAGAATCAATTCTCACTCGTTTAAGTTTCCATGATGTCGAGTCGAACACAACTTGTCCAGGCAGCAATCATAAAGAGGAGCAGACAATGCTTAGGATTTGGTGAAACATAAAGTTAGTATTTACTAATTTCTTGGTTTGGTACGACATGGAAAGCACTGAACAAAATGTCTACTAGTATGTACGGGAAAAAGAGCATCCTTTGCAGAGAAGCTACCATGACAGCATCTTCTAGCAAAGTGATGGTTGATTGCAGAGCATTGAAACGAAGATACTAGAAAGGTTAATAGAAAATTGGGCAAGTCATCAGAAGAGATTCCACTCTACTCCCTTTCTTTGGTAACACTGTATCTTACAATCTAACAGCCTCACGTTGTGCTGAATGTTAGCTTTGCACTTCTGCAATCACAAGAAAGTAGTGACAAGGTGCATCCAGAAAGGAAGTAGAAGACTCAAATTCCATAGGGATGGATAGTTGCTAATTGGCTAGAATTTTCAGTGGGAGAAGCACACCTTTGTAATGCAAGATGCATGGTGGGTTGAAAGCTGGATCGCTTGATGATGGACCGTCTCATGAACTCGTAGAAAATGATTAGCATATGGCTACACAGACATTTTTTTCTTTTTTGGCTTCAGAAGGATGAGAGAAGTTTAATTACCATATCTTCAGTCGTGGAAAAGGTTTAGTCAGCGCATCTTCATACAGCAATACTGTTCAATCATAAAAATGTTTGATGAAAAACAGAGACCATTTCAAATTTCATAACAGTGACAATAATCCTTCAACTCACATTTTTCTCTCTTTTGTGTGGGTTGGCAGCTTGTGATTTGTAGGAATAAACTTCTTACAGTGCTTGTGTCTTTTTCAAAGCAAAAAAAAAAAAAAACTTTGATCATCACTTGCTAGGAGATGAACAGTAAGATGAGTGAAAGGTGGCAAGTTTCGGGAGGGAACAGCAGGAGAATTACCAAGATGAGTTTTGAAGAATACAAAGGTGCCAGGTTGTTGATTTCTGGATTTAGGGAGCATGAGCACCTGAAGAGACCAAGCATGAACTGTCTCATATCATGTGTATGTTCTCTTTCTAACATGTAGGTGCCAAAATTCCCAGGCGGTGTGATTCATCGTTGCAGCCCCACGTCTTGTTCAAAGAAACAAAGAACAAACAACTGCCAGAAAAGGCTACGATAAACTTGGCCGCCGTGAAAGAAGGGAAATGGGCAACTCAAGCATTCATTCACTGGGAATCATTCTTGGAGTGCCGGCCGTGACCAGCCGTTGATGAGAAGGGGGAGCTGTAGTTTTCGCTGCGGTCAATGGAGACGGGGACCGGGATGGAGATGGCCACCGTGCGGTCCCCGTCGCCTGATAAGACCGGGCAAAGCCCTCTGCACCTCTCCACCCAATCTGTGGGGCACTGCCAACTCGTTGAACGAGAAGGATTGCTCGGGCATTAGCGACACGTTCTCCCTCTCTCGGTGCAAGAAGAAGGTTGGTTATCAGCTCCAAACCATCCACAGTTGAGCTCGAATCCTACTTCCAAATGCTAATTCTGTATCTGCTCTTTCACGTGACAGAACTACAAGGTGATGGGAGGGTCCATGAGATCTCGAGCGGGTCCCGCGCATCGCATGGAAGATGACCGGCTCACATCACATTATGTTGACTTCGTCACCCACCACAAGCCTTCTTTTGGAGGTGTTACGCGAAAGAAAAGTCCAAAGTCCAGTTTCTGCCACCAAGCTGAGCTCGAGTAGACCATTCAATGGAGCAAAAGCAAACAACAAGGACTGCAAAGTCTTCCTTTGGAGGTGTCACCCAAAAGGAAAGCCTAAGACCAGTTTCTGCCACAAGCTGAAGCTGAGCTCAAGGAGACTATCGAATGGAGCAAACTCGAAGAACTGCAAGTCTTCCTTTGGAGGTGTCACCCAAAAGAAAAGTCCAAGTCCAGTTTCTGCCACGAAGCTGATCTCGAGGAGACCATTCGATGGAGCAAGCAAGAAGGGCACGGATGAGAGGTGACTTCTCAGCCGACACACTCACCCTCCTTGCATTTAATTCTTCTTTGACCTTTGGTGGATAATCCAGATATTTGTGTGTTCCTTTGTCTCTTAGACACTGACACTCAAAAAGATTATCTTAAATGAAAAATGAATTCGAATCCGAGATTTCTTAACTGCATAATAATGTGCTAAGGATGTGTCAATGTTATTAATATACATACACTAACCAAGAACCAAAATTTAATCTCACATGAGTAAATAATTAAAATTCAATCTTTACACGAACACACACACACAAATGGTTTAATCTTTTGAATTAAACTGTTGTTAGTTTGACTTGACAACTTAGAACTACTACTAACATGTAAATGTTGAAGTTAATTTTTTTTTTGTTAATGATTTTTAATTGTGGAACATTTTATTTCAAAACTCAAAAAATAAATTTATAGACCAACAGGATGAAAAATTCAGGGAGATTCTACTTGTTGTCATATTCTATATATATTTGTATAGAACAAATTTGTTGTTATTGTTTATATATATATATATATATATAAACAATAACAACAAATTTGTTCTATACAAATATATATATATACAGTAAGTTATGTGAATTTGTTTGGCCTTTGAGTTCTGTACAAAGGACTGTTTCTAATTAAATCAAGAACATTTAATGGGTCTCCTTTTCTCAATATTTGACTGTAGGATCCACATTAGATTAGAATTAGGGGTTTTTTTTTTCTGTAAATCATTATATTCTAATTCATAAAATTAATATTAAAATTATTTCCTATTACATTTGAAATACATCTTGTGGAAAATGAGATGGAGAAAAAAAAATATATAATACTCAGGGAAAATATAATATCAATTAAAAAAAAGAGCTGGTAAAACTTTTATTTTTATTCAAAAATTAAAAGCACAAAGTATGAAAGGGAAATTTGCCTGTTAGACACTATGGATTAACCTATATGACAGCATGAATGTAAATTCTAAACTATAAATTATTTGGCTCATTTATAATTTTTTTAATAAAAATGATAAATAGGGAGGATGAATTTTAATCCTCAACCCTTATGATAGCTCGATAAAGAGTTTAATTGAAGATAAATGAGGCAGATACATCATCATCAATAATCAAATATTTCATATTAAATAAAAAATAAATTTGAAGTACGTTCGAATTATAGTCTCATATATAAAATTTTAAATATATTAAGTCATTAATAATAAAATTATGTCGGCTCTCATTAAAATATTAGACAGTCGTCTCGTAATATTCTTTTATTTAATCTTAATTCTTTTTTTTTTCAAACAATGACCGACCGGGAATCGTTACCGCTCACCGCAACATCAGCAACCAGTGTGACTTCGTCGGAAGATTCGCGGACTGGAAGGCAGGTCCGCGGTCGCCTGCACTCACCGGTGGCGGTGGCCACACGGTTCCCACGCCCTCGCCACGACCGCACCGTCCCCGTGAGGTCACCACAAGAGAATTAAAAGACTAGGAAAAGACCGAAGCGGGTGATCACACCGAGACGGTGAGGGGAAGTCGACGGCGGCGAAGAAGAGGTCGGTCAACGTGGAATATTGACCGCTCATTAACACGGCGGCGAAAGCGACCGGAAAATGACCTGCCGCCCCACCTTTTGTTTTGGCCTCCGTTTCACACATAAGCATCGTTCTCATCATCCACCAGAGGACGAATCCAAACTCATTAGCATCTAAGAATGGTGCCTAATCTCAAGACCTTTGAATCAAGTATTTTTACGATTCAAATGGAAATAAACTTAAACTCATCCTAATCTCAAGACCTTTGAATCTAAGTATTTTTACGATTCAAATGGAAATAAACTCATCATCTAATGCTATCTCCTGTTTGGTACGAGTTAAGGATTCGAATTATCATATTATAAATCCTATTCGATCCTTTTTTTTTAAATGCATATTCTTGTCTTTTATCTATCTAACGTCAGCAGGATGGCATGGGACCCACCGGCTTGGTCGTGTGAGAACACCGTGTCGCGTGGCTCGGACGCCGTAGGAAGTCCCGGGGACGCCGAAGTGCCGTGGGAAACGCGCGGGGGGGTGAAACGAAAAGGTGTGGAAGCGGGGTCGCGTCCGACGGCGCCACCGCAGAGCGGAGAAGCCACCAAGAAACTTCGTCGACCCACCTCCTGCACCGCGATGCCTGCGCGACGTCATCCTGCCCTACTACCGCGTGGTGACCGCATCTCTCGCGTCACCCCGCGACTTCAGCATCCAACCGCAACCAAGAAAGTCCGGTCACCGCGCCCCCGTCTCCTCATCCGAAGACGAGAGAGAGAGCGAGTGAGAGACGAAGAAAGGGTGCACTAGAAGAAAAGAAAACAAAACCTCCTGAAATCTAGCGAAAGATTTATTCCCAGACATTACAGCGTAGGGATCGCGTTCTTGTCGTTCCGGGAGCACGAATTCGTTTCGGTGTGCATTTCTTGGTTTCCGCTAGCTTTTTTTGGTGGGGTTTTCGATGGGGTTCTCGTATCTTTCCGCTTTGGCTCTCTCGGAATCGAGGGCTTGATCGAGGTGTTAACGTGAGTTCTTGGGTTTCTGGTGGGAAAGATGAGTTTTTGATTGGAATTTCGAGCTTCTTGAATCGTTTGTTCCCGAATCCCCTTTCTGCGCTCTGAGCGGCAGCTGATCTGCTGTATCTGATACGGGAGGAAGAAAGTTTGGATTTTGGATTGGAGTAGATGATATCTGTCGAAAATTATCGGAAAAAGATCCATCTTTGGAAGCACAGGATGCTAGATAGTTCGGATCTCATGTCCTCAGAAGCAAGGTGATAGGAATCTGGGCTTCTACGCCATGCCTAATCTCACGGAGCCTTCGTCTTCCATAAGCTTTGCCTCTTCCTCCTACCTCTCCAATGGCTCGAGTGCCTACCATGTTCCCGGTGGCACCGCGCCTAGCCCCTCGCCTCCTCCCGCGGCGCCGGAGGGTGGGACCAACCTCGAGGTCCTGAGCCTCAGCAAGCTGAGCTCTAATCTCGAGCGCCTCCTCCTCGACACCGAGTTTGACTGCACTGACGCCGAGATCGCAGTGGAAGGGGCTCCTGTCGGCATCCACCGCTGCATCCTGGCCGCAAGGAGCCGGTTCTTCCGTGACCTCTTCTCCCATGAAGGAAGCGGAGGGAATCGACAGGAGGGGAAGCCCAGGTACGTCATGAACGAGCTGGTCCCCGGTGGTCGGATCGGCCGGGAGGCCTTCATGGTCTTCTTGAGCTATCTCTACACGGGCAAGCTCAGAGCAGCCCCGCAGGATGTGTCGATATGCGTTGACAGGTTCTGCGCGCATGACGCTTGCCGGCCAGCCATTGGCTTCGCCGTCGAGCTCTTGTACGCATCTTCTGTCTTTCAGATCGCGGAGCTCGTCTCACTTTTACAGGTTGGTTTGCTGTCCTCATGTTTTAGCCTATTGTCTTTCTTCATATGTTTGCGTCTGTGAAGTTGATCGATAGTTGGATTAATTGCTCTTTACTAACTGATGTTCAGATCACGAAAACTGGTCACAAGTTTGATTCTTGAGTTTGCGTGTAATGAAATCTTGTGATCTGTTGAGCAGTCGGAGGACAATACCCGAGTCTTTTTTACTCAATTTTACGGAATGAAAAGTTCAACACATGTTTCTATATTCATAATGGAACTTTTTGTTTGTCTCCTCGAATTCCCATAGAGAGAGTGTAGCTCCTCTGGTATCCGAAGAAATACATGATGCAAATCTACTGAAAGTGGAACAGTGTATGACGGGAAACTGAAGTAGTTACTTGTTGGGAGGATATGGGGCTTTAGGATGACTTTACTAGAATTTATTGAGATGGTGAGTGGAATCACACGAATATTCGATCATGTGTATAAGAACTCAACCACAGGTTCAACGAAAAAAGACTTCAATAATTGGATAGGAAGATTATAAATGGTTTCATCAGATACCAGGAACCATATATTTGATATTTAATATTGGTGGAAATCTTTGTCTTTCTATTATGAATTATAGTTGACGAGTTCTTGGAAGTTTGAAGTGTCTTGAGAAAAAGATTGCGTGTACAATTAAATCTTTGTTTTGCTGACTGCAGGATTTATACCGAGCACTATAACTATTACTGCAGCAATAGTTATTAGGTCCATTTTGATTGACCCAACAAACTACACTAATATCACACATGACATGTCTAAAATAGAAGTGTTATAAAAAAAGGAACTTTGGTGCCTCTACTTGTGTGGAAAAAAAAGTTTTAATTCGTGTATCTACAGTGAATTACTGAAAATTGCATCTGTGTTTTTTTTATTATTATGCAGACATGTTCGAGATACTGAGGATATAGAGATTGTTTGGGAGAAATATGCTATTATCTCGAGATGACAAATTACTCAACAATGTAAGAGTAGTGCATGGTCTTAAAAAAATGCATAACTGATAAATATTATCGAGGAAAACAACTTCAGTCACAGTTTAATAGTTTGTCTGATGGAAAAAATGGGATACTACTATAATCGCCATGAAAAAGATTAGTAAGATTGACTTATGAGCTAATTTCGTAGCTTATCTCTGAAAGTTCTTTGTTTCTTCGAAGTCTTTGTCTGCATCCACAATCATCACCATTCCAGTTTACTGCTATGAAAACAGTTAATTTATAACTTGTGAACTGACATTGTAGTTGCCTTTTGTATGATAACCTGATGTGATTTCTTAAATAGGTATTATAAAAAAAAACATGTAATTATTCTAAGATTTGTATTTTGTACTCTTCTGTGGTCTTTTTGTGGTGATGAATGTGTATTGCTATTTGTGTACAACACCAACGTGACTGTATTATCCTTTCTGTAATCCACAGCGTCGACTTCTGAATTTTGTTGATAAGGCTATGGTGGAAGATGTCATTCCTATCCTTCAGGTTGCCTCCCACTCGAAGCTTAACCAGTTGCTCTCTCACTGTGTCCAAAGAGTAGCTAGGTCGGATCTTGATGATATTGCTCTCGAGAAGGAGCTCCCGCAAGAAGTAGCTGAAGAAATTAGATTATTGCGTCGTGAATCTCAGCCTAAGGAATCCACTGCCACCGTGGACCCCATGCTTGAGAAGAGAATTAAAAGAATCCACAGAGCCCTGGACTCTGATGATGTTGAACTGGTAAAGTTGCTTTTGACTGAGTCTGGGGTTACTCTAGATGATGCCTATGCTCTACATTATGCGGCTGCTTACTGTGATTCTAAAGTTGTCGCTGAGTTGTTAGACCTTGGGTCAGCCAATGTGAATTTAAAGAATGATAGAGGATACACACCACTTCATTTGGCTGCCATGAGAAGAGAGCCAGCAGTGATTGTGTCACTTCTCACAAAAGGTGCCTCAGCATTAGAAACAACAGCTGATGGCCAAAATGCTGTTAGAATATGTAGGAGACTAACTAGGGCGAAAGATTATTTTACAAGGACAGAGCAGGGTCAAGAATCAAATAAAAACAAGATTTGCATTGATATTCTGGAGAGAGAGATGATGAGGAATCCCTTGGCTGCAGAAGACTCTGCTACATCACCATTGTTGGCTGATGATCTACACATGAAGCTTCTTTACCTGGAAAATAGAGGTAAGCTTCCGTAAGGGAATTGTGATACAGTTATCGATCACCTTCATGAATATTGTCTATCACGTATCATCTTCTTTACAGATTTCTTGCTTTAGGATTGTTAAATGTATTTCACCTCTACCTCAAAAGTAGGCCTGCATGCTTATTTAAATCTGTCTTCTATATTTTGTTTTTCGAAGTAGGAATGGTTTTGTAGCAATCTTGAGCATGAATGATTTTTTTTTAGTTCTTTGTGTTTATTTATTTTTCTTATATTTGTTCTTATTCATATTTTCTGTTTCTTAATCTGTAATGATTTTTGAGCTAAAAGTGCAAATCAGACCTGTAACGTCGCAGGTTTGCTTCTTTTAATTTTTGAATCTGATACCGTGTTCCTATCATGATAGATACTTTAGAATTTTCTCATCAGCTGCCATCATATTTGTTTCTCACTAGTCATTAAATGATGGTGCATTATCCTTGTTTTCATAGTTGTTTTGCAGTGTTTTGTTTGATGAACGTTTTCTCATTGTATATCTAAGGACTTGGTCATTTTAATACAAGTAGAACTTAATATGATTATGCCAGTAATGTCATCCATGATGCTATGTCCGTTCACCTATATCCTTAACTCGGTGGAAGAAGGTACTGAGTTTTTAAGTCAGATCTGGATTTGATTGTTCTATAAAATCTTTAGTTAATCGATTCTAGTTCAGGGACAAATATGCTCATGTTTAATTTAGGACATTGATTAATTTACCAACAGTTTGTTTCTTACTTCGAAGTCTGATCTACGAAGCAAATTAGTCGATAAGTGCTAACTCGAAGTGGCTTTTGACAGCATGGTAGACTGATATTTTGACATCAAAATTCTTGTTTTCAAGCATTTATTTTGAGGATATGTACTCTGCTAAACTGATTATTATTCGAAGATTACAGCTGGAGCTAAAATTCTTATGCAGATATTATTGGCAACATCTAGGAGAACACAGATATCATTATTGCTAGTATTATATTGATTGACTTATGTGTTATCAACTGGCACCTGCTAATTTTGATTGCTGTACTGTTCAGTTGCATTTGCAAGATTATTCTTCCCTGCTGAAGCTAAGTTAGCCATGGAAATAGCACACGCCAACACAACTTCTGAATTTACTGGTATTGCTAAATCTAGAAGCTCCAGTAACCTGAGGGATGTTGACCTGAACGAGACACCCGTAGTGCAAAATAAGAGGCTTCGATCAAGGGTAGATGCCTTGTCGAAAACAGGTATTTTAATATAACTGGTTTCTGCCAAGAAATGTTTCCTTCTCGTCACTATGATTTTCTTTTTCTTTTTGTGATTATAGTTCATAACAATGTTATTTGTTGCAAATTAATTTTCATGCCCATAATTGTCAGTGGAATTGGGTCGGCGATATTTTCCTCACTGTTCACAAGTGTTGGATAAGTTCCTGGAGGATGACTTGCCCGATGTGTTCTACCTCCAGAAGGGCACCCCCGATGAGCAGAAGGTCAAAAAGTTGCGTTTCTGTGAGCTCAAAGAGGATGTTAGGAAGGCATTCAGCAAGGACAAGGCCGGAAGCTTGCTCTCAGGGCTGTCATCATCCTCATCCTCGTCGTCACCTAAAAGTGAAGAAATGCATCACATGTTTGCAAGAAATTGAGAAACGATTTTGCGATGTACATATACGATAGCTGTCCAGAATTATTAGTTTATATTATATGTATGGACCAAAAACGATGCAGCAAGATCAACAATTATCGGAAAGAATGCTGTTTCCTGCCGCTACCGAGTGCCTGTAAAACACTTTGATACATTACTGAAAGGATGTTACCAGATAAGGTTTATTGACTTTACCATACCTGAATTGATGCCTTTTCTGAGTGATGTATATTGCTGATATGAAGCATATAGTTTTGATCTTTGGCCTCTCATCTTTAAGAAAATTGTCATCTGTTTCATTTGATCAGGGTGAAGTCCTTGGCCTAGCTTGAGATAATTTAGCTGCTGTAAGAGATCTTGTCCTGTGTTTCTGGAGAAAAACTAGTGAGATTTTGGGTTGAGCAATGATCATGGAGATGTGATATGAATTGTGGTTTGGTTTCTTTCTGGAACTGGTGATACTGAAGTTTTTTTGTTTTTTTTGTTCTTCTCTCTTTTTGTTAGTTTCTCATGATCTGTTTATTCGAACGATGACGACGACGATGACGATGAGAGCAAGTTATTGAGCGATATTTATGAGATTATAAGAAAAATGAGACATCATCCGAAAAAAAATATAAAATTATAGTTTTAGAAAAGTCAACCAAAGATCTAACATATCTTAATATTATAATTAGCTTTTAAATGATATTAACATAAATCAAAGTCTCGATTTATATAGATAAATAGTAACTAAATATTACCAAACCTTGAGGGGTATACACGAAATTTTATCGCCTTCGTGTATGTATATACATACACGTATATGTACGTATAGATGTACATATACACTCAATCCAATCTTCTGATTCCGTAATCCAATATCCTCACGCATTTGAATTTGTCGGGGAATAAAGATAGCGTCCGTCGCAATCTCTTGCGGCACAATCCAACACGAATCCTATTCCCAGGATTCAAAGGCTTGCTCTGACAAGTTCCAACCCCTCACGTTTCTTCTTCCCTTCTCAATCCCTCCTCCCGCCCTTCGCTAATCGCTAATTGCTAATTGCTCGGTTGGTGGCTTCTCCCCAAGAATAACCCACCTTTCGCCCGTCTACTCCCGATTCGTGGTTCCAGGTAGAATCTTTCTCTCCCACGACCGACGTTGGCGCTCTGTTCTCTTTCTTGATTTCGGCTTTTGCTGGTTCAAACCGAGGGTTTTGCGATGGTATTTCTAACTGATCAACGTCTTTTGGAGCTTGTTCTTGGTTGCTTCGGTTGCGGGTTTGGGGTTGGCATCACTCGAGAACCCGAGTGATGGTAGTCTGAGGGGTGCATCGAGATGAGAGGTGATGATGAAAAAAATTACTTTTTTTCCTGGCTGGTTAAGGATATTTCAGCGAAAAAAGGAGTTTTTTGCTTAGCATTGATTGATTTGCCTGGACGGACTGCCGGTGAACTGCTTGATTGCTCCAGACGTCAGTTGGGCCTTGTTTTTCCTCTTTCAGGAAGACGACATATCTTGGTCTACTTTATATCGTGGCTTGCAGTTTATGTTGATATTCTTTCTCACCTTGATCGCGAGAAGAACAAGAATGTGAATTTAGGTAAAAATTTGGAAAGCTGGAAGATTCGAGCACTTCTAGGAGAATTCTTTCCTACCATGGAAATATGTTTAAGTCCTATCCTCTGGAATTCTCCAAAGCTAGGCAGCTTACTGTACCCATTATCAAGATTCATACACTAAATAAACTCAGAACAAGACCTTATAGACTGTCTAAAATATATAATAAAAATAATGATAAAAGTAAATCCATAAATAATGATAAATTAAATCTGAGAAATAACTATTACTAGTAGCACTAAGTGAGGAGGCTCGGTTGATCCCATCCTTTCTTAACACTAGGATTGGGTTGAGAAGGCTCCGGTGGTTCCATAGACTTGCTTTAGCATCTCAGTAATTATTGGCCTCTGATTTCCATAGGCTCTTTCTGTGTGTCACAAGTCAGTGTGTCGGTAATTATTGGCCTCTGATTTCCTTTTTGTAATGTACTGATGACACACTCAATTTGGCTCTTTCTGTGTGTCACAAGTCAGTGTGTCAATGATAAAAGTAAATCCATAAATAATGATAAATTAAATCTGAGAAATAACTATTACTAGTAGCACTAAGTGAGGAGGCTCGGTTGATCCCATCCTTTCTTAACACTAGGATTGGGTTGAGAAGGCTCCGGTGGTTCCATAGACTTGCTTTAGCATCTCAGTAATTATTGGCCTCTGATTCCCTTTGGCTCTTTCTGTGTGTCACAAGTCAGTGTGTCTGTACAGTAAAGCACAATTTCAGTTGTACAGATGAAATCCCATTCTGCTCTTGACTTGTTTATTAAGGCCTTTTGTGATGTCTGATAGAAATGATACAGAAGAGTATTGTCCTATTTTTAGGTTTGTGGCAGCTTCAATAAGTAGGCTTCTTGTATTTTCAGCAATGTAACAAGATTATATATAGGATATGAACCATTTCGGGTAGAATGCCTGTCTTATTCTTTACTTGCAAAATTTGCTTTAAGTAAGCAGTTGTTGTTATTACTTATGCTATGCTTCTTCTGCATGCAATAAGGCTTCTAATTGACTCTAAGGAAAAGGCTTTTAGTTTATGCTAGACTGCATATCATTTGCAAAAACATGTTCTACCTTTTTTAGCATATAAATTAATTCATTTTTAATTTTTGTAAAATAATAAATTCATCTTAAAAATATATATGTTTTGCGTGTAATAATTGTTTCATTATTGATTGAATTCTTGAATCAGGAAATATGTCATAATGCAGGTTTCTAAGACTCAGGTAATGGCAGAGAAGTCATACATCTACCAGGCTGGGTGGCTGGTCAGAAATTACTTGCTAGCAGATCATCTTGTTGCATGTACCTCTGTCCTTGTTGGCATTTATATGTGCAAGATGGTATGTTTCATTCCCATATATCCTCTCCTGAAAATTTGTTTACCAATGCTTTGTTATAATGCATATCCCTGGTTTTCTGAAGGAAAATATTCAAGAGACTGAAAAAGAACTGCTAAAAGCCAAATCTGGTTCATATTAGTATCTTTGGATATTTGGTTAAGTCTTTTGAAAACCATGAAGCGCCCAGTAAGAATAATCTGTTCTCATGCAAGGGACAGAGATGTGAGGAGCATTTTGAGTTGATTATAAAGTTTAGACAAACAAGCTCAACCACTGCCTAAAAACATGTTTCCTTTGATGAGCTGTTAAAAAGTATAAAGTTGCTTTTACCTTTATCATTTTGAATCTTTATTGATGTTTAGTACTTATATGGATTCTCATTCCCTCCACTTCTCCATCCAATTTCCAATTATATCGTGGGCATGTGCCTATTCATGCATGTAGACTTCTGTACAGGGATCAATGATTTCTTACTTGGATATCTTAGTTGTCTCATTCAACTTCTTAACAGTCTGCAATTCTCAGGCGTATGATGTTACCCATATGATTAGTTCTCTTTACTATAAGGGATATGGTTCCCTCACAAAGATCCAACGTATTGAGTGGAATAATAGGTGAGAAGTTATTATTAATTGCATACCATTTTTGTTTATGAGCTCTCACGTATAAGGAAGCTACTTTTGCAGGGGAATGTCAAGTGCCCATGCGATTTTTATCACGGTGATATCATTATATTTAGTATTCTTCTCAGATCTTTTCTCAGATCGCACTGAAGGGCTAGTTATATTCCGGAGTTCAAGTTTATCTATATTTACATTAGGGGTGAGAACTTTCTCAACGATATTTACTTTTGTGCCCACTTCTAGTACTGCTATTGGAACTGTAAGTCCAGATGCTGATAAATTCGACAGGTTTCTGTTGGATACTTCGTGTCGGACCTTGCAATGATCTTTTGGCTATATCCTTCCCTTGGTGGAATTGAATATGTAAGGACAATCTCAGAAGTTCAATTAATGTGTCAATGTTTTATGTGCTGGTTTCTTAGAATTTTACTTAAAATTTTAACTTGCTTTGGTCTGCTTGCGAAAGACTATGGTCATGTCTGCCTTCACCGATACCTGTTTCATATGAATTAAAAGAATTAGGATTTACCTTTTCAGGTTCTCCATCATCTGCTATCTGCAACAGCAATTTCTTACACTATGTTGTCCGGGGAAGGGCAGCTGTACGCATACATGGTCCTTATTTCTGAGACCACAACTCCTGGAATAAATTTACGATGGTACCTTATTAATACTATTGGACTTTATATCATTGTAAGATTAAGAAGTCAGATTTCTTAAATTAACAATGATTTGTTTTTCTTCTTCCTGAAGGTTCCTTGACACTGCTGGAATGAAAAAATCTAGCGCATATCTAGTTAATGGTGTCATGATGTTCATTGCATGGCTGGTAAGTGCAAGATTGTGTCGTTTGAGAGCTCCTTATAAAGCAAGTTGTTATTTTGAACCTTTAATCATTCTTATTGAAAACCTTATGAGAAAGATATTTTGGACTAATCTTGACAGCTAAAAATTAACTGCACTTGATTGTTTCTTTTTTCTATTTAAAAAAATCTGATTGCAGTTTGCATGACAGTATAATCCTCTTGTAGCCTGAGCCTTCTATTTCTTGTGGCAACAACTTCACATGTCAGTTTCATGTGCTCTCACTTTGAGACAATTTACCTTTTGCTCTTGTCATCTCTTATCAATTAACTTTCAGGATCCCATATTCCATATCAAAGAAAACTATTACTGCTAAAGTTAATTGGTAAAAAATAATGTACTAATTTCATTTAAGAATTCACTGATTCACTAGAAATAATGAACTTATGCCATCTAATTTAAGAAGAAAATGGATGAATTTGGAAAAACCACGTCAAATAAGAATCTTCTACAAGACATTAGGGGTCTGATTGCATCACATACAAGTTTGGAAAAATAAAACTAGTAAACACTGTTCTGTGCTAATTATGGTGGGAGGAAATTAAGCAAATTATTTAGAAAAGGTTGGTCAGGCTCACATACTCTGGAGTTATTAGATTGATTAATACCCATCAATGCCCTTTGTGGTAGCCATTTGCAGAAAATGAATCTGAAGTAGTGTTACTGATGCTAATTAATTAGTCCTTGAACCTTAGTTAAGTCGATGCTGCTTTGTCGCAATCTAGAAAGTACATGCATCTCTCTTTCAACCATTGAGCCATGTCCATAGCTTAACTGACCACTCTGTTACTTGAATTTCATACAATTTTCTTAATTGCTTTATGCCATAATACCAAATGGAATTCAGTAAATCTCCAACACTGTTTAATATGTGTGAACTAATAATTAGTTAGAGTCAGACTTAGGGATCAATGGTGGATCTTGCTTCAGTGTAGCTTGCCATCATGATCTAGATGTCAAAGGCTTATCATGGGAAAGCCTCTATCATCCTAAGGGTAAGGCTGCATATATTTCACACCTCTCAAACCCTGCACTGTGAATAGGCTCGTGCAACCGGCCCATCCCTGTTTTTATGTTCTCTTATCGTAATTTTATTTACAATATGTGGTCTTATGCCTATGTTGCTAAATAGTATTATTTGAGCCAAGTGATTATCGTTATGCAGGTGGCAAGAATATTGTTGTTCATCTACTTGTTCTACTACATCTATTTGTACTATGATCAGGTACGGATATTCTTTTATATTGACTCTGTTTATGGCAAGATTTTGCAAATTCTGACCGAACATTAATTCCATAATCCTCTCCTCTCCTCACAGATCAGGCAGATGCACACGTTAGGCTACCGTCTTACTTTGCTGGTACCCGCAGCACTATTTATCATGAACATCATGTGGTTTACAAAGATTCTAAGGGGACTCAGAAAGACACTAGCCAAGCGGCAATGATAGTTGATGTCCATAAATTTCCTGTATAAAGTTTTTGATATCATCAGCATAGGAGAAAGTGAAAAATAATGAAGCTTACTAGCAAACGAATCACTGTTAATATTGGTTTTGCCGTTCATTCTGTAACCTCATTTAGTGTATATTCTGGAAAAATGTTTATACTAAAAGTTGTAAGTTATTTTTCCCAATCTGATCTGTTCATAATCATGATCATTTTGACCATGCTGAGATGATGAATATTTTGACCCTGGTCCTAACCAGAAGCTTCCATCCCTTGATACACTATTCGAAAGTATAGTACCCGGTATGCTAGAAACATGTTGCTTAGCTTGCAATCAGGTGACAGATATTGAGTTTTTCACTCTAAACTTGAACAGAATCTGAATCCTGTGTGATTTGTCATGGTCAACTGTATGCATCTTCCACAATTTAATTACTTTCATTATGTGCAAATGTTTGAATTGGTCCTCACTGCAGTTGTTAGACATGCATATATAGGCATTTGAATCTTAGTTAAAGTGATCTATATATGGTGTGTATGCTTGTATTCTCTTGTGCAGTCCATTTCTTGTTCATCTTCCATTTGTTCAATGAGATTGAGGGAGATGCTTATATATCCTCAGTTCACATTTCCAGATTTCATGGCTTATACTATCAGGATATGATTTTGCTGCTTAATAATCAGTATCCAACTTGGTTCTTCACACCATTGACTATAAACCTGCATGATCTTATCACCGCCACAAAATGCACAGCTCTTCTCACACCCTCCAAAGATCTCTTCAGGTTGTCCAGCTTATCTCTGCATTCATCAGAGAATGAGAGAAGTTTGCTGTCAATTAAGTTTTCATTTTTCTTCAATGATTTAGGCATATTTAGATGCAAGCACTCTATGCCTAGTATGCAGATGATTGTTCTGGCATACTTCCATGCCTGTTGAAACCTGAATTGGGTATTCTTTTGGTTTTTGAATTTTAGGTATTCTTTTCTCCTCTTACGGTAAGTCGTATTAGAGTTCATAAATTTTGATGATCAAAGATTCAATTAGGATGAAGTTCGGAAGGAGGAGGTTGAAGTAGAATATCTCCTTTCATATTTTAGATCGATGAAGTCAGTGTTCAAGGAGGACAAGGAATCCTAGTTTGAGAATTTTTTTTTTATATATCTTTAGATTTTGAAGGAGGAGAATAAGATGTGAGAAATACTTTGCGTGTTCTTATGTTTTTTCTATAGGGTATTCTTATACTTTTCTTTTTGGTGTATAGAAAGGATGTTGTCTAGAATTTCTCAAAAAAAAGAGAGAAAATATATATTTTTTTAAAAAAATTATGTGAAATAATATACAATGGAGCTGTGTTTGAGCACGGATAACTCGTAGACTTTATAATTTATCTTAGATGAAGAATTTGATTGATGTGAATTATCGAACAATATTTATCTTATATCAATTTTTTTATATATTTTTATTATTGATCTGATTTTAAAATGTTTTTCCCCTTTCCAATAAGACAATGAAAGTTAATTCATCGCTTATACAGTGTCAAACGCTTAACCATTATTAGTTCTCATGATAATAATTTCATGTGATTTGGATTGATGCTAATGTTGCATGCACATGAATAACGGATATATAGACACCCATCTATACATCATTAATGGGATAAAATTAAGAGACATAAATACATATGAGAATAATAATAATAATAATAAACATAATAATGATGTTTTATCTTTATGGGAACATAGCACATTAAAATTTAAGTTCACAAAAAAAAAAAATCACAGAAACATACTTGTCTTGTAATTTATTAGTCCCATCAATACTACTCCATTTGCACACACATGGTGATAAGAAAAGCTCAAAACCATTTCCATCAAAATAATAAATAATAAATAAAATAAAATTTCAACAAAGGATTTCCTTAAATCTAACTGCTTGTCTGTTGATGACAAATCATTGAGATTGATAACAGATAAGATTTCTTCAAATTATACGAGGAAATCTCTCTACTCAATTGAGGAAAATCTTCTATTCTATAGATGAGGTAACTACAGCAGAGGAGGTAGCCGCAACAGAGGTGCAGTATAGCAGGTAGCTACAATGATGCTGCAGCAGATGCTACAGCAGAGGAGATGCTACAACAGAGGAGGTAGATGCAACAATACTACAGCAAATGAGGTAGCTACAGCAATTTGGTGGAGAAATTTGCAACGATTTAATAGAGAAATCTATAACGATTAGCTGTTGGCAAGAGCTAAGGATTGATAGTTGACAGCAAGGCAGCGGGTTACGATTGATACAGATCACAGCTTGATGAAGACGATGCTACGGCGACGGACAACCCGAGCCTAGGGTCTATGCAAGCAGCGCCGGTGAAGAAGAAGGCCGCATGGAGGAGAAGAGGGAAGAAGCGGGCAGGGGTTGGAGAGGGATCCACTACCAAGGGCAAGCAGCCGGTCGCACCAAAACAGGCCCTCGTTGTTGTGGCCGCACTTGATGGCGACGCCGGGTGTGATCATGACAACGACTGGGGTAGCAGCGAAGGCATCACGCACCGTATAGCGGACAGCCATACAACGGATGGAGAGGGGAGTTCGACAAGGAAGCGAGTCTGACGGGAAAGAATTCCCCCCTTCTCTGCTCTGTAAAGGCAAAGGATGTGATGAATGACAGGCTTCGATGGTCATGGAGCCTCACTCGTCTCACCTGCTCTAATACCATATTGGAAAGAATAGAAGATAAAAAATTATTGAAGAAGCTTTATTATATTCACATGTCTCTCTCCTATTTATACGAGGGAGGATTTCTCTTAATAGATTAAAAGATTTCCTCGACAAAATAGAGGATTTCCCTCAATAAAATAGAGAGATTTCCTCATATCAATATACTAGAGGATTTCCCTCTATAGAGTAGAGATATTTCCTCATATAGTTTAAGGAAATCTTATCGATAGTATAAATGTATATGTTAACAAATACCTAACTGTGACAAACTGAATTCAAGTCTTCTGCTTTAATTAAAACAAATTGCAATTGCTAATTTTGTCAATGGTGTGATGTATGATAAATTTTCGAGCATCAAGCTTTGTCCCTGCTGTCTCTTCCCACCCAAATATAGGGCATGAAAACAAGGCCACACAGCTAAATATTGGCTGATGTCTGAAGGTACAGCTGATTTAGTGCACAATGCTGTCTGTAGCAACAGATGAATTAACTCATTGCCTACTAATTGAGTTCCAAGTAAATGCTGGACCATCCTCAGGTCATACATGATCCAAAATAACATAAATCATAAACAACAAAACATATTGAGGAGACATTTATTGTGCCAAAACCCACCAACATTAGGGGAAATGCCTTTATGTGATTCATTTAATTGTGCTAAAACACACACAACCTTGTCACTTAATTATTTATGTAGCCTTGAGTGCATTAAAATCATCCTGGTAAAATGTCAAGAAGACAAAGATTGATGCTTTACTATAGAAGATGCACAAAAAGAAACAATAAGAGGATGGCTAACTAGAAATGCTAGCTACTACTACATCAGTGTATAAAATAAGCTTAATTCAGTACATAAATCACAATTCATATATAAAGAGCAACTTATTAAGATTTATCTACATGTTTAGGCTAATAAAAGAGTAACTAATAATAAAAGAACTATAAATTATAAGGTTCAAAGAGCAAGAAATAAACTGCAGCCAACTCATAGGCCTCATTCAATCCACAGAGGAGAGAGAGAGAGAGAGAGTGTGTGTATGGGCATGGCTGTAATTTCCCACACCATATTGCTTTGACCACTGCACTGTCTCCCCCTGCATTCCAAGTACTTGTGGGTGGGTTCACAGATACAACAAAACAAAGCATCTCTGACACAAAGTAAAAGCCACCTCTCTCTCCTCGAGGCTTTCGAGTGATTTGGTGAATCCAAGCACTGACACTTTTCCTAAGTAGATTTAGCTAGAGATAATCTACCTAGTTGAGCACAGAATACATATATCTAAACTGACACATACAAATCTCAATCTCTCTGCAGCTCCCCACCCTTTTCATGCCACTGTGTCATGTGCCATGCACACAGAGTGAGAGAGAGAGAGAGAGAGCATCTCTCTCCATGAGCAGTTGTGAAGCAATCATGACCTCAAAGTCACAGCAGAGATTCCCACAAGCCCAGCATGATTAATGATTGGAAGTGAGAATGGAATGGCTGATGGAGGAGCTTAGCCAGTGGTGAGTGTACCAAATCACTCTCCTTTCCTGGCCCTGGACTTTTGTGTGACACCTACAATCAGGTTCTTTGTTCATTTATTTCTGGAGCTTCTGCATCCTGTCAGTGGCCAAACCAAGGATTGAGCTGGCAAGCTTGTTGATGGCAGAAGCCAGGCCATCCATGGACTGGCTGCTCATCTCTGACTTTGACTCCTCCAGTTTGGCCTTCCTCTCCTCTATGCTCACCAGATCTTTGTGCCTCGTCTCCTCCTTCTGCTCTCCTGCTTGCAGCGCCTCTGCTATGATCGTAGCACATTTCGAGATCGCAGAACTCAGCTCCATGGTGTTGCTTCTGCTGCTGCTGCTGCCTCCTCCTCCTCCTCGTTTTCTCTTCCTCTCTGGTGATACTGAATGCTGACTGTCTTCGGAATCTGTAGCGATAAGGAGAAATTACACATGGAAAGGAAGAGCCTGAAAGCAACTCACAGCAAACTCAATATGCCATGGAAGACTATAACTTACGTTAGAAGGTAGATTGTTAGAGGCATTAGTAGCAGAACAAATATAGACATAAATCTCTCTCTCTCTCTCTCTCTCTCTCTCTCTCTCTCTCTCATAGTTCAGTTGAAGTTCCCGGAAGGAGAGAAACAGATGTGCAACGCTGGAATGAAAGCAGCTGCATTTTGGAATAGAAGCATGGCTTGATCTATTAACTGTTGAATATGTTGGACAGAGAAGTCTAACCTATGGTGGCCATTGGTCGAGAATGTGGCGGAGGATAAGGAGGAAGGGGCGGCGCAATCAATGGCGGTTCCGGAGCTTGTGATCCTGTACCTGGGCTGCTGTGCTGCATCGAAGCTGAGGCGCCCCCGAGTTGCCTCTCCTCTTGCACTGGTCTCGCGGCGGCCGCACATGCACCACCACCACTCGCCTTCTCCGCCATGGCTCTCCTCTGCACCACCTCGGTTAAGGCTTCGTATATCTCAGGCAAGAGATTGGAGGGCAGGTTCTTCTCCTTCCTCTCATGCCTCTCGAGCTTCCAGTAAGATAAACCTGGGTTTCCTCCGGCGCTCAAGCTCAGCTCATATGTTCTGACCTTCTTGTAATCCCTCATGAGATTATCCCACCGGTCATTGCACTGGTTTTGGCTCCTGTAGCACCCATGTCGCCAGCAACAGTCCTCCACCCACTTCCATCTCATCTCTTGTGGCCTGCTACTGCCGATGCCGCTGCTGCCCCGCGGCAACTCCTTCAACCTCTGCGCTCTCCTCTCGTAATCCATCTTCTTCGCCTCGATCAGAACCATGGTCTCAGTAAGACTCCAGTTCCCTTTTCTGTACTCCCTACATCTGTCTTCATGTTCTTCTTCTTCTTCTCCCACCCCAACCAACGCATTCTTCTCCATCTCTATCCTGTCTTTCTTTAGCATCCGTCTCCTGACTCCCTTTCAACCTGCAACCTTCGACCCAGGATCAGAACATGGCGCAAAGGGGCTCTCATGGTTTTGTAGTGGGGCTATGGATTGCATGCAAATAAACTAGCAGAAGCGCAGGAAAAGCAGCATGCCGTGGTGATTGCATGCAGATATAATAACAAAGCGGGAGAAAGCAAAGGATCCTGGCTTGGCGATGCAAACTTTTTAGCTTTTCCTTTTCCCTCTCCCACTCTCTCTCTCTCGCTCTCTCTCTCTCCCCGCCTTTTTGTGAGCTCTCGGCATGATGTGGGTCTCACTGAAGCAGCAAAGCCCTCAAACTCCAAGCTTTTCTTTAAAGCCCCCGACCTACTCATCGGTGCAACCTTACGTTGGCTTGCGTTGATGGATGGACGGATGGATGGATGGTTGCTCATAATAACCTCTACCACATGCTTGGAGAAGGAGAAAGCATCATCATGTACATCCACCGAGCACCTGGTGGGCATCATTGGAGGATAGAAGATAACAGGATCATCATAAGACGAGGCCACAAACATCCAATCTAGCTGACAGCTTCAGCGAGCCACCCTGTGGATCATCATGTGTGCATGCTGCACAGTAAAAAAACGCCAGCTTTTCCAGAGTTCCCTGGCATCTTCATTTTTCTTCCAACTGTTCCTGCCTTCTCTGTCTCTTCCAGCATGCAATCCTTCACACTCTGCTATGTACAGTATCAATGGATCCGACCATGCATCGGGAAATCAAGCTATGCTTGCGCGAACGTTAAAGCGCCTGTTTCATGATCAATCTAGTAGAACCGTTACAAGCAAAGATACCACTGCTACAATTAATATTTCGGATTAGCTACTGGAACTGTTACAATAAATATAACACTGTTACAATGTTATCCAGTAATTCGAGATGCCCGACAACCTCGTAGAACTGTTACAATCGGAGATAACACTGTTACAATGTCCTGCTTCGTAAACGGGTGTTGTTTATGACGTTTCAAACCACTAATCTCCCAATAACAAGCAAATCCATTATTTTAAGCGTCCTGTTTATGTGATTAATTAGATATGTTGTTTGCTAACTAACAAATGAATTGAAGGGGCTGTCGATCCATTTGACTTAACTAACATGCCTAACATGAATTCGATATAACGGCTGCGACAAAGGGCTGCACTGACATAACGGGCGTAATATATATATGTATCGGAATAGTCGTCACGCCGACCTGCCCGACTTCCCGAATGATCTCCCCGAAAACCCGAATTCTCCTCTGGCGGTAGTTCCGATCCCGCGATACCACTCGTCGATGGCCTCCGATGCGGGCTTTGGGGTATGTGATTCCTCGATCTTGGTGCTTTCGGTCTCCGATAAGGGTTTTGGTTCCCTCTTCTTCGATCCGTCTCACGCCCAAAACCGTGTCGATTTCAGAGGGCGGAAGGCACGGAGAGCAGCTTGAAGAAGATCAAGCGGTTCCTGCTGCAGGGCCCGCTTCTCAAGCGATCGGAAACGGTGCGGCTTCGGATCTCTTGTTGTTCGTCGTGATTCCAGTTTCGCTTCCATTGATGTCAACATCATTTGCATCTGGTAGAATTTTGGGTCCTATCATTTTCTTGAGCATGTAGGATTTACTGTTATTGTATACTTCTCTTTTTTGAGAAGATTGAGGAATTGCCTCTTTAGTTTATATCGTATGAAAGATACACATGCATTGTACTTACCTTATTACGAGAAGATAAATGACAAAAGGACCAGAAAACCTGCGAATCATCTTATACGACTATTACCTCTGCTCAATTCAACATGCTTAAAGACCTTGTATAAGCCAGTTGTTATACTCCCGAGGTTTCTACATTAGAAGCCTCCATAAGCTGCCAGGACCATCACATGTAGATCGTCTGCCATCTATTTTGTTGTTTATATCATGCTGTCACCTTCCCATATTTGGAGGTATTTCGCCACTCTGGAATTATAGGTAAGCAATGATGTTGAGAAAGCATTAGTTGTAATTATTTTCCTAGAGTTGGTTCAACTGCTGATAAGGTTCTCTTCTCTATGTTGATTATGAATGGCATTAGTTACGCATTCGCTTGTTGCATTGGAAACAAGGAAAGGAAGGCATGTTCGTAGACTGAGTCAGTACTCAGATTGAGTCGATGTCGTAGTAAGGTTCAAGTTAGTGGAGAAGTTGCATTCCTTGTGAAGTGCAAAATTATATAATTTGCAACATTCTACTGAAAGTTGTGTGGAATCTGGAGCAAACAGGTCAATTTAGAGTGGAATCTGTAGCAATTTATCATGGTTAGTGAATTAACATTTTTCATTATATGCATCTAGAAGTTCAGACTTGATAACCAGTGTACTTATGGCTGATTAAAACTTAAAGGCATCTACTAAACTCTCACTTTACTAAATGTTAATTTCTGCTGTAAAAATTTTTAGTCATTCATTATGCAGATCGTAGAATTTATTTAGTCACCCACTATAATTATATAATTCCTCTAATACTGTTACTCTTATATAACCACTAAACGTACCTCGGGTCCTGCTGAAAATCATCTCACTTTAAGTTAGCACCGGGCAGATATCAATTTGGGTATGCTTATTTGAGTTCGGGTGTACCTGTCTGAGTTCTGGATTGATAATATTTTGTTTCTAGTTTCAAACTTTTCTCTGTGCAGTCTGTTTCTGTATCTGTTTATCATGGCTCTAAATAATTAAGAACAGTTGCTACTTTGGTTGCAGCTGCTAACTCAACTGTGATGAAAGCATCAAAAGAAACTGAAGCAGCAATGATGATCTCCATGAGAGCTGCTTTGGGCTTGGTGACTAATAATCCAAATGAAGATCATCTTGATGATCTTACAATTATGAAGGTACCTTACTGCCGAGACTTGATCTTATGATGTCATAGGGATTATGTGTCTGCAATATTTTATTGGAGTGCAAGTGCCTTTATTTACCGGATTTATCACTACTGGTCTCATTTTGACTTTGTTTTGTCTAAATTGTTACAGCATATCTCAAATGATCATATGGAAACATATAATTAAAATAGTGCATGTGATGATTTTGTGAGTTGATATGCATATAATTAAAATTGCATAGCATCTGGTTTTCATTGTGGTTAATGTTCATAGGAACAAACTTAAATGTTGGAGAATTGGCCTTGGAGTGGCTATTCAATACAGAAGTACTTGTAATATGACATGGCTGCTGTTATTCTTTTCATGCCATCTTTGTTATTCTTGCAGGAAGTGTCGGAGGCCAAGAGTCTAAGAAATTGTCTAACAGATAGAGTTTGTGGCCTGCATCATGGAAAATAGGATGGTAAATACAGGGTGCATTTAGAGTTCGAAATTCTGTTGAATGGATCTGAGCTTATGGACATATACTTTCGAACAAACAGTCCAGTTTGTAGTTAAGCTAGAATTTAGAGTGATTGGGGCAGACAGCCTGTACTATAGAACCAGTTAGAAAACGAACATATTGGCTGGCCAATTCTTGATAAACAATGTGAATTGCTCAAGATGGTACATGATCACAAATGCATTAAGAACAGAAAAGGATAAGAGTTGTGGTAACCCTTTCAAAATAGGAGAGTGGAGGTCACTGGTAAATAGTGAAAAAGAGTTTACAGAGGCTTTCATTAGCATTCCTTTAGTGAGATCATTGCCAGAAGATCTACATCTATTTTAATTCCAGTATATAATTTTACTTAGTAATTGGATTTTGATGTGATTTTACTGAAATATTACTTTAAGTTTTAGTTGGTAATTGATGGTACAAGAGCATGTTGTCCATGTAGTACTTGTAGAAGCATTGATTTACCTGGTATTCTGCAATTTCAGGAACCTCACTTTATGATCACTTGTAGATTCTATTTGCTCCTTAAAACTGTTATGCAGTTCATTTATGACTAATAGTTTTCTTTTAACTTTTACATATCACATCTTTTCTTAACAGATTGCAAAGCAACACAAAGCAGGCCTGTGAAGAAAGATCTGAGTCTGCTCTGGTGCTGATGACACTCTTCCGTTAACAAAGCATGCGGACTCATCGAAGGATGATGTGGATGAAGCTTGCTTAAACGATTCAGGATTAGTCTCAGTTTCCATAGACAGTGTGGTCCAGCTAGCAGAAGGTGGAGTGGAGATCCATTCAATTGGAGATGCTGAGTGGTGTGGTTTCCGATCTACAGATGCAAGGATAGCTGATATATGTGAAATTTCCCTTGAAGCAGGAGGCAGCTTGGCCATTTCTGTTGTTAATCCAACAGTTGATGGTCATCAGCTTGGGGGGATCACTTGGCGACGTTGATGCTTAGACCATTTTCAATAATTTTGTAATGGTTTTGTGGGCAATGCATCAATTAATATGATTGAATAAAGTTTGTACCATGACATGACGAGGCATCTGTTTGAAAACTCGACTCAATTCGAGGGACAGTACCATGATATCCAAAAGAACTGCCAGAAAAGAGGTGTGTCTAGTAATCATTTGTTGGATGTTCTGGTGTCTGTTCCATTGTTACAACTAGCCATTATATCTGTTCCATCTTAATGGTGTTTAAATTTGTGCAGATCAATGAAGGCTTTTTTTTTATCCATTCAAGATTTGGCTTGATCAGACCAACCATCTTATTGGGTGAGCTAAACTTAGCGATTAATGCCATTAAATGTTTCGGTTATGCTCTCTGATTCTGTGTCTCCTAGAACGTTACAGTTGATTCCTGAGATATGGTTGAATTATGCATCATGGTGTCATCCCAAAAAAATATATATGTTTACTGGAATGAACTATTGTACAATTAATTTATTTGATGTTCCAATTGGATATGTTTTCCTTGAGAAGACAATGTTGAGTTGTTGACCATGAACAGTTGGTGAAAACCACTTTATATCTTGTTGTGAAAAGATTTACAAGTTCATAGACTTGCTACTAATAAAATATTTAGGAAGAAAAGTCTAAGAAAGAGACCCTCATTGAAGCATGCTGCTGATAAACTAAATGTGGTTGATCTGATGACAAGTAAATGATCCATCAAGATAAGGAAACCATAATAAAGTCAGAAAACCACCTCCTGATCCTCCTGCCAAAGTAAAAAAATCTCAGAAGCATCCTTGAGAGGCAGCATCAAAGAGTGACAACACAAATTGTTTTCAGGTTTGATTTCTGATCAACAAGTGCATGTTCATTGTTCTTATAATACTTCCCATAGGCCATCAACACTGGTGGTGTTGATGGCCAAGAGCTGCAATGGTCTCTCTGCCATTTTCCACCCTTTCCTCTTCATTAGACCAAGTTGCTGCTTGTGTTGTGGCATCTTTTCTGGTAGTTTTGGTTCTCATTCCAAGTCAAGATCAGTGAGACTGGTGGCTGATTCAAGGAGGAAGTAGGTAGCAAGTATTCTTGTTCTGGAACAGTGAACAAGTGTGGTGACATGTACCATCAGTTTCACTCTGCCTTTTCCTTTTTCTCTTATTAGCATTTGACTATTCTAATCTACAAGAAATATAGTTTTGTGTATTATACCACAACCTGACAAATAATTCCCTGGCAAATTCAATATGCCACATCACTGTAAACCCTTTACACCGTAGCTGGATAGTGACCCTTTACACCGTAGCTGAGGGGCAGCACGACTTGATTCGACCCCAAGTACACAAGATCCTCCACATCAGTACTCAGGCGGCAAGAGTCGTCATCTGATGGGGTCGGGCTTGGGTTTTGGCTTCAAGATCTGGAGACTCCCCCTTTGGCTAGTTGTTCTCTTTTTTATCGCCTGTCCTTGCACACAGGTCGGGGTCGGGAAGGGGACTCCCGACTTCAACCCCTCCGAAGATTTTGTTAGAATGGGGTGGGAAATGGGCCAAGAACCAATCTCCTTCGTCGACCTCACGATGAGTTTTTATCCTTTCGCTCAGGGACCAATCGTACCTATCATATTTATAGTTGCTGACCTATCGTGCGACAAGCTTACTCCTGGAGCAAATGTTGGGCGTCCTCAGTGCCATGGCGTCGAACATCAGCGTCGCACTCGATGTTGCCCTAATCTTTACGGGATGGCGTTGTACTCGGTCGACGCTGTCCTAACATTTGCGGGACGGCGCTGTGTTTGGGCGGTGCCGTCCCGACTTTTACGGGATGGCATTGTACTCGATCGGCATCGTCTGACCATTGTGGAACGGCGTTAACCGATGGGCGTGATCCATTATATTGATCTTGACGTTGATATGGCTGTAAACAGTGATTGAAGGGCAGATTATATATATATATATATATATGACAGAAAGACCGCTAAGTCGACCAACAACTCCTTCGGATGAAACAAAATAAAGATACAGCTTTCAGAGGGTACACAAAAGCTTTGAGTGCCTGACTGCTCAGCTCAATTAAATGTCAGCTGGAAGCTGTCAACCAATACTATTCTGTGATCAATGACGAATACTTTTTGATCAAGAAAAAGTCCACGAGAGACTTTGCCACGAGATGTGACCAGGGAACAAAAGGCTTTTGGCATTAGTGCTCAAAAAGTCAATTGCTATAACTTCTATTTCCTCCAGGAAACCAACAAGGAAGTTTGAAGACCATGGGAAATATTTAATGAACCAACATCCACCTTTTCTTTAGGGTAAGATTGGCAGAATGAAATCTACAATGAAATCCGTCTTTATGGAACGCTAATTTCTTGCTTGTTATTGTCGGCATTCTCTAGATTAACATTTATATGATGACCATTTTTTTCATTAGAATCTAGATGTTCTAGGAATTTTATCACGTGAGACTAGTAAAGAAAGTATATAATAGTAGAGGTTATAATGTAAACTCTTTTGGATTTTGTTCCCAAGCTTCAATATTTGACAGTTATCTTGACATCCATCACTTTGACTATAAGGTTTTGGACATTTATTGGAGCTAGTGCAAAACATCTACTTCAGAAACTGATAGGGAGACAAATGCTGAGGCAATATTTTGAAAATGTACCTTGAAACTGAGCTAGGCTTAGTGGCATTGCATTGTTTCATATCCTCTCCTAGATACAATGTGATTATACTTGAAGCTAAACTTGTGTATCAAATTCAACCATCACCTAGATTCAACATATGTAGTCATGAAAAGTGTCCTTCCACTATTCTATTCTGATTAGAATTGGTTCTTTGTTCTGGGGACAACCAAGGAATAGTTTGTTTCCTTGCTTGTTCATGAGCCTTTTGTTGACTTCTGCAAGGGATGACCCCCCCTCCATTATTCTAAACAAAAGAAAATACCTTGTCTGAGTTTACCTAATAACTACTGGTGCATTATTTCTTCTCTTCTACAGATTAACAGCCTTAAACAGCAGCATTGTCTGAGCTATACGAGACATTAGTGTTCTTCAATGAATGTGAAGAAATGTAAAAGTAAATCACAAAGCTAGAATCACACTTGATTGCTAACTAAATTTCAGTAGACTTGACCTCCTAACACTTTCTGACACTTGTTTGCATTTGCATACAACAATCGAATGTAGCTTTCAAGGTTGACTTTTGTGGATTTATTGTTTCTTCTTTTTTTTCTTGATACTATTCACAACTGATCTAATTTTGATGTAGTATACCCAAATTTACTTTTATGAACAACAATGACATCTCCCTAGCTCCTTAATAGCAAGAAAGCATGTATGAACACCAAAATTAACTTCTTTCAAACCTCTTGATTTGTTTGGATTTCTTTTACTCGATTGATGCTAAGCCAATATTTATCATATGAAAAACACATTTTGTGTAAGTTTCACAAGCCTTAAAAAATAAATTAAATTCACTTGTTTGGCCAACAGGGTTTTTTTATCATATAATTCTTATAACAAGCAAATTACTAATTTGAGATGTTTGGACTTAGTTAATGCCTTGGCATGCTCTTTGCAAACTCTGTATCTATCTGTGGCTTTGATACATGAATATCAGATCAAGATTACATGTTTCTTAAAGATGCAATTTTGACCTTCTGTTCTATCTCAAAAGAAAAGTTCAATGTTCAGTTTTGTAAGTCATAAAATCATCTCCCAGCACTATTCTCCCCTTTCTCTAAGCCTGGATGCAGTCTGAACAGTGTGAAACATATGTAGACATGCTGTAGAATTATGAACAGACATGGTTTGTCTGATACAGTGAATTAGTTTGCCATGGTGCCTGTAGTCATGCCCGAGACTATTCTAGTCTCGAAGCCAGCATTCAAAAGTGTGCTTCTTTGTTTCTTGTCCACTAGTAACCATATAAAAGTAGAGAGTTGATCTTGTCCATTAGTTACCATACTCGGTCTTTGTGTTCCATTGGTTACAAAATAGATGCTGTCAATCTCAATGAGTCCTCTCCTCTCCTTCATAGCAATGTTGATAAGCAACATGAAACTTGGTTTGGTTGGCAACTTAATCCACTTTGTTAATGATTATTATTCATCAGGAGTCATTGTGGAACAACTCAGGAGATGATCTTAGATGTGACATGAAGACAGTAGGTAAGAAAAAGCTAGTTTTTGTGGTTATTGGCCTTTGTGTCATTTGTCTCACTGATCCCAGTGCTCCACAAACTTTCTGTGCATTGAGAAATATGTGATCTTGCTGTTTCTTCTTCATAGAAGGATTCTAGTTTAGCCTGCCCCATGGGAGAGGTTAGAAACTGGAATCAGATTCTGCAGGGAGATACAGAATCCAAAGTTTCTCAGGGTTCTCACTTTTCTACCGTCTTTCAAAGGCAAGTGGAGAGAAATTTTGTTGAACATGAAGAAACACTCTCTCTTTTTCTTTATCTCGATTGAGGACTCACCATATGGATCATAATTTATGTCATGTGGTAAATTTTATTGGGTGCTTTTCCATGCACTCGTGATCACAGAAGGTATTTCATGAACACATACTTCTTTGAAATCAACAAAATTTCATGAATATATTTTATATGTTGTGTGAGAGTTATATCATTTTCTCTTTTTATAGGATCATCGCATGAAGTATTTGTCACAGCACCACCTCAACATCAATGGTCCCATCAGAAGACTAAGGTACATGTGCTTTTCAGTGTTCTAAGGTTGGTGTTGGATGAGGCTCAGCAATGTTAATCCCAAGTCAAAGACCATGCTTCTATCAGTGTCACTGTGCCATCAACCACCAGCACAATTGGCATCCCCCACGCCAGTGGATGGGTGGATGAAGTCGTATATAAGGAGGGAGAGGGTTCAAAGATGATGTCTTGACCAGGGCCACCTCCACCACCTTTTAGGCTCTCCGTCGTGGCCTCGCAGCCATGAGATGAGAATACTCGTTCAGAAGAAAGAGAAGGGAGGAGAGAAGATAGTGATGGAGGAGATGGCGGACAAGAGGGAGGAGGAGGATGATGTGGTGCTTCCCGGATTCCGGTTCCACCCCACCGACGAAGAGCTCGTCGGGTTTTATCTCCTCCGGAAGGTGGAGAAGAAGACTCTCAGCATCGACATCATCAAAGAGATGGATATCTACAAGCATGATCCATGGGATCTACCAAGTAGGTTCAGCTGCCTGATCCATACGTGCACGCACTGAATCCTTTTCATTCTCTGTTGGTGGCGTCACAGGAGTCGTCACTGCCGGAGACGAGTCGTCCTACTTCTTCTGCCGTCGAGGGAGGAAGTACAGGAACAGCATAAGGCCGAACCGGGTGACCGGGTCCGGTTTCTGGAAGGCCACCGGCATCGATAGGCCGATCAACTCCTCAGGCGACTGCATCGGCCTGAAGAAGTCGCTGGTGTACTACCGAGGGAGCGCCGGGAAGGGAACCAAGACCGACTGGATGATGCACGAGTTCCGCCTCCCCGCCGCTGACAGCAGCATCGCCGACGACACCACGAGCACGCAGGAAGCTGTGAGATCTTCCCGCTTCGCCTCCTCGTTTGCAGAATCCTCACCCCGGTGCGTTTCGTTGCAGGAGATCTGGACCATCTGCCGAATCTTCAAGAGGAGCGCCTCCTACAGAAAGCAATCGAGCAAATGGAAGGCATCATCAACCCACAAGCGAGCTCCAGCTGACTCCAGCTGCGTAACCAGCAGCTTCGAGTGCGACAACGGAAGCGACTACAGGTGCTGCGCCTCCTCAGGCTACTCTTGCTCTCAGGAGCACAACCAGGTGCATGGATGGCAGTGCAACTCGATCAGCCAACCTCCATCGCTGTTCTCCAACATGGTTCAGAGTCCAAGCACGAATGACTTCTTCAGAGATGGCGACTGCTGGGACGAGCTTGGAAGGATGATGGAGTTCATGGCAGATCAAAGCCTCCCTATGAGTGTGGATACAGTTAGAGGGATGTATCATGCATATTAATGCCAATAACTAGATAGAATAAGGGAATAAGAAACGTCGTTGCGGGAAGCCCGTCAGTGATATGACTGCTTCAGGCTTACACTTACCTTCGATGTCCCAAACAATATGGACGGAATAAATTGGAATGGTTGCTCGGTTTGTCATTCATTTATGCTGATTCCCTGATAGATCTAATCGTTTCATGATTGGATTGATATTACAGATGCGATAATTTCTTTCATATCTTAATCAGCAGTATTCTGAGATTAAACATTTTGATGATGCAACTTCACAAATGGATTAATGCATAACTGGACTGATCAATTTGTGAAGCAAATTGTTTTCACTGGTGTCATTCACCCTACTATATAGCCTGCCATTGTTTCAATTTTCATCCAAATAAGAAAAGTAACTATATATATTCTACATATTGTTGATCAATCAATTATAATAAGTATATTATGTCAAATTAAGTGCAAGACCAGTTGTGATAGAAAGGAATACACAGCAGCCACACAATTGGAATGGACCATGTCAATTGTGGAGTGCTCTTGTTTAAATGTATCACGATAAAGAATGCTTAACAAGATCATTTCCAAAGTTTTGATAGATAGAATACAAAAGTTAATGCATAAGATTATTAGTCTTAATCGTACTGCTTTCATTAAAAGAAGAAGTATATATCATAATTTTTCTTTTAAGTAAAAATAAATTGATTAAGTGTAAAGTTTCTACAAATAATTTTGTCTATACAAGCTATAGACTAAGTCTGATAACTCATAAAGTACATATGCGATAGTCATAACTACACATGTCGTAGACTATGACTCTGTAGTGAACACACAGTTATTATTGAAAGGAATACACAGCAGCAACACAATTGGAATGGACCATGTCAATTATGGAGTGCTTTTGATTAAATCTATCACGATAAAGAATGCTTAAAATGTCCCAGCAATTTCCTCATCCTGTTTGCAACCTGGGAATGGGCCGAGTCGTTTCGGAGAGGATCGAGATCAGATGAAAACAGATACATTGAATCATAACCAGTGGGTTGGCATAATTACTGTTGCCATGGCTCGAATTTATGAGTAGAGAGACTGTCGAATCATGATATCGATGTTATCATTATTATTATTATTGTAATGTTTTCTTCAGAAAATTTCCTCTAGAATTTCATCTTCAACATCCAGATCGTACACTTTCTCGTCGTGTTCATCCGCTAAGCAAGGAAGCCAAGAATGTCATGATCCAACTCCAGAAGAAACTTGAATGATCCGAGAAAACTGGCACTCAAAAATGAATCGGCAGGCAGCTTCAAACGGAAGAAGCTGCAATGTTTGCCTCTCTTGGAGAAGAAGATATGCCGCCAAGTCTCGACTGCCACTCGAAACTGCAAACAGTACCTGACGGCAGACGTTCCATCAGTCCATCGCTGCGCACGCTTTATCTTCCTCACGCAACCTCTCCTTTTCCTCGGCAAAAGCAAGAGTGCTTTTTTGCTACACCTCTTACTGTCCACCGTGCGACTTTTCTCATCCCCTTTAATCCTTTTCAGTGACATTTTCTTCCCCACCGAGGAAGTTTCCGACTCACGACACCTCCGTCTGCAGCGATTAGAATAAATCTGTGAATGCAAACTCAACATTATTCATGGATGAGATGTCACTCGCTAGATATTCCCATGTTCAAATGTGCCGAGTGTTTTCGCAAATATCGAATACTTTTTCCTCAAATGATATCTAGTAAATTATCGACAGATAAATATCACCAAACTTTTGTCTGCAATGCTGTCGATCTTTTACTTCCATGAACGAAGAAGAAGTACAGTCAAACAGGCCCTGCATGCTTGCTTCCTGTATCATGACAAGAATAATCACAGGTATAAAGTGGGAAGCAAGTACACAAGCGAAGTAGAGAGCTCCCGCATCGCTCTTCCCCCCCACCTGCACCGGTGGCTCTGTGAGCTCTCATGTTCCCCATCATTTCGAGAATGTCACTTAATAGCTCCGTTAACACCGTGGGATTGTCCGGCCAACAGCACACCCGCATACCTTCTTTTCCTTTTTCTGGTCTACCGTCGTGGTCTGTGAGAGGCTCAGTTAGAGCTCCGATCACTGGAGACTCGTGAGCTTTGCAGCACAAACACATCTAATTAGTCTTTGCGCCCACTTTTTGCTTGCGGGGACGTACTACTCTGCAATTGTGAGATCAGGACCCCAGAAAGGACGTGAGAGACGACAAGGAAGCATGGAGCAAGGTAGGCCCAACACCGTCAAGATCTCCTCACCATGTACGTTTCGACTGTTTATGCCACCAACACCATCATCTTGTCTTCAGACACCCACACCATCTCCTCCCTTCCCTTCTCCCTCTCCCTCACCCATCTTTGCTTTTTTGTCTCCTCCCTTGTCGTTGCTTGCTTTCTCTTTTTCTGCTCTCTTTCTTCTGAGAGGTTATTTAAGGCAAGGATGGATTCCGACATGGGCTGTAAGAGACAGTTGGTGCGGACAGATTGAAGCCGGGAAGTATAGAAGGATGAAAGGGGAAGGGAGGAAGCACACCACGGCTTCGCCCTGCGCGGCATGCAAGCTCTTACGGCGCCGGTGCACGCAGGGTTGCGTCTTTGCTCCTCACTTCCCCGCCGACGAGCCGCAGAAGTTCGCCAGCGTGCACAAGGTGTTCGGCGCTAGCAATGTCAGCAAACTCTTGCGGGTCTCTCTCTCTCTCTCTCTCTCTCTCTCTGCAATACGGAACATTAGATGAGATGCATGGGTCGATCAGAACTCACCATGTGAATTATCTGCGCGAGCACAGGAGATAGCGGCGCAGCACCGAGGAGACGCTGTGAGCAGCCTGGTGTACGAGGCAAACGCCCGGGTGCGAGATCCAGTCTACGGGTGTGTGGGCGCCATCACCTCCCTCCACTGCCAAATCCAGGCTCTCCAGGCACAACTAGCCGTGGCTCGAGCCAAGATGCTGCACTTGCGCATGAGTCACGCCGCCTACCTCGCCCGCTTCAGCCACACCGCCATGGCCACCGCGAGCACCTCCTACACGGGCTCTTCGTCCATGTCGCCCGACCACAAGCAGCTGATGGAGCCTGACACGACCAAGTCAGTGTTTCCGCTGGACATGGCGATGCTGGACCAGTCTAACTTGGGAGAGCCACAGATTTGGTCATGTTAAGACCCGCCATTACACCAACGCATTCCTCCTCATGTGCACGGGCAGTCTGGTCAACCTGATCGATCATGTATGCACAGCACATTGCAGCATTTTTGTTCTGGATATAGGCTGCACGCATCTGACCCCTCACATGAAAGTATATATTACATGGTTATATGTAACCTCTTGACGATTAATTTGCTTCATCTCTCATCAATATGAAGTGATTAGATGAGATATTATTAATTGGGCAACACCAAAGGAATTTGACCGTTGGAGCGTGCGTCACGTGACCAGATCTCCTTAATCTGGCCGTTACAACAACCATCTCTTGGCGTTTAAACTCGACCGCCTTCTGTCCCCTCGATTCGAATTCTACTATTCCTCCCTTCGGTTTCCTCTCCACCCCCTTTCCAAGACCACAAAGAATTCGAGGAGATGACCGGCGGCGTCGTTGGCAGTAGCAGCGACAAGCACCGGCACCCGCTCCACGAGATCGCCGAGAGCGCCACCCACAAGCTCCTGCTCAAGCAGTGGATCAAGGAGGAGGAGCTCGTCGCCCGCCGCGTCGCCCTCCGGGAGTCCCGTGTCGACGCCGTCCGCCGCGAGATCGCCGCCCTCTACTGCGCCTTCTTCGTCTTCCACTCCCTCATCCTCCTCCTCCTCTACTCTGCGTCCGCCTCGTCCCCCTCTGCCGCGTGCCGCCGGTCGTGGATCCCCTGCCTCTGTTCCCTCCTCTGCTCCATGGCCGTCGTGTGGGCCGTCCGCTACAAGACCGACACGGAGTGCGTGCTTGAGCGGCTGCTGGAGAGGGAGAGGGAGGACGGGGTGCTGCTGGGCAAGTGCGTGGAGGAGCTGAAGCGGAAGGGCGCGGAGTTCGACCTGCTCAAGGAGGTGGACGCGCTGCGGCGGGCCAAGAGTCTACGCGTCGAGGCCAAGGTGCGCAAGTGGTCGACCAGGGATGTGGCCACCATGGTGCTCCTCTTGCTGTCTTGCGTCGTGTTGGGCCTCACGAGGTTCGTGCTCTGCGATTAAGGATCTCCGTTGCGCCTCGAATCGAGGCTTTTACGGCTTGTTTATCGAAATGATGGCAGAATGATGCTTGTTCTGCTGTCGTCGTTCTTCTTCTGTGACCGAAACCTCCCCTCTTTGAGGTGTCATGTAATAAGATTGATAAGATGAAGTAGCAATAGTTTCGAGGATTCATGTAATTGGAGCTCGTCAGTATCTCTACATAGTAAAAAGGAAGAAGACCCTCCTTCGATACACCATGAAGTTTATCTACAACAACAGCTTCCATGGGCGGATCAGCGAACAGAGAAAAGAAGAAGCCAGGAAGCGGATTCGATTCGCCGGGTCAATTCGGGTCGGAGGACGAGTGGAACAACTCGTCGAAGGACCGGAGCAGTCCCTCCTCCTCCACCCTAGTCCCGCAGGCCGCGAGGAGGCGGCGGAAGAACGGGACCGGGCAGGGGATGCGGAGGACGCCGCGCTGCCCGTAGCCGTACTCCTGGGCAGACCGGCGCAGCAGCTCGAGGAAGGCGGGCCGGGCGAGCAGCTCCATCCGGACCTCGAACCGCTCCATCTCCTCCCCCACGTGGAGCGGCACGTGGCCCTGCGCCGCAGCGGCCGCCGGTCGCCTCCCCTTCTCCCACCCCCGCATCGCCGGGCACTGGGAGCAGTCCGCCACCCGCGACATCCGTCGGATCATTCTCGCCTGCGGTGGTGGGAACGTAAGGTGGGGGGCGTATTTGTAGACGACTACAAATCGGTGGCGAGGCGGTCGACGGGGCGGGTACGCGTGCGGGTACGTCTCGGCAGGTACGACCCAAAACCCTTCTAATTGTACATTCTTCATTTTAGCTGTTCCGCGAACAGGAAACAGCTCTTTCCCCCATAACGTGGGTCCCACACCTCTCCTGGCATGCCACCTGGGACACCAAACCTCTGAACGAATCTCAAAGCATGAGATCCATAAAATGGTGGGCCCACGTGCAGACCTAACTCCAACGCTCAAATCATACGAAGAAACTACACTCTAATTGGGCATGGTCGGTGCCAATCATATCATTCAATGTTGCACCAACTCTGGTTTGACTCTTGTTCCTCCCCTTTACCTTTTTGGTCACGCAAACACCTTTTCTCGACACAAGAGTACAACATACTTACCCTAAATAAATAGGTTTCTAGAAGCCAACTAGCACACTAATACCTTGGAACGATAAGCATCAACCAAAGCCCCCCCAAGGAACCAAAAGGAGGAGCAGGTGAAGTGGGACTCTTTTTGGGGTTCCGTAGTCATCTTGGTACGGTTTCCGTGACGCACTCTTTCAGTGGTGGTGGCGGTGGCGGTGGGTTGTAGTAGTAGTATTGTGGTCCACTCCACCTCTGGTAGTGGAAAAAGGAAGTAGAGAACAAAGAGTTGTGGGGCCAAATGAATGAACCTAAAAGCCACTTTTGTGGCCACCAAACGATTATAGTGACTGCTAACCAGTAGATGTGATCGAGATAAGATCTGGGGGGCTTGTACTTGCAAGGGAAAGAGTGATTAGGTGAGGAGAGCATGCAAGTTTTCTCCCTGAAAGTGGCATTGGCCATGAGAAGTAGCGTGCGGGGGAGTGGATAACATTCAATTTATAGAATGTTGAAGCCGCCACCAAATTGGACCACATTGGATTCAATTTGGACCAAATCGGACCACAGTGAGGGTTGGGGTTTCTATAGAGCTATCTCACATCAATGCTATCAGGATAAGGCTTATCAAGATAGAAAAGGGAGCAATCCAAAAAAAAAAAAAAAGGGGAAAGCTTTTTAGGGGGTCAATTTCTTTCGATATCTTTCACTATTTATGTGTTGTGCGTTGATTGCTTTTAGGATCAAGCTGCAGTTTGATCTTGTCACCCTACTTTCCTACTATGTTAGGAATCAAATATTGACCATCCTAAATCGAACTAACATATATCAATCTAAGCTTGTGAGAGTGTAAGTCAAACCTAACATATATAATCTGACTATTAGCTAACAACTATGAAACGATTATTTTTCATTTCATACACATGAATACACAGTGTCAAACAAGAACCTACCTAATTCCTTCAGGATTTGGTGAAGGGTGGAGCTCAACTACCACTACCATCGACCATCTATCTATCTATTTTAAATGTCAATAGATACGGATTAAGTTCATCTGTGTATGTTGAATTCGAGTGGTCCACTAGAATTCGACAAAGATAAAGGCCCAACCCAACAAGCCTGGTACGAGTTGCCAGGTGATTCAAAACCCAGAAGTTGTATGCAGTACGGAACACTTATTATTATTATTATTATCTTTCCATCTCTAAACTCTATAGAACATAATTTTTATTTAATTTAATTTTTTTAATATCTCTATTCAAGCTTATTTGAACATATATATTTTCTCAATCAATTCCAAGTCTCATATATATATATATATAGAGAGAGAGAGAGAGAAAGAGAGAGAGAGAGAGAGAGAGAGAGAGAGAGAGAGAGACGAAGACAAGTAAGATTGAAAGCTATTTTTCTGGTAGTCGGCGACTCGAAGAGACGCAGAGAAAACCACGGGCGAAGTTTGTACCTTCGCCTGTCACCGCCACAGCAAGCGGTACATTGCATGGATTATTAGGCTTCTCTTTATGTGACCGGCTGGACCCAGGACGGTGTCCTGCTCCAAGTCAGCGACTCGAACAATGAACAACTCAGTACGAACACCGGCACACAACAGTGTCTGTCTACAGTGTCATAGGTGTGCATCAGTTTCTTCACGACGAGAACCATGCAGCACCACGAGAAGATAACATTTTGTTAATGCTTTTTATCATGGACGGCCAACAAAAGTAATACCGTGGACGGCCGCCGACAACCCGCAACGTAACTGTTGGTTTGTCGTTTTTAAGTTGTTGATGTTTTAAGTTAGATTCCTTACTGTTTTATATGTGTTTTGTTTGTTTTTCTTGATTTTTATTCTCCAAAATTAAGACAATAGTAATCGTATGCTTAATAAACGCTTAAAAGAATCCTGTCTTTACATGTCACGGGTTGATTTCAGAGAGACACTCATGTGGAGTGGTGTGAAATGTAAATCATCTTAATACAATAGAATTCTACGGGTGACATAAGGTTGGATGGGATTCCGAAAGCATGTTAGAATTAAATTTGGCTCAAAACAAGTATATACATAATCCGTTCGTAGGTTTATTTGTTGAACCTCTATGATCGTCTTTTGAAGTATTTAAATTCTTTTTCTTACGAATGTTTGTTAAATTATTTGAATTCGAAATTACTCGATTTTGCGTTTTCTCACCGTTTTAGCAAATTCAGCTAATCTGGAATCATTTATTGGCCTAGGAGATGCCCACAGGTGGCAATGCCCTGAGTTGATCAACCTCGATGGATGATGGTTCAAAAGTGGGAAAAGAATAGCGGATGCCTGCACGATCATTCACCCACAGATTTCTTCTGCACGGTGCGTGACCACAACCCAGTCAGTATTGAAGCTCATGAATGCTTCTTTCCATGTGTTTCTCTCTCGGACGAGCTTGATCCTGAAGCCTTCACTTGGTCAGGTAAGTTCCAGTTCATGCTACGTACCATCGCTGTCCAATTTAAGGATCTCACATGTCGTTTCATCACCTGTTTCTTAGCTTCACTCTTCTTCTTCTTCTCTCTCTAAGGTGGGTGAATCGTGGTTCAGAGAAACTTACAGCGACCACGGTGGAGAGTTAGTCGCGCATCATGGAGAGATAAAACTGTTAGAACTCGATAATGAGAAGAGAAACAGCTACAGAAGTATGACGCAAATGAAGAGTATGACAAAGTAATATATTTTATGTTTTACTTAATTTTTTTAAATATTTGATGGACTAACACACGAGATTTATATAATCCTCATAAATATATTACATTCATTATATTTAATATAAATTATTTTTTTGAAAAGAGTCTTTCAAGAATCAACAATCAATTTGATTTATTTTTCTATAGACATTTCATCTTTTGATATAATGAATATTTTTATTATATTTTGACAAGTTTAATTCTGACATTCTTTCCCCTTAAATTTTTTTTATCTAACATACCAAATTTCTTTCGAAGTTATTGAAATATTTTAAATTTAAGAAGTTTTGTAAATATATCGATCAGTTATTCACTTGTCTTGTTATGAAATAGTCTCACTTTTTTATTTTTGACATAGTATCTTATAAAATGAAATCTTATATCAATATACTTTGATCTTTTATAGTACACTGGATTCTTGGCTAAGGCAATAGCTAATTTGTTATCAACATAAATATTGATTGACTTATCTTACAATATATGAAGTTCTTGAAGTAGCTTTCTTAGTTATATTATATGACAAACACAAAAAGATGCTACTCTATCTTCTACTTCATAGCTTCATAGAGCAATGATATATATATTTTTTAAGACCATACAATACAAATGTAGCTTCATCGAAATAAAATATAAATTCAATTGTACTTTTCTAATCATCGTAGCTTCCAACACGATCATTGTCACTATATCCAATAAACTCCAACTTTTCCAATGATGAATAAAATATGTCATAATCAAGCATCCTTTCAATATATTATAAAATTCTTTTAGCGACCTCTAAATGAGAAGTCTTAGGAGCTTCCATATATTTACTTATTAAACCAACTCCAAATAGTATATCTAATCGAGTGCATTTCAAATATCTTAAACATCTAACTAGACTTTTATAATAAGTTAAATTAAGTGATTTACCTTCATCTATCTTAGTCAATTTGGTGCTATTTTCCATAGGTGTATCTATAGGATGTCAATCTTTCATTGAAAACTTTTTTAGAATCTCTTTTACAAATTTTCTTGTAAGATAAATTTTTTTTTATTATCTTGTATAACTTTGATACCAAAGAAATAAGTCATTAGGCCCAAGTCAATTATCTCAAACTCTTTCATAAAATGTTTAAAATCTTTATTCATGGAGATACTATTGCTTATAAAACTTAAATCATCTATATATAGGCATACAAATATGATATCTCCATCAGAGTTAAATTTTGTAGATGTGAATATTTTAAAAAAATGAATAAAATAAGTATATATCTAAGAATTCCATGGGGCTTGTTCAAGCTCATAAAGAATCCTCTTTAACTTGTATACCTTATATTCTTAGTCATGAATAATAAAACTTGGGTATTATTGAACTTGTACATCTTCTTCAAAAAATTCATTAAAAAATACTGATTTGATATTCATTTATAAAATTTTTTATTTTATTTAAGCTACTACTGAGATAAGTAATCTTATTATCTACGGTTGGGCAACTAGTGTAAATATTTGTTTATAGTCAATTTCGTATTATTATTTATTTCATTTTGCAACCAATCATGCCTTGTATTTCTCCACCTCCCCTTGCGTATTTCTTTTTATTTTGAAGATTCACTTAACATTGATCGCTTGGCGATCATTTGGAAGTGTAGCAAGCTTCCATGTATCATTGTTGTTAATATCATAAATTTCCTCAATCATAGCTTATCGTGAAATTTTTTTCTCTACCAACTTCTTCGAAGGTTAATAGATCATATCCTGTAAAAATATAAAATAAAAAAAGCTCATTATTATTAGTATCAATTCTTCGAGTCACATCATATCGCTCCTGAATAATTCTTGTTTTTCTTACAATCGAACTTCTTAAATCATGTGACTTAGCTAATCTATGTGATGATTCAAGCAAAAACTCTTCAGTGCTTATTTGTATTATACCATCCTCTTCTAAAGCTATAGCTTTCTTATGCTACTCCTCACTTTTCCAATCCAAATATGTTGTTCATCAAACTCAACATGTCTTGATATCACAACTTTATTTATGATAGGATTATAGAGTTTAAACCACTAGAATTCTCAACATAATCTACCAAAATGTATTTTTGATTTTTATCCTCAAGTTTTGTTATCTTTTCTTATGGTATCTTGGCAAATATAACACTTTCGAAAATTCTTAAATGATCGACTCTTGGTTTCTGTAAGTTTTGTACTTCTTCGAGTGTAACTTATCGAAAATCTATTAAGCAAATAAATTATACAAGCAACAGTATCTTCCTAAAATTCTTTAGGAATTCTTCTTTCATTTAACATACATTCAACCATATTAAGTATAGTCTTATTGTTTCTTTCCTAGACACAATTTTGTTAAGGTGCGTATGGCATGGTGAATTATTATAAAATTTTATTTTTTTGATAAAAACTTTTAAATTTATTTTATATCTATTCATCACTTTTATCTGTTCTTAAATATTTAATCTTACAACCACTTTCTCTTTCAACCAAATTCTTAAATTCTTTGAATTTACTTAAAACTTCTTTTTTCTTTTAACATATAAACCTAAGTTTTTCACTACGATTATTAGTTAAGATAAGAAAATACCTGCTTCCTCCGAGTGATGCTAGACTCATAGGGCCACAAACATTTGAGTGTACCTGATAAAGTCGATGCCATGCTCATTTTGTTCTTTTGAATTTGAAAGGCTTTCTTTCTTACTTGCTCATAACATATACATTATATAACTTTCGTGCATGATCAATTCTTGATAATTTTGTTACTATATTATACTTTTCTAAAAGTTTGAAGGCCTTAAAACTTAAATAAACATATCTAAAATGTCATAATATAAAATTATTCTTAATATCAATTTTAAAATAATTTGATCGATAAAAAATATATAAATATAGAGGAAACATTACATTCTGTACTATTTTCATATGTGAGATTAATGTTTTATTCTTATCAAGAGAGTCATATCTTTCATTTCAATACCATAACCTTTTTCAAACAATTATCCCAATCTCAAAATATTATTTTTCATATTAAGAACATAATAAACATCTAAAATGTATAATTCTTTGTCATTATTAAGTCCCAAAAAAAATTACCTTTGTCTTTTACTGGTCTTTGAGACATATCACTAAATATAATGTTGTCGAAATAACTTATATCTATTTTGAAAAATAGTTCTTTGATGCCACACATGTGATTTGAAGCTCCTGTATGTATCTAGATACTATGTCATAGACTGATCTTCTTTCAAGTTACTATAAGTCAATAGCAAAACATGAATTTTATTTTTCTCTTCTTTTTTAATAAAATTTGTCTTATCACATTGATTATTAGGATTATAATAACATTCAAAGGAGAAGTGTTCATACCTTTTACAAATATAATATTATATTTCAAACATTTTAGAATTTCTGTTATGTCCACAACCTCGGCCACGTCCTCAACCATAACGTCAGTCTCTTTAATTAGATTTTTTTTCATCATGGTCATTGTTTTAAGATTCTTGATCGGCCACCTCTTCCTCTTTGTCTCACTTTTGATTTCAAAAATAAGCTTGGTTTCTAATGCTTGCTTTATAGATTTTTCTTCTCATTGTTTTGTAAGCATTTATTCATAAACTTAAAAAGAACTCATTAGTTGTTCTAAAGACATTTGTTCCAAATCTTTAGACTCTTTAATCACTACAGCAATAACATCAATCTTTGGATTTTACTATTACTCTTTGATCATTTATTTGTTCACTATTTCATCTCATTTGATAAATAATAGAAATAATTTTTGAGAAGTAAGCAGAAATAGATTCAGAAGTATAGAAGTACCTTATTATAATTTTTCAAACTTGACTCGTAAAATTTAGACGAAGCTTTTTTACCTTATCCACACAATCGAATGCGTTTTGAAGCATTTCTTAAGCCTTTTTTAAAGTATTTGCTACAACGATGATCTTGAATATTGTATCATCAAGCCTTTAGTAAATCGTGAGTAAAGGTTTTTTCTCCTTCTTTCTTTTATCATTAAGTTATTTTCTTGCTTCTACATCAATCGTTACTTCTTATTCTCGACTTGGTTCAATAAATCCATCTTCTACAAACTTCCATATATCTTAAGAGCTTAAAAGGACCTTCATTTGGATGCACCATATATTATATATATATACATTTTATCAATTTAAGGATTTAGAGTTGGATGATGTTTGAGGAAATGCTATAGTTTAACTTGAACTCTGATACCACATATTGGACTCGATAGGAAGAAGAGATAGATCTATCATACAAAGGAAGAGTAACAAAACATAAAATATTTTGTTTTAAGAACTAGATAAAATATTTTATGTTTTAAGAACTAGATAAAATATTTTATGTTTTACTCAAAACTCTTTATGTTTGGTCACCCAGGATTTATATATTCCACGTATATACATTACACTCATTAAATCATTTTTTATAAAAATTAATAATTAATTTAATGTATCCTTTAATATGTTTTACCTTTTGATACGATGAATGTCTTTTATCTTTCATAAGTTTAATTCCAACAAAAACACGTCATGTTCAGAACAGTGATTTCAAATGAAACATCTCAATCCGTTTGCTTGCTTAGATCACAGGAGTTCATGGACCACCTGTTTTGGACGCTACATCATGATTCTTCTGCTTCTTCGTGCATGAGCTGCAACGCTGTTCAGTGCAAGAAAGACCTTACAGCCAAAACAAAAAATCTCTATATCTCCTCCTTTCACCAAAGCAACCTCAAGATATATTTTATAATTATATCAATAAATCATAATTTACTGAGATTTCGAATCTTAATCCTAATCCTCCGAAAAATTTGAATCTGAAAAGAACTTTTAAAATATTTATCAACCCTCGTAATTTTCGAGCCACGAGATAAGAAACCATCGCATTCTTGTTTGGATGCGACAGGATAGAGCACATTGGCTCCGAGCATTTAAACCTTCCTCCTCGTCCTTCTTCCACGAACGTCCATTCGACGTACCGCAGCCAGTGCCATGCATCTCTGTACCACGCGATGCCCGTGTCAAAGATGCCATGCACTCCATGCAATGCACCAAGCTCAGAAGCCTGCAGTATATATAGCGACGGATTGGAGCGGTCGACGGAGGAAGGAGAATGGGCGGCGAGGAACGAGCGGCGCCGAGGGGGTACGTGCCCGTGCTGGTGGGCGCGGCCGCAGCAGAGGAGGAGGGGTTGCAGAGGTTCCTGGTGAGCGTGGAGGCGTTCAAGCATGCATGCTTTGTTAGCTTGCTGGAGATGGCAGCTGGGGAGTTCGGATACCAGCAGAAGGGAGTCCTCAGAATACCTTGTGATCCTGAGCACTTCCGAAGAGTGCTTAAGATGCCGATCAAACACAGAAAGCGAGTGTTCGAGGCGGTCAGCGAACCTGTGGGATGAGAAGAATGGAGATATCCATCTCTCCGGAGTACTTTTGTGTATTTCTTTTTCTGTTTTGTTCCAGTGAGAATGGAGATATCCATCTCTCCGGTGTACTTTTGTGTATTTCTTTTTCTGTTTTGTTTCTGTGGCAACTTTTAGTGAGAAAAGCCATCTCGAGTTACATTGTTGCATATATATATATGTTTGATGGCCTTAGTATATAGGATCAAAGCAACTATATGTTATATGCAATAAATGAAAAGGGCTTGAATCATCAAATGGCTGATTCAACACACGAGGATTTCAGAGATGGGACATAGAATTATGGTTAAAGAGAGTGGCATACATATCATCCAATAAATACTCTTTCCACAATATTCTCTCGTCTTGCCTTCTTTGCCTCACATGAATCATTACTTCCTCACATGGATTGCTGCACCAACTAAAATGTATGACTCCCTACAATAGCTCTTTGCCAACAGTACTATAAAGATGCCACTACATTAATTAGACAAAATTTAGCATTCAGCAGATGAATTATTCACTACTTCCAAATTTTTGGCTTTCTACAAGCCGGCAAATAAACCTACTTGTATGGAATATGACCTCGACATGATGTGATGATGCCCAACTCAATGAATCATGTTCTGGGAGATTGAAGTATGCCGTATGCTGGCGTAGAACCGACCAAAAGGAGCACTCTTGTCATTCTTTTCGAGCTGCAGATAGAAACCAAAGAAGAGATTCATCATGGTTATTCTTGCATGCAGAAAAAGGTATAGAGGAAGGAAAAACTGACCTGAAGAAAGCTATCAACCGATGATTGATCCTCTGGTGAAAATGAAACCTCATCTCTTTTTCTCTGAATGAATTCACTGTTCTGCTGAGCCTGCATTTGAAGGGAAAAGACAATAGTGAACCACTGGTTCCTCGTATTTGCAGTACGAGTAGAAAGAACTTAGTAACTAATGCACTGTCCAACATCTTTTGGTTTGGCATCCTTATAATACTTTGCTTGTGTTTAGATCAATCATTTGCTTACTGATAAGAAAATAATTCTTTTATTGTCCGGTTACCTGGTCCATCAAACGCTTAACAGTACGACGAACACTTTCAAGAGTTGTATTCTCATGGAATCTCTTCAGGAGAATCAGTGGAATGGTTGTTAATTCAGGAAAAGATATATGATAGCTCCATTGAGAAAAATGCTCTGAAAGCAACTGAATAGCTGTAAGAATACTCTCCTCATGAAAGTCTCGCGATTTGAGCAGTTGTTTGGGTACCTGTTTTACCAGTGAAAAAAAAGAACATTATTAGAATATTACTACACATGAAACAAAAATGAGGATTATTTTAAGAATTAACTACAAGCAAAGTCAATATTAGAAGATCCTGAAAAGGATTATTTTTAAATTATAGCCACATTATTCGGGTCATAGTAATTATTATTCCAGCAATAGGAGACAAATGCAAATCAATGCCTTTTAGTTGGAACATGTATCCCCAAAACGAGGACTAACGAGCATTAGCAGTTGCATCCCAAAGAGGACCGATATGGAATGGAAATAAAGAGACATTGGTTTGTCAACTGTTTGTCCCCGGCTTTTGCATCTTCATCAAAATCCATTTCAACACAAGTGTTTATATCTGTTTATTCAATATCATAGGCTAAAATGTGTAGGACTTTGTGATGATCCCTGCCTGCCAGTGGACTTACAGCCTTCAATAAAGGTTCCTCAATGTACTTGTACCAAATTGGAAAGCAGTTGTATTTTTTTCTAAAACTTGTGCAGATAATATTTTATATAAAAACTGATTATTAGCATAAAATGTATACTACAAATTATAGAAAAGAAATCAAAATGGTTTAGCACCATAGAAATAGCATTGAACATAAGATTACAGTAACCAAACTGTTTCTTTACCTTCAATAAGGAAGAAAAGTCAACATGACTTCTCTGTGTTCTGTCTACATTGATATTTCCTCTTTTGTCTAGGCAGTCGAACAGCAAGGATGCAATAGGAATGAAAACTCCAGTGGAAAGAGAGAGCTGATTGAGTATTTTCACGCATTTAAACCTTAAAGGCAAATAACGTGGCCCAGAAAACAAGTGAGCTATCCCCCTTATAATTTCAATAATCAAAACAACCAATGGCTGTAGGTCATAATTCTTGAAGTTACAAGAAACAAACTCAACCCATACACTGATGCAGTTAATGTACTGCCAGCTATGTAACTTTTTGAGTTCCTCCTGCATTAAAAAAAACAATGAAATGAACTTAATATAAACTATTTCTACATATTCATAAGTAAACGACTACAGATAGCTTTGCAGAAAGTCTAAACTAACAAAGGAAGAAAAGAAAAAACATGCTCACAGACCCTCTGTCACAGCAGAAAACTCAAAGCAGGGATAAAAGGAATCCCTAATTCATTTCTTGAGTGTTTACTTCACGTTTCAAGTCCTCTTTACAGTATGATCAAAATGAGAGAAAGAAAGGAATTAAGAACGAAGAGAAACTGTAGCTAGGAATCTTCATTAGCATATTCAAAAATAGAAAGAGTTGAAACATGGAGATGTTGCAATTTTGTTGAACGCCCAACAAAATTTTACTTCCACCATCTAATGTTTGTAACTATAGCTTCAAATTTGCTTCAGAATGTGCTACAATCATTTCATAAAGTCTTTTTTATTGCTCTTTTTTGCATAAGTGTTTATCAGATTTCTAAGAAAATATCATATCACATATTTGAATTGCCCATGTTGTAGATAGATGCTCCCCAGACTAGTCAACGTTACCCCCAAATTTGATATAGTAATGACAATATGCACACAAATACCACCACAAAATACATAAGGTCATCATGACAAGGAAAAGAAAGCATTAACAAATTTCTATGCATGTCTCTGTATCAGGCAATGAACCTCATCACATAAAAAAACTCAAGAACTTGTAGAACAAAAACAACATAATTCCACAAGAGCTATGTTGGTATTTCAAACCTTCTTCTTTATCTTAAGAGCCTGTCTTAAGATACTTGCGAGCTGCTGCACAGAGACAAGCACCTTCTGAGATGATTTTTGAATATCTAAGGAATAAATTTCCACTATAGAGTGCATCAGAAATTTAATATGCTTCAGATTTGCGGGGTCCATAAACTTGCAATTTGCTATGAAAGCTCGATATGTTCTCATCAGGCATATATCAAGGTAGTCAGAGGAAAACTTTGAAGCAATGTCCCGTATAATAAAAAATGAACATGCAGAGAGATTCTCATCACCTGTAGCCCACAAATGTATGGATCGCTGCATCAAAATATAAGATGAGTAAGAAAAGAAGACAGTTTTTTTTTCCACATTGAGAAATTCCCTTTTTTTAAGGGTTAATAGTAGTCATTAGGTGACAAAGTTTATTGGTTTTGCTGAGAACTGCAATCAGTAATTTGAAACGACTGGAATGATACTGCCATCTGTGTAATATTATCATGCTAATAACAAGGGCATGTAAGTACTCTTTTATAGAAACCCCAAGTTTGTAAACTATTTGGCTTGTCACAACAAATGTAATAACTCTTGTTATGATTGGAACTTCATGTAGAGTTACGGCATGGCCTGTTTGGAAATATTCAAAACCCTGAAAATTATTCCCCAGTTCTTATAATCTAACTGATTAACAAATTTCGTAGCTAAATACTCGAATCTTTAGTAAAGAACACTCTGGAGTACCTTAATCAACCTCTTTGCCAGTGATGGGAAAGCAGCAAAGAACATAATTGACAACCTGAGCTGAGATATGACAAACATAAGAATCTGGTTGTCCATTTCCTGATTCAAAAGGAAGAGTGAACTCCTCAGATATGACTTGATCAGTGGTCTCACAGATTTCCACTCGGACTTTTTTGTTGTCTTCAACATGTTTTCTTTATTCATCGAACCCGAAATTCCCAAGAGCCTACAGAAAATACCATGTGCTTCTTGAAGAACGAATGTCAGAAGCTTAGAGAAAACCTCTCTATTTGCAATCTTCTGTTGTGAAACTTCATCAGAGTCCACCCCATAATGACAAGCAGCACGGAAGCCATAAAGCAGGCTAGAGAGTGTAGAACTATTTGGCTGTTCCATAACCATCCAACACCAAACATCTAAAGTCGAGCTTGTAAGAACCTTGCCACTAAGTGAAGTTTCACTTTCTCTTATGCCATCGTCATCAGCACTATTAGCATCACCTTCTTCATCTGAATACTACCATGAAAAGTGATTTTAGGATATTTGTTCATAATTTAACCACAAATACAGTAGAGAATCAATAAAAGTACATAACAGAAAGGCAAACAATAACAAGATATAACCAATTATTCAAACTGGATAGATGACTGCTGTTCATATAGCTGAGTTGTCTGTGCATGTACTTACATGTTAAAAGATCATAACAAGACTTGCACAACCAAACATTATAAGAACTAAAATTTAGTAACCACCATAAACGTTCATATAGCTGAGTTGTCTGTGCATGTACTTACATGTTAAAAGATCATAACAAGACTTGCACAACCAAACATTATAAGAACTAAAATTTAGTAACCACCATAAACGATCTACAGATTTTGCTTCAAATTTCTCAGAAGATATGTAGCTAGCATGTTGTCTTGAAGCTACAAAATTCAACTCTTGATAGCCACATACAAGTTAGATAATGTCAAACAAAAAGCCAAATAATGTAGAAAATTCTAAATTCCCAGACATGTGGAAGAGTTTTCAATTCATACAACCTACAATCTCATCAATCATAAATCATATAGTGAATAAGCTCCAAACTTCCAGCTAGACTTAGCTTTCCAGCTAGACTTAGCTCAGTATTCCTTGTATGTTAAGGCCCTCAAAATCTAATACATTTGATCTTATTACTGAATGACAATAAGCATCATCAGATCTAATATGTAGAAAAAATAATTTAAAAAATCTTACAATTTCTTCACTTTTGGACTTGTGGAGGTCAGATCTTCGACTCTCAAGGAATTTTGAAAATTGTGGGTCCTAGCAGTAAAGTACAGAAAAATGGTTGTCAGCACCAAAAAGTACAAGAAGAATTGACTGAGAACCTAAAGAAAAAAAGCATTGCAAGCTCAGACAGACATGACTAGAAATAGAAATTAAAAACCATCAAGAACTCGACAAGCTCACTTAGTCCACTGAGACATCAGATAATATAATGATAACTTCTTTAAAGCAATCATCCAAGATTCCCCATAATGAATTATTAACTAATAATTTGTATAGTACCCTGAAACTATCATTAAATTATAATGGAAGATTGAAAGATGCTCAATAAAAAAAGAAAGTAGAACACCAAACGAAGATAGATCAATATGGTGCAGCATGTACCCAAGGAATACACCTCTCATTAAAAAATAAATATATTTAGGAAAATGATAAGACCGACTATGCTTTACGAATCGCAATGTAGAGCATGTATGAGTAAAAATTTCTAATAGTAGTACTGAAGGATAAGGGTGTAAAAAAAAAATGACTACAACTAGGGCTGTCAACCAACCTAAAAAATCTAGGAAACCAAATTGAACTGTATTTCTTTTGGCCGGCTCAGTATCTTCTAAAGTTGGTCCAATTTCATGGCTTAGGTTTTTTGGTTTTCTTGTGGATGATATACAAATAAAATGGAACATAACCAAATGGGTTGTTTAGCTTGACATATACACACAAAAAAATGTTAATTGAAGGGCTAAGATTGCTCTGAAAATCATGTTTGTTGATAACCTCCTTCCACATTCACCTACGGGGCTTTCTTGGCAGTTCACAAATGTTTCCAAATTTTCCTTTCTGTGTGAACAAGTCAGTCATCTGGATCAGCAACCGATAGTGTGACATCATACTTAAAGCTTCCACTGTCTCCATGCATGCCCAAACACTGGGATCTCCTAAATAAAACATCATCATCAATTAAACACCTTGATACCGTTGCCACAGACTATCACGAAAGGCATATACAAAAAGATCCCACCGACAGCAGGGAGCTTGCTTCAAAAACAAGGATCCATATGTTACCATACCACCATCACCAAGTGTATCAGTTAAATCACCAATTCGTTCCTAATTTTCACCTTTAGTTATGCAATAAGAAGAAAGAGAGTGTGAAATCATTTAAAAGATGCAAACCACAAACCCAAACCAAACTGAACCCAAAATTTCAGTTTGGTTCAGGTTCAGTTTATAACTAGTTCAGATCAGTTTCAGTTCTCGTGGTTTTCTTTCATGATGACCCTTGAACCCAACTGGACCAACTAGAATTACAAGGAACTAGAGCATAATATAATTGCATTCAGGAAATTAGAGAAACATAAGTGAAAACTCTAGATCCCTAATCAATGGAAGATAAGTGCATTCAAGTTACAGGTTTCAACAGACAGAGAAAGATAAGTCCATTAAGATTGGCATGTGGATTATCTAGGGCCATTATCCTGAATAAAGATAAATGACATGAGAGAATATATATATATACAGTTGAAAGAAAAACTGGTCATTTCGTTACTAAGTTCAGAAGAGTAGTTTGCTATTCAGATGATACAAATATTGCATAAGAAGCCATCAAGGTATCAACAACTAAGCTGGTGCAATTTTCATTACTCCTAGATAATGGATTTCAATCAAATGCACATATGCATGTATTGAAGTCAAAACAAAAATTAAAGGATGCAGTACCAAACTATGTTGTGAAATTAGAAGTCTATATCTAAAATCCAACATGATGTAAACAGAAAATATCTCAGAAAGTGCAGTGAGAAAACAAGAAGTCAATGGTAAATCAAAATAAGATTCTTTACTTGCGAAAGATCAATTCCAAATTTGGCTACAACTGGCACTGTCCATATCCACAAAAACACAGAGTTCTCACCTTGACACACAGCTTATCTAATTTACGCTTCTGCTTTGCAATCTCTTGATAGATTTCCCTGTTTTGTAGCAGAATAGGAGCATCATCACTCTTTTCTGCACACATTCAGACAAAATTAGACCAGCATGACCTATGGCAGTATCCATAGCATGTAGATGTTACAAAAAATACAAACCTTCAGAACATATCTCGTCATCACTTTCCGAAATGTAAGGGCATTCAGGGTCCTGTTGCATACCATTATCAGCAGAACATTCACAGGAACAAGGCAAAAATATGCACATAGGTAAGCATTACATATGTAAGTGGATATATGTGTGTGCTTGCAGATATATGTGTAAGTGGATATATAAGTGGATGATAAAGTTGTAAAAAGAAAAAAGAGTTAAAAAGTCCCTGAGACTAGTTATAAGCATTGGATAAGTTAAATTGAATATTTAAAATAAGGGAACCAAAAAAAGTAAAAGTAAAAAAAACAAAACCAACTATTTAGGGAAATAGATATGAATTGAATTAGCTGAACAAAATGGACTAGATTGTTATGTAGAAAAAAAAAGCCAACCATGTATTATGAACGACATAGATAGGAAAGTTTCGATATGTATTACTTAGAAAAATTTTGAAACACTTTTTTTTTGTGCTTTGAGAAGTTAAAAATAGAGTTACTGAGAACCAAACCATAGTGCTAAACTTTGATCACTATCATCCGGAAATCTTGATAAAGTTGATGCTAATAATTTATCCCTTCTTGAATGATTGTCAAGACAAGAAGCAATGTCCATGTGGAGAATAGTCTACTTTCATGCATAACAAAGAATATGATAGCAGTCATAAAAAAAGATTCAGAGAACATACCTCAGATATATATCCATCACTAACTGAAACATCCTCATCCAAATCATAATCATCTTGATGAAATAGGTCCCCAAGATCATTGTTGTAAACAGCTTCATCTAGGATCATCCCTTCACGATCTCTAAATAAGAAAAAACTGAAAAAACTTGAAAGCATGTTTCTCCAATGTGAGGAAGAAAACAAGACAGACAACAAACATATTAATTCTTTCGATGTTTGGTAGAATATCCACCATCAGACCATGACACCATGTGAACCAAGGAAGAAGGTAATCCACAAAAACTAGCATGATGTTGTTTATTGGCAGAATTTCATCATCCTAACACAAATTATTATGAAAAAATATGAGCTACTTGTATGAAACCAGCTTAATCACATATTTTAATAGGTTCTCCAATGAGAGTATCCTGGCAGTCTTATAATGAATTTCAACCACAAAGCAGAGTTTACGTTGTCTCCTTTCTCAAGTCTCATCTGATATATTTTCCATGACCTTACAGTGTATAACAATCTTGGTTGCACTTTGCTGAATTTTTAGAGCATTTAATCCAAAGCATGGTGGAAAACTATCCATTTCTACCACAATCAGTTAATTAGTGCTCCAAAATAACCTTTAAGACTAGGGCAATGATAATATTTTTTTTTAATCACCCACCAAAGTTCTTGGAGTGAGACTATTTAAAGATAAATGCAGGTGCATATAAGCATCGGCAAGAGCTGCAGTGAGTATATGTGTTGTTTAATCAAAAGAGAATGAAGAAAATTATATACTACTAAGTTATTTGTACTGATTATCAAAGCCTTCTTACCCGTGAGTCTGCTGAACGTTTTTTGACTTATTGCTCTCTTCAAGGAAAACCTCGTTGCTTACTGTCAATGGAAAACAATTATCATTCAATTCTGTTTGCACTTAACCCGCTTCTGATATGTTATGAGAAAACACCATTGTTAGTCCAATACGAGAGTCCAATAAGAGAAGGAAATAAAATTATTTGATCGAAACCTTTCAATCTACGGGGAGCGGATTTCTTCTTGAACATGGAGTTAAGCTTTCGCTGCCTCTTCATAACGGACGGAAGGTTCTTCTTGGCGAACTTCCTGGCCTTCTTACCCAATTTCTTCGCCATCTTTTGCCAAGAAAAGAGATTTTGCAGTCGGAAGCCGGAGGATAGAGTTGACTAGGGTTTCAGGTAAGAGGAAAGAATGACGATGGCGCGTCGAGTTCCAAACCGAGTGCGAACAAAACACAACGGATCAAATTACATCGTTCAAATCTATATTAACAAAACAATTAAGAAGGAAGGAGGAGGAGGATGGGGATGGGGATGGGGATGGGGTTGTTGGGTATGGGAAGGGCGAGGAGAAGGAGGAGAGAGACATACCGATGATTATCCCGCTGGAGGACGACGCTGTCGTCGTCGTCGCCGCCGCCGTTCGCGGATTAGGTTTCCACGGGTCCGCTCGCCTCGTCTCGTCTCGTCTTGCGCGCTTGGGGTTGGGGTGTAAAGAGCTGGTTCGATCGAACCAGATCCGGTCTGACTGGGCCGGCCGGCGCCTGAGCCCACGCGCGTAACAAAGGCCGATGTTTAGCGGACTTACTTTTCTATTCAGTGCGAAAAGCTTAATAGTTTGTAATCCTCTTCAGCAACCGTTCACAAGCCTTCTCCAGCAGTCATAGGTAATCTATATACCACAACACGGGATTGACAATAAGCACTCTTAAGGAGAGCATGAGGTTGACTTTTGTTCATGATGATTCCACTTTAGGAGGTAATTACAGATTAATTATGGTTAGTATTACAATATTTATATTTTAAAAAATAGTACTGAGGTTCATATATTTAAAAAAATAATATTTAATTTTAATTATTTTTATATTATTAATTTCGTCGATAAAATAAATACAAAAATGATACTAATACACATGATAAAATCGTAATCTTATTATCTTTAAATTATTAATTTGTACTCGTTCGCTCGTCGCATTTGTTTTTATATTTTTATTATTTACAATCTCAATATTATTGATTTTTATTTTATTTTTTTATTTTTATAATATTTATTCCATCCTTGTCACCTCTATGCTGGTCGTTGATATCATCATCGCTTCGATCCTTAAAAAAATAGAATAAAAAAATATATATATTTATATTTATTTGAAAAAAAATTAAAATTATTAAAAATTTAAAAATAAAGATAGTAAATAGTAAGAAATGATCTATTCCTTATAGATTCCGCAATGGATTTGGATTAAAGACGATGTTTATAGTGATCTTTGATTAAAAACGGTGCTTGCAGATCAAACAGAAATTTCTGAACATATGACATCAAAAGATACACATCGTTAAACAAGATATATGTATTTGATTTCAATCATGACATAAAGGTTATTTCTGTATTTTATGCAGTATATTACAGTTTTTATGCTTACACATCATTGTCACTCTATATATATATATATATTCGAAAAAAATAAAAAATATTAAAATAAAAAATATAGTAAATAGTAAGAATAAGATTGCAAATAGTTAATTTATCTTATTTTTTATTTTTTAATACATATAGAATACTTCTCTATAATCTTCTTCTCCTCGTATTCTTTTGTTTTTAGGTCGGAGGAGAGTTGCGGTTGAAAGAATTAGGGTCAAGAACTGCTTGTATTACTTTTGTGAGATTTCATCCGACCCTGTCATCTCTTTCTCCCTAAGTGGGGAGTGACGAAAGGAGAAAAAGTGACTAACTATGTTAAGGGGGGATTATAGGAATCAAAAAGGATAAAATTAATAATTGATGGATTATAAATAGTAAAATTATATAATAGGTAAGCGACGAAGAAGCAACGAGCAGAGGAAAAGAAGTCGTTAAGGAATTATAGAAAATAAAAAAAAATTTTAAGAGATTATAAATATTAAAATTATCTTTATTCTTTTGTGTGAGTTCTCGATAGCAAGTGGTTGTCAATAGGAAAAAGAAAAAGAGAGAATGGAAGCGACAATTTAAAGTGTGATGATATATGGCCATCACACCCATTTTTCGTATTTAATGGACTTTAATGAACGATAATACTGATTGTGATTATTTTATTTAATGACGACGCGATGAGGTAATCTCCACAGACGGAAATCACGACCTGGACTGCGAACCCTTCTCCTACTACGTGGGGCAGAAGACCACCCTGTAGTTCGTCCCGCCGGGGCAGGTGAAGAGGCTGGTGGCGTCATCCTTAGGGTAGCTGTAAGCATCCGGGCACAGATTCTTGAAGAACATGGAGTAGTTGGTCGGGCCGCAGCTGCTGCCGGGGGTGGTGCAGCAGTACTCATCGGTCTTGAACACGGTGCAGGGGTTGTTGCAGCCGCCCGGCGCTTTCAGCTCGCTGGGGCACTGCCCGTTGATGTCGGCGGCGCACCGGATCCCATGGCAGCCCCCGGTGGTGGGGCTGAAGTCCATGGGCACGTTGAAGCCGTCGACGAGGGAGATGTCGATGAAGTCGTCGTTGTTGTACTGGTTGAGCGAGAACTCGGCGAGCGTGTTGGGCGGGGAGCCGTAGGCTTGGCACTCGAGCAGGCCGCCGCAGTCGCCGGTCTCGCAGCTGCCATGGCCGCTGCCGTCGAAGGAGCAGCCGGTGCGGGCCCAGACGCGGCAGCTTGCAGTGCCCGGGCTCACTTCGTTGGTCCAGCTCTGGCCGGGGTCGAGCTGGCGGCCGCCGCCGGGGACGGCGGCTGCCCAGACGGTGTAGGAGCATTGGTTGACGATCTCGAAGGTGGCCGCATGGGAGAGGGCGAAGAGCAGAGGGAAGAGGAGGAGGGAGAGGGCGGTCGAGGAGGCCATCTTCTCCACCAGAGAGCTGAGCTCTTCCAAGTCTGTAACCAGTTCAGGTCTGTAGGAGAAGAGATGGGATATTTATAAGGGGAGGGAGAAGATAAGGACTGTGGAAGAATGCTCCTGTAGACGACACTCGTCTGTGAACTTTGACGACGAGGTCAATTTCTAGAACGCCACCTTAACAAGCAATCACAGTCCATGTAGAAACAAGGACTGCGGGGAAGAAATTGTGGAAGATGAGAAGAAAAACCATGCAGTGCTTCAAGAACTTCTCCTCCTTCCAGAAGAACAAGAAAACTGCGTCGTCGTCTTCCAAGCCTGTTTTGATCCGATCCTCACATCGATGATAACATTTTCCACGCGGTTAGTCTTTTCTAAACATTTAACTTGTCAATAATAGCCAAGTTAAATGTTTAGCAAGTACTGATGACATTGACAGAAACCAGAAGGTAATCTGGTTTGATGCCATTGTTTACAGCATCTTATCTGATGTTAAATTGAAGAATAAAGCTGCTGATACCTTCACATCATGTGTGAAGGTATTGTTAGGAAATTGAAGGTAGCATATTATTCCTACAGACTGATCCTTCTTGATCCCTTCCTTCCAAGTATTTAGAAGTAGATTCTTATGGCATGATGTGGACAGGGAAAAGAGGAGCTACAGCTTGATCCTCCTTGGAGGTGTAGGTGATATTAATCTGAGAGAACATCATACGATTTAGGGTTTTATTACTCGAAAAATGCTATTCTAGCTGACATAATCATCAGAGGATATCATGGAGATGAAAAGTAGATTCTTTTAAGCTTTTAAGATTGGAGATGCAGCTTAATTTCACCAGCCTACTCTTATGGTCCATATAGCATTTCTGAACCGAGATATGACACTTTGAATGCATGGTTTCACGTAACTCTCGCTCAGTCTCTTACTACTTCTTGTAATGGACTTCATGCCATAAACAGCAGATCTTGTCAGTATAGATGATTTGGTCAGAAGAAAATGGCCAGATCCTGCAACTTTGTTCTTCTTGTTCTAACCAGACAATGCCAAAGCAAAAGAAACATGCATGATGACTCTGCATTATATCAAGCTGTGAATGCTGGGAATATATTTTAAGCTTCTTCTGGTGTCAGTCACCATTAAAGATGATCGAGTTGCATTCCATCATCTTCACCAAGAAGCTTAGTTCTGAGTCATCGAAAGGCATTTCCAAGGCATGTGGGAAGCTGCAGAAATATTGCTTTTTGTTTCGAAGAATCTCCTCGATTTGCTCTTCCATGACTCCCATGGCCTCGTCTTGTATCTATATGTATCCATGCAAGGCCATAGTCACTGCAACGCAAGTGGAGATGAGAATGGCGGTCAACAGCATCATCTTCTCTCTTCTCCTGCTCACAACCCTTGCATCGGTTGCAGGAAACCTTAACGATGGTAACAGTCCAAATGAAAGCTTCCTGCATTGCTTTCTCAATCGAACTGGGTCTTCCGAGACCTCCACGCAGCTCATTTACACCCGCAACACCACCTCCTATGACACCATCCTCCGCTCCTCCATCCAGAACACCAGGTTCCTCTCCGCCGCCGCCACCAAGCCCGCCTTCATCGTCGGCCCGGCCGGCCCCGCCGACGTCCAGGCGGCCGTCGCCTGCGGCAGGGGCCACGGCCTCCGGATCAGGGTCCGGAGCGGCGGCCACGACTACGAAGGCTTGTCCTACGTCTCCGCCGGCGGCCCTTTCGCCATCCTCGACCTGTCCAACCTCCGGTCTGTCGCCGTCGACGCCGACGGAAGCACGGCATGGGTGGGGGCTGGCGCGACCGTCGGCGAGGTCTACTACAGCATCTCTGCTAAGAACAGGACAGCCGGGTTCCCTGCCGGCACCTGCGCCACCGTCGGCGTCGGGGGGCAGTTCAGCGGGGGCGGGATCGGGATGATGATGAGGAAGCACGGGACAGCCGCAGATAACATCGTCGACGCTCTAATGGTCGACGCGAAGGGCGAGCTCCTGAACCGGGCGTCCATGGGGGAGGACCTTTTCTGGGCCATAAGAGGCGGCGGGGCCGCCAGCCTCGGCGTCGTCCTCTACTACAAGATCAGATTAGTCCACGTACCACCCAAAGTCACAGTGTTCAGCATCAGCAGAACCCTCAAACAGGGTGCGACGAAGCTGGTGGAGAGGTGGCAGCACGTCGCACCCAAGCTCGTCGACGACCTGCTGATCAGGGCCATCGCGGTGGCCGACGACGACGACGACGACGACGCAACAGCGCTGGGAAAGCGCACCATCCGAGTTACATTCCTGGCCATGTTCCTCGGCCGGCAGCGGGAACTGCACTCGGTGATGAACAAGAGCTTCTCTGAGCTGGGAGCGGAGGCCAAGCACTGCAGTGAGGTGAGTTGGATGGAGTCCGCTGCGTATTTTGCAGGCTACAGCGACATAAACTGGAACCATGTTGTCGGAGAGGAGGCCGCAGTACAACAGCAGCTCCTTCAAGGCTAAATCCGACTTCGTGAGGAAGCCCATCTCTGAGAAGGGGTGGAAGGGGATATGGAGGTTCATGGCGGAGGCCAAGGACGAGCCGGTGGTGATGATCATGGAGCCATGGGGAGGGAGGATGGCTGAGATAGCTGAGACTGCCATTGCCTTCCCTCACAGGAAGGGAAATCTCTTTAACACACAGTACTTCATTAGGTGGATGGAGGGAGAGGAGGCAGCGAGCGAGAGGCACTTGGGGTGGATGAGGAGGTTCCATGAGTACATGTCTCCTTATGTGTCGAGGAACCCAAGGGCTGCTTACCTAAACTACAGAGACATTGACTTGGGAAGCAGTAGCGAGGAAGGAAGGACGAGTTACAGCCGAGCAACTGCTGCCTGGGGAAGGAAGTACTTCATGAACAACTTTGAGAGGCTTGCAAAAGTGAAGGCTCAAGTTGATCCAGAGAAGTTACTTTTGGAATGAACAAAGCATCCCACCTTTTTCTGCTTAACACAGACTTGGAGTCAAAAGGTTTCATTTGAAGGTACTTTGTCTTATAACTCGGTGCTGCTATGAGTGCATTAGATGATTGACAGTCAAAAGCTTCAAGCCACAAGCCAAATGGAATTATAATTGAAGTCCAAAAATAAAAAATGGAGTGCTGTTCTTAACAACCAAAAATAAAGAAAGGGCTCATGCACTAATAATACATCAGACTTGCAGAGAACACAACATCTATAGCATGCAAATTGTTTTTGTGTCATCTGATACAACAGTATTTGCACAACATCTATAGCATGCAAACATTGCGGCACTTGCATATGCTTGGAATAATAATTTCACCAATCTCAATTATTATTGTTTGCTCACTTCAATATTACAAGGTGGTGATACAGAAAGTTGAGTTCCACGAGAATTCCGAAAATAACAGAGACAATAAGACGAAAGGAAACCAGAACTTGAAATGATAGATGATAAGACAACTAAAGACAAAGCATAGTGCAAATACAAAGAATTGCTTCATAATTTTTGTCTAAATACAGACATGAACTTGAAGTTGACTTCACTAGCACTAAACAGAAATTTAAAAGAATATTGTTAAAGAAAATATAAAATTATCAAACTAACTAAAACTATAGTCCACCTGATAAAGCATTAATCTTCATTATGTGATACCTCGCAATCCATGTGTTGCTTCTTGCACGATCTGAAGAAGTTGTACAAAAGATATCGATTGTCCTTTTAGATCAACAAAAACCTACATTTCAGATTATGCACAAATCAGAGGAAACCATCTGTTATCAGTAGTTAAATCACATTACGATGACCATTCCTCATGTCAGATCAAATCCATTGTTGCAAAAATTAAAGAATCCGAAGAAACCTTCATGAGATCAGAACCACAAATTTACAGGTAACCAAGCCGATGCCTCTGCGCCGCCCCTTTCTTTGTACACAATGATGGAAAAGATAGCACAGGAACCCTGCCTGGCATCAAACGTCCTCCTTTGTTGTTTTAGCTATTAACAAGCAGATCATGGAGCTCTTAGTGCTATCTATTTAGAGATTGGGGTTGATCCAGAGAAGAACTGCTGGACTGAGAGGATGACTCGAGGCTTTCGGGCACCTCCATCTGTGTAGGTAACAGTTTGAGAAAACTTCCTTGGATGGGCTGATTTGGAGTAGCACTTGCATGCATGTCTGCACAATTGCATGAATAGGGCAATGGATCTCATATATTGGAATCCAACTAGTAAATCAGAGAAAACTAGTAAAGATCATTACCAAATAATGATTTTATTGTTGGCCTCTTTGGCTTATTACTCTTTTTCTTTAGCTCAGCTGCACGTAAAAGACACATAAAATAACTGTCAGAGAATTGACAAAATAAAACAATTGTGAAAATTGGAGGTATAAAGAGGGAACAACCAATCCCCGAAACTTCATCGTCATTTACGATTTCAAAATTTTTGTACGTATAACCCACAAAGTTGACATCCTTAGATGGAAGCATCTGTAAAACAGGAGAATTAATTATCAGTTATATTTTACATAATGCAATTTGAATAAAACTTCATGCTGTTATTAGCAAGATAAAGTGCAGTTAAGCTAACAGCCAAATAATTTCTTGGATATGTTCCTACATATTCTATACTTCCTAAATTTTCAGATATATATTGAAAATCCTAGTATAATATGACCAGATCCTCATTCTGTTTAGCTTAAATTTGATTGGACTTTTCACATAGTGTCATAACTCATAAGATCCCAGAAAGATCACCTTGGTTCAAGACAATCACAGCCTAATTATCTCTTAGATACATCTGCATCAATCAGTCGAGAATGATCAACATTATAGAAATTGTTAAGATATCCTCGGCAATACTTATACTTTAAAATCCAGCTTCACCCTCTGGGTACTTCACTAATTGTACCATATTGCTGCTGCTTCACAAATAAGAAATACACTAGACACGAATAATATGGTGGTTTGTTCTGGTAAGCATTCAACAAATAGGTCCTACCAAAGTATAGACTGAACCTTCACATTTAGTAGTGAAAAGACTATGTTTGAAATTCAAATCAGAATGGATAGCTTTTGTTTCAGGCAAGAAAGTCATAATAGACTCTTTAGAATGTTCAGCAGTTACTGACGAAAGCAATGACAACATCTGAATGCCAAAGATCAAAACTGTCTTTCAGAGAACATTAAGCAGCCATAACAATTCGTAATTATGCAGAGAGGGTCAGCATTCAATAGCACAAGTACAACGATCTTGATCAACTGTAATGTATAACCCGTAAGGAAAATATGTAATTGATTGGAGACCACACAGCAAAGGCATACCTTTCTCCACGGGCCAGATTTTGATGAAGTTTGAACTGAACCTGAAGTCTGCATCATGATGCAGGTCAATTAGAGTATTCAAGCAATGAGTATGAAGATATGCTTCCAAAGGATGCTAACTAATCTTTAAAAATTCATTTTTAAGTCAACAATGCTTCCTAATACAATTAGACAAGCACAAAAATGGTCTACTTTTCAATCACCGTAAACAAATTTATCAGCTCTAAAAAATATATTACTTATATTGTCATGCACAACAACAATTTTCTTCATTGTCATCCAATGCAATTTTCAGCGTACACTTTCCTTATACCTAAACAACACATGATACAAGGCTCAAAGAGACACCATTTGGAGGTCGTTAGTGCTGAATCATGATAACACAAGTTCTAATGTAAGGTTTTCCTTGGTAAGTTAATGGTGTACCAAAGGAGCAAAGAGACACACAGCAAGGGTGCTGTCCATCATCAAAGTGACAGAAGCAAAAACAAAGTTCATACAAACACTAGGAGAACATCACAAAACGGTGAAGCAGATAGGAATTAATTACAATCATTGCATGCTAAGTTTATTCATATAGTAATATAAATTCTAATTGCTAATGAGCTAACTTTACAATGAGAGTAGACTTTTAAAATTGGCGTACCTCCTCAAACTTCTCAAAATTTTGAGTGTCCAACTCATCATTAACCTCTGGTTTGAAAGCAGCTTCCATCTGGTATAGTCTCTCCCAATGAATGCCTTTAAACCATGGATGCGCCTGAAACAGACCATGATACTAAAACAAATTGTCCACAGATGGTATATAAACAGGCAGACACAGATATTTCGAAAGTTCAGACCTTTATTTCATGAGCACCCTTTGTCCCAAGTCTATGTTCTACATTGCACAGAAGCCTGCTGATAAGATCTTTAGCTTCAGGTGAGAGCTTAGCCTCTTCAGGAAACTTTAAGTGGTTTCTCCAATTTACAATCTGTAAAATAGAAGCAAACAAACAATAAGAGAAAGAAACTAACACTAACATGCTAAAACATGCTAAAACATGCTAAAACAGTTTATTGTAAGTCCTAGATCAAGACTATTTTCTCATATGCAATTTAACAAAAAAAATGTCTATGTCTGTTACAGCTAACCAAGGATTGCAGGTTAGTTAGCACAAATTAATGAGGTAAATGAGGTAAATCCAGAAACTAAAATGATAACCTATTGCACGAGTAATTCAATATACTTGCAAAATGAAACGATAGTCCATTCTCATGAGTTAAGATGAAATTATATCCTATTACCATGAGTAATTCAAATTACTTATAAGGCCAGCCAGGGCTAATTTCAAAGGGTAAAGTAGGGAGGTTCTAAGTATGTTCTTAAAGTAGTCCCGAGCTAACTAATACAGGCCTATCAAGTAAAGATAAATAACATCCTACAAGCACGAGAGGGCAACATTGTAGGTTAAATCTTTAGATGTCCATCTCAGAATGACAGCTCAAAGTCAGAGAATCTGCAGTATGTGTAAACCCTTTTACATACCAAAAAGCCTACTTATCTAAGTGAAGTTCAAGGGATATGCAAACCAAAGCCACAAACTACTAAACCAAAAACAAGTACACTGAAGATCTAGAATCAGATCTGTGATTTCAAACCCAATGAAAACAAAAATCAATTATACTGACCAAAATGTCTTCCAATAGACTCGTAGAAATCTGGAATTTTCATCACAGTTAACATACCTTTCTACATGTTGACATTGGATCTTCAGAATAAAATGGTGGGTAACCCACAAGCATCTCGTACATAATTGCTCCAAGAGACCACCTAAAGAAACAGAAAATGAACAGGACATTCAAATATACCCCAAATAGAAACATAAAGAAACTTACCAGTCACACTCCATTCCATATCCTCTCTTAAGCAGAACTTCTGGAGCAATGTAATCAGGTGTGCCAACAGTTGAGTAAGCCTTAATACAGAAAAGAACATACACAATAAGAATGTGCTAGCATGAAGATGATGCTAAAATATCTCTGCTAAACATGGAAGCAAAAATTGTGACAGGTTTCAGACCAAAGACATAAAGTGTCAAGTTTTATATTTCAAATGATAAGGTAGAAATAAGAAGTGAAAAGAGTAAAAATTTATTCTTGCTAAACTGATAAATTGATACAAGTGGCCAAATGATTTGTCTAATGACATAGCATACCTCCAATTTTAGCCAGTAACTAATACGACAAAAATAAATATTCAAAGCATATCCCAAAAAGAGGATCAGGCTTTCATGTTTACACATAATGCAATGTTCTTCTTCAGACAATTTGTACAGCAAATTGCTCTCGGAGTATGCCTATTCTAATCATTCAAGTAGACAAAAAAGATACAATCATATCCATGTATGTATCGGAAACAGCATTGAGTAATCGATAAATCCACTTAAACAGTATGATGCACAAGGTCAATCAGCGATTCTGAAATAAAATATTTAACGATGAATATTACCAACATCCTTCTGTTCTTTTGCCAGTGTTGCAATTGTTCCTGTTGAGTACGCCTAGGAGCAGGAGAGACATTAGATCGCTTATCATCCAGAACATGCATCACATTTCTTCCTGTTGAATAATCAGGCTCATTAAGATTGGGAAAACTACTACTATCCAGAGGTTTGCACAACCCAAAATCTGATAGCTTCATGTGACCATTTCGATCTAACAATAAGTTGTCTGGTTTGATGTCCCTATCAAAATAAAAACAATATTGATTCTACCACAGTGCCATTAAAGGAGAGAGAAAACATATATAACTTGAAAAGCATACCTGTGAATGTAATTATGTTTATGAATGGATTCAATAGCTAATACTGTTTCTGCAACATAAAATCTGGCCTCATCCTCTGTCAATGTATCCTTACGCATGAGTAAAGTCATCATGTCACCCCCAGGAAGATACTCCATGATAAGATATAAATATTCTTCGTCTTGAAAAGAAAAGTAGAGTTTGACAATGTAAGCACTATCCACCTCTGCAAGCAAGTTTCTTTCAGCTTTCACATGCTCCACCTACAAAGGATAGATAAATTGTCAGTAGATTGTAAAATAAACAAAAAAAAAAAGTAAATGAATGACCATTACCCATACCTGACCCCTACGGAGCATTTCAGACTTTTTAAGTTTTTTCATTGCATATACATGCCCAGTTGTTTTCTCTTTACAAAGTCTGACCTGCATAATTATGATAAAGCCTGATCAATATTCCTATCAGGCAGGCAATAAAGTTATGATAAACAAAACAAAAGTGTGAAATAAAGTAATCTCTGAAAAGTGACATGTATACATTCTTTTGTTTGGTAAACTTAATTATCTTGCTAGTTTATAATCAGGTTAGTCTCTGAAAAGTTATCAGATTAAACCGTACGATATTGGTAACAACAATTGCTTTTCCTAAAATTTGGGGCTTAGTTGTACTTCAAAAGGTCTATATATTCTTCAATCTGAAACAAGAAAACATATATGATGATGTTGAAGATAAAAATTTCACCAAAAATATCCAACAACAGACTATGCAGCTGTAAAAGTGAGAAGTTAAGCATAAAATAACCTCTCCAAATGCCCCTCTGCCAATAATGGTCAGAAGTTCGAAATCATCCACTCCCATTTTATGCCTTTGAAGACGCATATATTCGGTTTCTTTTTTCTCTAAATTCTTCAGCAAATTGTGCTGCTCTTCTTCAGAAACTTCTGCAGCAGCAAGCTTCCTCTCCAGGATCCAGCGCCTGAAATTACCATCCCATTAAGTGGAAAAGAAATGTTTGAGTGAAGAAGGCATGAACAATGATGGTTATGGTGTTAAAATTAGGATAAAGGCTATATTCAAATGTGACAGATAATAAAAGCAACAGTTGATTAAGAGAACAAAGAATAAAAGCAATTTAATTATCATTTGAATGTCAATATTCCAACAAGTCCTGAAGTATCACAGCATAGGAACTGAAAAAAGCAGGAAAAGAAATATATATGAAATAAGAACCGCAGTTTACAAGACCTGTAATATTTGCAAAATCCGTAATGTTTTTTTGACACTTCAGAGAGTCAAAGAATTCAAACAATCATCAGGTATGGTGTACAAGGTGATGAGCATGTAGTTTGAGTAGAATAAAAAACCAATCATTTAAAAATGTAAAAAAGATGAGCAAAAACATAGTTTGTAAGGACTTCAGCAAGCACTCAACACAAATAATGGAAGGTTATGATGAACAAAGCTTAAGGAAAAACTCTGTTAACAAGTTGGAGATAACATATGGGAGGCAAGAAGGCAAGTACTTACAGAACAGGTTGCCTGAACTTCAAATTATCAACAAGAATTATAAAGAACTCTTGAAACCATCTTACTTAAACGAAATAAACAAGGAAATCAAGTGCAGATGAACCATAACCAGATATCATTATCAGCCAGAGGCATATCACTTTTCGATTCAAAATTATATTTCTAGTATTTAAAGAACAAAACATTGCATGTAATGTTTCTAGCATGCAAAGGAGACAATAACACGTGTAATATTTACCAAATGCAACTATTAGTACAATTGATGATACAAAGTCAAAGAGACCTATGGATGAACCAGCTAAACTAGATGGATCATTTAGTACGAGTAATGTGAAGAAAACTGGAGGCATCAATTAGTTTATTTAGTGACATTGCCCTCCAAAGCATGCAATGGCCACAGAAGCTCCATGTAGCTGACCGCAATAGGTGGGACCTTATAGCTAATTATAAACAGAAGCTTCAATGTGAGAAAGAAAAGCTTCGGGTATTAAAACGGAGAGGAAGTTCACCTAAGACTGCTAATGGAAAAGAATGAAGTTACCAAAATGAAATGGATGTGATTATTAGTGATGTAAATGGATACCTCAGCAGATCATAATAGTTTTCCTCAAAGGTAAAAGGGTGATAATTTTTTCTAGCTAATTAATAGCCTCGTGCAGGCTAGACAGTCAATTGTTAATAATAGTCATCATCACATTTGGTGCACTTGCTGAAGCAAGATACACTTCCCACACACACTGTGAATGACAACATATATTTCCCATTTATATCTAATGCCAGCTTTGTTTGATGCATCCCGATATGTAACGATGGACAGTTTGCACCTAATGGAGTTTGCCAAACCTTCCCACAAAATGCATGGTTCACATCATGCAGTTCACTCAAGCTAGTGAAGCAACAAAACTGGGAATGGGCTTCACGGGATGAGACGCAAAATATGAGTTAACTTACAACTGAGTGATCAGTGGTTTAAACACCTAATGCTAATGTGCAGCTCCATAAACGGGAAGTTAAAAAAAAAAAAAGAAATATGTTAGAAAGAATCACCTCTCCTTTCGATCTTGCAAGGACTTCATCTGGGCCTTGTAATGGTTCTCGATATATTGCTTTGCGGCAGCTACCTTCTGCTTCGTGATGTTCGACGGTGCCTCATCAACCGGAGGCTTCTGCATATCCTTAGCACCTCCTGCTTCCTTCTTCGCCGTTCCAGGCTTGAGTTTCTCCCCTCTAGGTTGCAATTTATGAAACCAGTTTCTAGCGGCATCCATCTTCGATCACAACCACCACAACATTTCCAAAAGCAAATGCATTATTTCCGATCGGAAGACTGAATCATAAACCACAGACACAGTGTTTCTCAAACAGATAGAAACCAAGATTTACGATATTTCAACAGAACAAAGAACTCTCCTCTCTCTATTTGCGCACAACGGAAAGCATACAGCAATAGAAAACCTATGTGCTCACCAAATTCCAGAAAAGAAACACAGAGGTGCCACTCAAAAGAACCCCTCGACTTCCTAACACTTCCAAATTCACCTTCTACGTCACCAAGTTAGCCCTAGAAACGGCAGAGATCCAGAGAACTTCTGGAATCGCAGCGTCCGTCGACCACGAGAACACCAAGATGGAGCAGTCGAGAGCGGGAAGGAAACTTACCTGGATCTCGAAGTCGTCAGTAGATTGAAACTTTTAGGCCCTCGCGGAGCACACTGATTCGATCTCACCAGCTTCGCTTTGACTCTTCGACCGCTTTCTCTCCACCTTCCTCCCACGACGGGATCGACGCCATGATTAGCCCTTTTCTCACGGCAAGACTTGGATACATCACTCTTTTCTCGCTCATGGCTTTTATGCATAAACACCCCTTACATACGTATAGTTTCAATAGTACACGATAAAGTAAATATTTACGTATTAGTCTATGAAGATATTATATTTGCATATGTATCCTCCGTATAGGAGCAGTGATAAAGTAAATATTTATTATCACGACCCAAAATAATTTGGTTTAAATCCAATTTCAAGTTTCTGAATCAGCTCAGCTCATAATTGTCCAAAGTGAAAAATTACAATTAAAATTACATGCATCTCACATAATTAAATCAACATATATAACAAAGAATAATTCGTGTGCTTGAATCATTTACTTTTTTTTTCTCTCTCTCTTTTCTACTCGTTACATATTATTTTCATATTACCTATCATATAATATATTATCTTTTATTCTCACATGGGATCACGCCATGCTTGTTTTCATGATTTTATGATGATCAATATATGTAAATAAAATATTTTTTTAGTTTTTTTACTAAAACTATTATCGAGTATAACTCATATTATCATATTTTCTTGATTTTTATAGACTTAAAAATCATCCCTTCATTGGTCTGAATGTTTATCACTATTATAATTTATAATAAAGCATAAATTTAGATAAGAGAATTATAAAAAAAACTTAAAATTATACATAAATATATAAAAAAAATCATCCCTTCATTTTTTTTTCTTTTACCTTATATACCAAGCCATAATTAAAATAATTAGACATGAGGCAATATTTTTTTAAATAACTAAACACGCAATACATACAAATGTTATCAAATAATTTAAATAAAGCTAATGTGTTAATCATACAATATTGTCATAAGAAATATATGTTTACACTGATTTTTATATTCAAATAAAATCTCATGTGAAAATAAAATATTTATTCAAATCAACAAGCTAAATAATTTTTTATAAGTAAATTTGTTTGATCATTTTACGATAGAGAACAATCGTTGCAGCATCCATTTTTCAATAGAGATCAATTAAAAAAATCATCAAAAAGGATCCTTATGACATCCCTTCCTCTCAAGTCCTTGGAGTCCTCCTCCCTTAACTCTCTAGAGAGATAAAGTCACATATGTTGACTACAAAATAATCCATGATATCATGGACAAGAATTTAAGTAACCTACAAAAGGATGATGAATGAAAAAGGGTGATGACTCCAAGAAATTGTTCCTATCAAATCTCATAAATTTTGACATCTCAGTCATTGTTGAATTAAATAAACTACCAAAATGGTCGATCAAAAAAATTAATTAATATACCAAAAAATTTCAATCAATCCTAAGATTTGTAAGTATTAATTTTTTTTATCACTATACAGCAAATAGAAAGGGAGTTCTATAGGAAGAGATAGTAACATGAGAGAAATGAAGCACATTACCAAAAAAACTACGAGAAAAGAGAATTGTAATATAAGAAAAGTGAGAAACGAAGCGCATTACAAAAAGAGCTCCAAGGAAATAGAGTTGTAATATAAGAGAAGTGAGATCTTACAAGCTTAAGTATACAACATGGATATTAATTATTATATTGATTATTTATCAATTATGAGTAATTGCACATGAAGGAAAGCAGAGAGAGTTAAGAAATAAATATTGCAATTAATGATGAAAAAAATATGATGCAGTCTAAAAAGAAAAGAGAGAGAGAGAGAGAGAAAGAGCATGTATGATCATTCAAAAGATAGAAGAGGATAAATGAAAGGAGAGGGTAAAAAATAATAATGAACAATAGTAAAAGAAAAAATATTTTAATTTTCATAAAAAAAAACATACGGTGCATGCTAAAGTCGCATCATTCCATTTATTTTTGATTTATTTAATGTATAAAGCTAAGTCATGATTTAATATAAAGCATTTGTCGGACATTTCTAACTAAAATATCGGGGTTTATAATTTATTCTTTGTTAGTCAACCATAACGTTTTGATTAAACAATGAAGGTTGATTATTTTTCTCTTAGTATTTGATGTACTAACTATTAACAAGGCTAATAATTGTGTCTCTTTTTAGGGACCTATACGTGAAAAAGGTTCTTTGTTTGCATTTTGCCCCCTCTGGCACTCGACTATCTTCTGATCCTCCACCACACCATAGGGGGGCCAATTTTACGAGATTACCATTCACGCCAAGATACGTGCAATATCAGGGGAACACGAAGCGGCAGCGAGAGAGAGAGCGGCGCTCTCGGTCTCGTCGTCACCCTCTCGCTGGTGGCAGACAACGATAAGCTACCGAAAGAAAGGGAGAGGCGGATTCCGCGCGGACATGATCGCCTCGCACGGCGGCAACAGGCGAAGCTTGGGCGACGCGGCGCGGCGTGGCGTGGGGAAAGCCCCCTCTGTCGTGTACGCGTCGAATCGGGGCGCCGAGGGCGGCCCACCCCCGTGGTCCAAACGCGCTCCGGGTAGGCAGAAGTAACGAGAGAGAGGCAGAGAGGGCGGAGCGATTGCCGCAACGAAGCGGGCACGAGCTGCCTCGTTGACGAAGAAGACAACTCGATCAGCTGAAATCACGGAGCTCAACAGCAATCTTAAAGAAATAGTGCACGACAACCCGAGTCATAAGTAGACTGCACAGACGACCACATCCATCTTCGGATGGGGCAAATCGAAAACCCGATATATATATAAATAGAGAGAGAGAGAGAAGGCGAATGAAAGTACAGTGAACGCGAATCTTAAAGAAGTGAACGATAACACGAATGAAAGTACACAGCACACGCGATCGCATCCATCTTACGGATGGGTCAGAGATGTTGGGATATAGACAACCCGATAACCCGATAGATATAGAGAGAGCGAGAGACAAGGCAGAGCGATTGCCGCAATGAAGCGGGCACGAGCTACCTCTTTGATGAAGACGACAACCGGACCAGCTCAAATCACGGAGCTCAACAAGAATCATAAAGACACTGTGCCGACCACCTGAATCATAAGTACATATCGCACGCGACCGCGTCCACCATAGAGACGGGTCGGAGATGTTGGTAAATCTATAACCCGATAACCCGGTAATTTTTTGGCCCTTTTTTGCGCATATTTACCCTTCCTTTCTCGGCGCCATCGCAACAATGAGAATTTTGTGTCCGAGCTGCCAGCTTTCTTCTTTGATCTCCGCGTTTGGCTCCAAGCTTCCATCCGCATTCTGCAATCCCATCTCAAGATTAGCCGTAGACTCCATCGACATCGGCGACGTAGCTCAAAGGGAAGGCGTGTCCTCTTCTCCATCTCCGTCTCACATCGATGAGGATCTTGTCGGTCGTTTCGTCTCGATCCTTGGCACTTGCCATGATCCCCTGGGTCTACGGAAAGGCCGCCAAGTTCACGCCCAAATTGTCGTCCGCGGCGTCCGTGATAGCTTGCTAGATGGTAGAATCTTGGGTATGTATGTTCTTTGCCGAAGCTTTATGGACGCCAAAGATGTGTTCTTTTCGCTCGAGAAGGGTTCTCGATTGCCTTGGAATTGGATGATTAGAGGATTTACCATGATGGGTTGCTATGAACTAGCGCTGTTGTTCTATTTCAAAATGTGGTTCGGCGGTGCCTATCCGGATAAATATACCTTCACTCATGCCATCAAGTCTGCTGGCTGTTTGTCTGCTGTTGGGCTGGGTAGGTTGATTCATGGTACTATTCGTTTGATGGGTTTGGAAACTGATGTGTTTATTGGTAGCTCATTGATCAAGATGTATGCGGAGAATGATGATATCGAGGAGGCAAGAGAGGTGTTTGATCAAATGCCCGATAGAGATTGTGTTTTGTGGAATGTTATGATCGATGGTTACGTGAGGAATCATGATTCAAGAAATGCTATCTTGCTATTCAACAGCATGAGAATGGCGGATGCTAAACCCAATTATGTTTCCTTTGCTTGCGTCTTGTCTGTTTGTGCCTCGGAGGGGATGCTGGATTATGGCATGCAGCTTCATGGGCTTGCAATTAAGTTTGGTTTGGATCTGGAAGCTTCAGTGGCTAACACATTGTTAGCATTGTACTCTAAATGTCGCTGCTTGGTTGATGTGCAGAAGTTGTTTGGTTTGATGCCCCAAACTGATTTGGTCACTTGGAATGGAATGATTTCTGGGTATGTTCAGAGTGGACTGGTGGGCGAGGCTTTGGAACTATTCTACCAGATGCAAGTTGCTGGGTTCAAGCCAGATTCTATCACATTGGCAAGTTTTTTGCCTGCCTTTTCTGGTTCAGCAAGTCTGAAACAGGGGAAAGAGATTCATGCTTATGTAATGAGGAACAACGTCTCTATGGATGCCTTCTTGAAGAGTGCACTGATTGATATATACTTCAAATGCAAAGACGCACTCATGGCAAAGAAGGTTTTTGGTGCAACTGGAACTATGGATGTAGTTATCTGCAGTGCAATGATATCTGGTTATGTGCTTAATGGGATGAGTGGTGACGCATTAAACATGTTCCACCAATTACTAAAAGCACAATTGAAGCCTAATCCCATCACACTAGCTAGTGTTTTGCCAGCTTGCTCTTGCTTGGCTGCTCTAAGTTTGGGGAAGGAGCTACATGGTTACATTCTGAAAAATGCATATGAGGGAATGTGCTATGTGGCAAGTGCACTAATTGACATGTACACCAAATGTGGCAGGGTTGATCTTGGGCATCAAATTTTCACTCGGATGCCCATTAGGGATGCAGTGGCATGGAACTCAATGATTGCAAGCTTTGCACAAAATGGGCAACCAGAAGAAGCTATGAGTCTTTTGCATCAAATGGGAATGGAGGGAATGAAATATGATTGTGTCACCATATCTTCTGCCTTATCAGCATGTGCAAATCTACCTGCATTACATTATGGTAAAGCGATCCATGGTTTCATGATGAAACATGATATCAGATCAGACTTATTTGCTGAGAGTGCCCTGATAGATATGTATGCCAAGTGTGGAAATTTAGATTTGGCTCGTCGGGTATTTGATTCAATGACACAGAAGAATGAAGTATCATGGAATAGTGTAATTGCTGCCTATGGTGCACATGGTCTCATTAAAGATGCCATGGATTTATTTCGGCAGATGCAGGAAGCAGGTTTTGTGCCCGATCACATAACCTTTCTTGCCTTGATATCTGCTTGTGGTCATGCTGGTCAAGTCGACGAAGGATTTCGGCTCTTTCACTCTATGCATGAACAATATGGAATTGCACCTCGCATGGAGCATTATGCTTGTATGGTTGATCTATATGGACGTTCTGGGCAGTTAAATAAAGCACTGAGACTCATCGAGAGCATGCCATTTAAACCAGATGCTGGCATATGGGGCACAGTGCTTGGAGCTTGTAGGATCCATGGAAATGTTGAGATTGCTGAGCTTGCTTCAAAACAACTATTTGATCTGGATCCTGAGAATTCTGGTTACTATGTGCTTCTATCGAACATCCATGCTGTGGCTGGTAGGTGGAAGGGAGTACTGAAAGCACGAAGCTTGATGAAGGAGAGAAGGGTACAGAAAGTGCCAGGTTATAGCTGGATAGTGGTTAACAATATCACTCACATGTTTGTGGCTGCTGACGAATCTCACACCAATTCTGAATGCATCTACTTCATATTGAAGAGTCTCCTCCTAGTGCTTAGAGAAGAAGGCTATGTCCCCAAGCCAGACATAATTTTCCCACTACAAATGGATGCTTCAGAGCAGGTACTTAATGCATGGCAGATATCCTTTCTCTTTTCAATTTATAATTCACAATAAGCTAACTTAGCAATTGGTATTTCCTGAATGTCAACAAACTTCAATGACCCAAACACTGTTGAAGTTCAGGTTCAACATTTGGGCCACCTTATTTTACAAATTATTTATTTGGTTCAAGCTTGAGTATGCTTCACCAACTTTGCTCTTTGAATAATTTTAATCATGCATATATTGCATTTCTTGTAATCCATATTTAGTTAAAAAATCATGATAAATATTAGATACTGATGACGAACCTGTTTTCTGTTAAAAACTATGCATATAAGACTGTCTTTTTCTTTTCACATGGTGAGACGCAACCTCTGAGATCTTCTTTCACTTCTTAATGAAAGGCATCCATCATGATATTTAGCACCCAAATGCACTATGGCTTGATATTTGATATTCGTTAGGGTCCTTTAGTTTCGAGTATTCATGTTAACTTATTAGTTAAAGATGTGATTGCTGTTAAACTTGCCTTAGAATCTAACTTTTGAGAATGGATTATGAATCATTAAACTATCATATCCAAGTTTGAAAGACCTAGTTATAATAGATAAGTGCTTGGCCAATTTTTTCTTTTATTTTTGTGGCACCATGTTGATGATGAACAGACAATAAAGGCATCTCGTGCAGTAAGTGATCTATAATTTTAAACGTCTGGCCTTTGGGCATCAGGGAAAGTAAGAACTTCTACACAGGTACTTCTGTTCCTTCAGATGAACATCATATTATTGATTCTTTCTGTTCTCAAATACCTGTATTTGGGCTCCACCTCCTCGTGATACTCAGACTCTATACTCATGCATATTTAATCCAACTTTCCACGATAAAATCTTGAAAGAAAATAATCACATTTCGAATTTCTCCATCCATCTGCTGGTCCAAGAAATCTAATGCCTTAAATCGAATCCTCTAATCAGTGACTTCATTGAAGTTTCATGCAATATTTGCATTTCTTTATCCAACATTTTATATTTGCTGATTTTCAATGAATGGTTTATTGCTGATCCCAACCAATTAGGCCTTAAATACAGCCTAGCATTCGACATGTGGAAATATGCAGTCATGTTCTCTCAGTGATCTATTATTCAGTTCATATTTGTTATTGTTCATAATCCAGCTTTCTTTGCTATCTTTTGTTTGTGACGTGATATTTTTTGTGTGCATTGCAGGCCACCGTTGTTTCTCCTGATGCTTCTGAGCAGTAGTTTGCACTGTTTTACCTTCTTCTGTGCACTAGTAAGCATGGTTTTACCTTCTCCAGAGAAACTGGCAAAATAAGACGATCCAAATCCAACCAGAAAGGTAAGCTTTTTAACGACTGCATGTATATACAAGTTACACTAGCTGTTTGAGGTTTGCAATTCAATATTAACTTTTGTTACATTATGTAAGACTTCTCTCTAGTGTCAGAGAATAATGATAAACAAATTCCTTCATGTTTTATACCTTCAAAAATAGAGAAATAAGATTCCTAAAATGGTGTTTTATAGTCAAATGGTGGTTTTTGATGTTTCTACTTTCTATTGTTTTGATATTCATTGGTGTACCTCATCTATATTGTGTCTTCTGTCTTTTGATTTCTGGCTTCTGTCATTGGAACCTAGGCCAATAAACCTTTGATCGATGCACAACAGAGACCTTAAATTTCTTGGCATGCTATATATACCATGGTTGGCTTTTACTAAACATTGGTTTACTTAAATAAAACCTCACATGTTTCATCATGCTCTTTGACATGGGCATGGTCAAAAACAAAGTTGAAGCAATATCATCAATCACATAGCAACCTTCTCATCTCGTCGAGACCAATGGATGTCTGAAATAAAACAGTTGATGATGCAAACTTTTCTCATGTACCCCTGGTTTAAAGGAGAATACCTTGGACATTTTAGGGTCCAAATTTTAACAAAGGTAGGGTTGTTCAAATTGATTTCAGCCTGGAAACATTAGGGCCTGCTCCTTCAAAAGGAAATAGCAAAAAGGTTTAGAAGATAGAACGATAACAGAGATAATAAGTTGTAAATTAATTTAAGTCCAGAGAAAAACCAGATAAAAGGAGACCTGAGGCCTGGTATTTTCTTATTTTCGTTGAAAATGTTATAATCACACAGCTGAAATCCTAGCATCTGATACACCTTCATTAAGTAGCTCAACTGTTATCAGTGCCGTGGAGAAACTCTTTTCAGGCCTTTAAATGGAGACATTCACTCTTGTTACAATCAGCACACTCTGTGAATTCTTTTGAAAGGATAACCATCAGCACAAGTGGATTCCTGCTGATAAAACTCTTCCACACTTAATTTTATCATCATTTCCTGCACTTATTTAGTGGTACTGTTATCCATTTGCAGACAAGGAATATTCCCAACAATCTTGACGATATGAAAGCCCCGAATTGGAGTCGAAGTCTTATGCTATGGTTAGAAACATCTGCTCCAATACAACTCTTCCTTCCATATCACAGTGGGTGTTGAACTAATAATTTTCATGTTTCATTTTGGACATGCTGTGTATACCTTTTGAGAAGAGACAGCCACTTCATCTGTAGAAGAGTCTGCATATCTGTTGAAGCACATTGAATCAAATCATTTTGGCACCCTGCTTTCTACTGCTTGACTTGGAGCTGCAAGATAAAAACGGTTAGCAGTGACCATTGAATAAGTCTCTTCGGCTTGACTCTTTAAGGGAAGGTAATTCAAAGGTTTTGATTCAGTATAATGAAATGTGACCCATAGCCGGATATCCATTTTCATGAAAACATGCCAAGCTTCCTTCTTCGATCAAGTCTCAGTGCCAAAGTACAGAAAAGTTTTCTTAGCCAGAGCCTGCAGTAAGCAGTAATAAGTGTCAGCTCTTTCGTTAGCACATCTTGCAGTTCTCTAACGCCAAAACCAGGACTTGCTCTTAACAAAAAAAAAAAAAAAAGAAGGTATTAGCAAGAGCGAGAGTGAAATAGTTAGTAACTTCCACCAGTCAACTTCCACATTTTTCTTGTGTCTCCTAATAGGTTATTTTCCTTCGCAGGCAGAAAAGATGTATGATAGCAACCAGGCATTAAAGCTGTCCCAGCTCGAGTTCTCCACGATGGCTACAGAAGGTACACGTTTTGTTGCTTTTGATTTTAATGTTACGGGTAGCTTTTTGCGTACAGTTTTTTGTTTTGTTTGGGAACTCTAATGTCTAATTATATGGGTTGCTAGTTTTCTTTGTTAAATTAAGAATATTTAATTTATTATTTATAGTTTCTAATATAATCTGCTTAGGTTGTTCTTTATTCCTTCTAATTACATCACATCTTTATATCTCATATTCTTAAATTATTCTTTCTCATCTTATTTTCTATCATGATTATACCTAATTCTTCGTTCATGAGTGATTGCATTTCCCTTTCTATACTCCATCACAACTCCACAAATCTGCTTCACTATTCTTGTTACATAAATATTGCATACTTGTAAATTCTCCAATAGATTTATAAAATATTGTTACCATAATAACTGTTTTATATTTTTTTAAAATCGAATCAAAATATCATAATAAGAGAGTCATTTCCTTATCATGTATAATCAACGTAATCGAATGGTCAATTCGCCACCTATTCTCCTCCTGGATATCTGCTTCTAGCTGTAACCTAACAAGTAGGAGAACGCTTGCATGTAGGGTTTTTAAGCACAAAACATAAAATAGAAAATGGTGGGAATTTTTGGCACGAGATCCAAAGCTAATGAGAGTTGCCATCAAAATGGTCTACACGAGCGTGAGGGAGAGAGAGAGAGAGAGAGACTTTGAATGTGACGTCTGATGGCCACGCCGTGCCTCCCCACGTGCGCAGCGTCCTGTGGAGGCCACCTGTCGCAAACAATCGTGTCGCGACGGCCGCGATCGGCGGTCCTTACTGCGCCACGTCGTACGGATTGAGGGCGGGAACTGGCGGTGTCTCTTTTGGCCCCGAAAACGTTGTGCCGGGTTCCACCGTCGGGGCCCGCGTAAAGTAACCAGTATAGGGCGTCGTTTTCATGTATTGTGTTTCGGTCAGGGAATACGTGGCGGTGACGCAGTGAGGCATCCCATCGACGTCGCATCAGTCGGCTAGTTTAATGGGGAGCACGGATTCGCAGGCATGAAGGGCGGAGATCCGCTGATCTCACCACAGATCTATCACTTCTCCTTCCCCTACCGATGCGACTTGGCTACCATTTCATAAATCACAAGCTTGATCATCACCATCATTATCACGTCCACCAATCACATATTGACCTCCGGTTTCTCTGTCACTAACTTCATGATTGCTTCCAGTTTTCTTTTGTTATATGAAAAGATCAAGACAAGGAGAAGAGACCGCTTGATTGATGTACAAGAATTAAGGACTCCAAAAGAAGCTATTTAGTTCATACACAAAGAAGCTTAAGAGTGGCCGTGAATCACGTACTAGTACATACTAGTCATGAGATGTCTGCCGTAAGCGGAAAGGCTGAGAGGACTAATGAAACACTGGCAATGGCATGAAAGCGGCGTCGAGTGCTCCCATGACTGCCATGACGACCCCGGTATCGGCTTCACCGCTCATCGTCTCCATGTTAGTGCCGGTTACGAGATACTGGATGACGTCCATGTTGTCGTAATCCAGTGAGTTCAGATCGCAGCGCGGCGCCTCCGCCACCGCGACAGGGGGCTGAAGCGGCGACCGCTTCCGCTTCTTCTTCCTCTTCTCGTAGGCGATGCCTCTCGCCTTGGCCTGCGAGTCCCTGACCTCCCTCAGGTACAGCCGGACGGCTCGGGCGCCGAAGGGGTTGGCCTCCGGGTGGCCTCCGTTCTCCTCGAAGGCGGCCCGGAGGCGGCCGACGAGGGCGTCGAGGCTGCCCCACGCCTGGCGGAGCGGGCAGGGACAGGGCGCCGGCGGGCTGGGCAGGCCGAAGAAGGGGCAGCCGGTGGCGTGGACCTTGGTCTTCCCGAACTGGTCGAGGTGGCGCAGGAACTCCAGCACGTGCGCGCCGCTGCACCGCGACAGCACCAGCGGTGGCCGGTGGTCCTTGAGGTACTGCAAGAAGGTGTTCCAGTCCCGCCGCTTCTGCGACTCGTACCGGCTCGGCCGCCCGTCGCCGCTGCCCGCTGCCGCCATCCCTCTCTTCGCTCTGGCGCACAGCCAGCGGCACTATGCGTGTGTGTAGTATGGGTGGAGAGCTGGAATCACATCATACTGTTGTTATATATCTAGAACGTAACGATGCAGTACATGGAAGAGGAGATGGAGGAGGAGGAGGAGGAGGAAGAGGAGGAGGCACTTATGATGGGTCGGAGGGAGACAGGAAGAAAAGGCGGAATCCACGTTTCGGACGGGACGAGCATGTGACGGAAGAGGCATGGCAATGGTGATGGGTGTAACGTGTCGCATCGAACCTTCTACTTTTACATGCAGTAATATATTGACCTGTCAGGAAATGACTCACGAGTTACGTCGACGTACGTCCTCTGCATCGGCCTCGGTCGGCGCTTGTCAGACTCACCCCCAAACGACTCCACCAAATCCCAATTGATTCGTTTATTTATACTCCAATTCCAATAAAATATTCGTATGTATAAAAAATACATGTGAATATATTTTTTGGAGAACCGCAGTATGGTCAAATACCCAAAAACATCTTCAAACCATCTTATTGATGAGTAGTTTGATTCATATTTGATTTTCAATTTTTTAATATAAATAAATAATGAACTTACGATCTTAGTGAAAATTTTTCTCAAATTAAATTAATTGACATAATAAATTATTATGTATATAATATATATATATATATATACACACAATTGCGTGATGGGAGATGCAATCGATCATTGCGTGTGGCAGTGATCTTACCACTATTAAAAATGCCTCATGCATGCAAACACGTGATTTTTTCTCACGGAAAGTAACCATCAAGCGATTCATCACTTTTGTCCTCGTTGACGTGATCGACGATGCTTGAATATTAGTGTTAGCTCGTGATTCACGAATTCGCTAATTTATTGCAGGGAATTCCACACATGCCTCACACTCTTTCATTCTCACGCGTCGGAGCTCCACTGTTCTCCTTTAATTTCGCAAGCAAAATAATAATATTAATCGATTTATGCAAAAAAAAAATTCCTGATTTATAGAGGTATAAGTATGTATAAAATGCTTATACAAAAATGATAATATGTTCGGTATAGATAAACTAGATCAAGATGAACTCACATGTTCATCTTATATGGTATTGATGAATTTAATTCAATATATGGTATTGGTGAACTCACATGTCGTGGTCGATGAGTCAACACGGCTTGGTCCACGGGTTGATGTTCAGAGCTCCCGACGTTTCAGAGTGTGTCTCTCGATTGATTGGAGGAACTACCGAGGCCGAGTTGGATCATCGCGTCTCCAATGTAGCAGATTTGACGTAGCAACCGACACCCTCCCGACTGGCGAGTTTGTACCTTCGTGCGGTCGCCGCCCATTAAGCGTTGAACGACATCATGCAACACCGTCTTGAGCTTTCTGGGACGGGACCTGGCGAGATGATGCCTCCCTGTATGGGCTTTGGTTCATCGTGGGAGGAAAGCGTCTCTTGTGCTAAATCTACGGGGGTGTGACATGGATCGTGGTCGAGATCTGAAATATATCATGGTAATTCCTAATAAAGTAGTGCTTGAATTGCATGTCTTCTTTATGGAGCAAAAAAATAGTTTATGTGAATCTCATATATCCAAAAGTATCCTTTCCTCATCTGAAATGTATCAATCATCTTGAGATAAGATCAAACAAATCATTTAGATAGTTCAAAGGCACTTCCACTATTTATATGCTTCCCACAATGAGTTCTAATGACAAAACAAGCATCGATCGATTGCTTTATATATTCTCCACCACCAAAAGCTCTCCCCTGGCATATTCCACCTCCCTCTCTCTCTCTCTCTCTTCCAAGTCTCAAATTGATAGACCAAAGAATAAGTTGGTTGAATCACCAACTTCATATTTATTCTTAATGTTTTTGTTTCGAGTCACATTAACAATATTTCTACTTACAAAAGCAAGTCAAAAGTAAATTCTTATCCTTTTTATTCTTTGTATCTTTGCATAAAAAAAAGATAATTAGGTTATCCCAATTAAGTCAATCTTCCCCCAAATCCCTCATTGATATCAACACTAACTTGTAGAAAAAGCAAGTGAGTTGGCCATCTTAAATTAATGTCACAATTCTCTCTCCTCCCCACATTTTTTATGCTCATATATGGAGAGAAAAAGAGAACACCAAACAAAAAGCAAGAGAGAGAGAGGGGGTGGGAGAGAGACAAAGCTTAGTGGAGAAGCCACCCTCTCTCTCACTCTCTCTCTCTCTCTCTCTCTCTATCTCTTTTCTTTGATGCTTTTGTTGGTTCCACATTTGTTCCATTTTGATCCTTTTGCTCATCTGTTGTTGCTGCTTCTCCTCCCATAATATAAATAGATCGAATCGCGCTCCTCCTCTGTTCTCATCTGTCTTGCTCTTCTTCTCGACTCCTCGGCTTCGATCTCAGATCTCAGCTCGGGAGGAAACCCTAACCCGAGAATTCGATGCAAAGGGGCTATTCTCTCAGGGTTGACGCTCGATCCTCCCCTGTTCCGGCTCCTCGGGAGTTAGGGTTTAGTGGCTGGCCGAGATGACGGGGGGATTCGACGGGGAAGGAGGGGCTCCCGCCGGGAACCCTAACCGCCCCCCTGACGATCCCAGGGAACTCCGCGATGCCTTCGCAGGTGAATGTTGCTTGCTCGGTTGCTCTCCTTGCTCTCGGTTTTTGGTTCTTGATGTTCTCGGGGCCGATCGTCGTGTTGACGAATTCGGCTGTTCGGATCGTGCATTTGATTTGATCGTGCATAAGTATTCCCGCAAGGCCGCGTGGAATTTAGTTTTTTTTCTTCTTTTTTCTTTACATTTCCATAGATTTTTGCCTATTTGGTGGGTGCTAGTAATTTATTTCTCTGGTTTTGCAAGTGATAGATCGCTTCTCCCAATTTAGATGAGCTTGACCATGCACTTTCGCCGTATTTCTGTGTCGTGTGAAGCCTCGACATCATTACTGCTCTTTAATCATGATATGAATAACGTGTCTTGGATTTGTATCGTGGTTTTGTGAATATAGATGCCGATATTTGCTACAGCTCTTTTGCAGCTTCTGTGCTTGGTGCAAATCCCAAGCACAAGTATGGAGTTGTTTCTTTTGTATATTCAGTTTGATCATGAGTTGTGGTTCGATTCCACCTAAATTCGCCCATTGCTTACTCATCTGGCTTTGTTGTAGTGCTTCCTCTTTTTTTTTTGCTTTTATTTATCTGTAACTTGCTGCGATGTGAACGAACATAAACTAATCAGATTGCATTCCTTTATTTGTTATTTAACCTGGCTGGTTGGCAATTTTGCTTATTGTAGATAATACCGTGTTTGATGCCTCACAATATGCATTCTTTGGCACGGCGGTCATGGACGAAGTTGAGTTAGGGGGTTTAAAAGACAATGACAATGATCATGATGGTTTTAGTGGGATTAAGGACGAGTATCATTTCTCTCCTCCTGGAGACAGAGAGGATTTATTTCCTTCTGGAATACAAGACGTTTATGAGGTACCTTTGCTTGATGTCATTTATATGTTGTTTGAAGTTACATGTAACGTTGGCACACAATATATTGTTTCTTTAGTGATCAGCTTCTTCTTCCGAAGATTGTGAATCTGTACTTGGTAATTACGGATGGATGTCAAGTTTTTTTTTCACGGACAACTATAAGCTCGTTGTGTGTATTGGAATGTACAACTTGTGAATCTTTGGAGTTGGGCTATATTCGTGCATGGTTATTAAGTCTTTAACAAACTCGGAAAAGACACTTTTGGGTCGCACAGAATTGCTTCACTGTTTTTAAAATTGAACAAATATAACTGAAGATCATCTTATGTATTGGCACTTTGATGACTTAATTGTCTATGTCTTTAACAAACTTGAAAAAGTCACTTTTGGGTCGAACAGAAATGCTTCACTGTTTGTGACATGGAACAAATATAACTGAAGATCATCACTTTGGTGACTCAATTGTCTACGTCTGCTGAGTAAATGATACTGCAAGTTCTTGCACTGTAGTTTCTGTTGGCTTTGTCTTCATGGTGCCTTTTTTTTGAAATCATATTGCTTGCACTGATATTACCTACTTTGACATATTATACAAATTCTCTTGGTTACAATTCTCATCCTGTTAGTATCTCGTTTCATTTGCAGGCTGAAGGATTAGGATCTCTGTCTGGTATTGATGACCTCGCGAGCACTTTTGCAAAGGTCAATATTTACCTTTGTATAATCTACTATTTTCTGATAGTCGTTTTCATTTGCAGAAATCATGAATGATCAATAGAAATTTGAGTTATATGTTTGCCGTACTATCATAGAGTTTATTAAAACTAATGAAATGTAAAACAAGGGAAAAGAGATAATTGTAAATAAGTAAAGCTAATATCATTTTGTAGCTTTTAACTAAAATAATTTAATTGCTAGTATTAGGAAATAAGCATTAGCTGATGCAAATAACTTGTTATATTCAACACGGTAGTTTAATATAGTGTCAAAGTTTATACTTGTTTGTACTTTGTAGCCCAAAGCTTATTTATGTCCAGAAGCCTCATTGCACAGTCCCGTAATCATGTGTTATTTATGCTATAGTCTATTTGATAAGATTTGTCCTTAAAGGGAAACAAATTAAGATTGAAATCAATATGGACGGAAAAATAGAAGTGTAAATCTACATAGAGTTAGTTGTGAGTCAGGAATCGTGGGGATTCTTTTTGTGGGATTGGAGCTCGGGTCTACTAGGAATTGTGGGGATTCTTTGAGAGTTATATCACTAGACCAATGTTTAAGTGTCTTGTAGATGTAGTTTTTCTAAAACTTAAGTTTAAGCACATTAGAAACTTTTGGAAGTGCATGGCTTGCCTGGCCATTTATCTCATACCTTAAATTATACTTAAGAAACATCCATTCATTTTTTCTAAATGATGCAGACTGTTATGTGTAATGGTCTCCATCATCATGATAACTTTGGACTAATGCCTCTAAAATCTAACTGTGGAGTTCAGATCTGTAGGATTCATTCTTTCAGCACTTGGGTTTATAATCAATTGATATATGTCCGCTAGTAGTTAGGGAAAACAGTTGTGCACAATATATTTAAAACAGTTGTGCACAATATATTTGATATTTGGCTATTTCTTTCATGCTTTTATGTTTATCTAAATATTCAAATTTTCTATTGTTATGGCTTATAAGCAAATTTCTGTTATTTCCTGAATATGATTTATTTTGTTGTTTTTTTTCATGGTACATCTGTTCTCTCAAGTAAATTCAAGTATGAACAGGTACAAATAATTTGGACAGCTTATTTTTCATAGTTGGAGGTGCATGCGACCTTTATTACTTTCCTTTTTGTTAATAAAAGCTTATATAACTTTGGGTTTAAAGTGCTGGTTGTTTTGGCCATTCAGCCTGCTGGAGTGTTCTGCAGTTTGAGTTTATCAAAGGACTAAACTTGGTTGCACCATGTTCTTCTAGGAGCTAGTAAATTTGTGACTTCAGAGCAAATGAATGGAAGTGCATGTCATTCAAATTTTGTCTAAAATGCCTCATTTCAATGATGTTCGACTTAAACTTTTCCAGAACAGCCATTAGTTTGCCAGTTATTTTGCATCTGTGTACTGGATACTAGTCATTGAGCCATGATAAATCTTTTTATTAATTTAGTAATGATTATTATTATTTGTTCATTTGTCGACTAAGAATTCTGTATTTATCTTCAGTTGAACAGAGTTGTAAATGACCCAAAGGGTGCAGGAGTTATTGGTGATAGAGGATCTTTTTCTAGAGAAAGTGAGTAATTTTGTTTTACCATCTTTATTCTATTCAGCATGGGTTTTGGATATCTTCCATTAACATAGCCATGGATGAATTTTGAAGCTGTTCTGAATTTTATAATGGCTTGTATTGGTATATAAGCATATATCCTTTTATCAGTAAGAATGATGATAGTGAATTTCATTTTACAAGTGAATAGTGATTTTTTAAAAATCAATTGCTATGGATGTCATGCAAATGTCTTTTTCATGGGTATCCTTTTCTGAACAGACATTCTTACTGATTGAGGATTTCTTTGGTTATATGGCTTTAATATATGTACATTTGTTCTAAAGACTTGCTAAAATGTGTTCTATGTCTATGCTTTCTGATAAATCCTGGTTAGAAGAGAATCTCTATCTGAAACTTCGCATCGGATCCCAAATCAGACTTGGCTAGGGTTGAGTTACTTAGCCAAACCTATTCGATATACAATCCTGCTGCGATCAGATACCAACCGACGAGATTTGAAACTCCACATCAGATCCTAAATCAGACTTGGCTAGGGTCACGTTACTTAGCAAGAATACATAGTCCACCAATTCTAGATTCTACAGAACTACAACCATCGTTGGCAAAAAGGTATTATATGAGAAAAGTTGGACATTTTTATTTTTACTGGTAAAATTAAATAAAGATCATTGTTTTCCATGTTTCAATCATCATAAGGTTTTTTTGTATTTGGATAGCTGATATTTAAAGCATCTTTAGTGTCATGTTTTTTTTTTAACTTTTCCTGTTTTGCAATTTATTGAGTTTCCATGGTGATTCCTTGTGTATTCTTTTGTCACATGTCTCGGGGTGCTCATGAATATCTATAACTAGATTTATTAGCTCTTTCTTCTTTGGTTAGGAAAAAATGTTTTTGTTCTGTGTTTCTTTCTGGCACATGATGTGATCAGGTACTAGTCTCCTTTTTGTTTCAGGTTCTTCAACTGCTGACTGGACAGTGGAGGGAGACTACACAAACTGGATTGATCAGCGAATATTAGATGCTGAAAACATTCAGGAAGGTAAAAGATGGTGGTCACAGCCACGTCCCTCTTATAGTCAGCTTTCAGAATCCAAACCACTGTACAGAACATCTTCATACCCTCAGCAGCAGCAGCAACAACAACAGCAGCAGCAGCAGCAGCAGCGGCGGCGGCAGCAATATACCCAAGAACCAATTCTCATACCTGATCCATTTTTCACTTCTTACTCTCTATCCAGTGGAGGATCTCAGCCGTTGACGAACCTAACACGGCACTTGAGCATTCCTTCTCTTGCTGCTGGGCTCCAACTGCCTGGCCCAAGTCTCACCCCTTATTCTGATTCTCAGCAACAATTGGGGGGGTTAACTCATGGATTGCACTATGGTGCAGACATATCCCAGATTATTCCTCCTGGCCCTGCAATAAGTAGCCGGTCAATGAACTATTTACTGAACCAATCTAGCCTATTATCGAGTGACAGTTTGTTGCCTAACTTGCTGCAGCAACAATTATCTCTACCAAGCAACTTGAGAACTTCACAAATATTATCGCAGCACCAACTACAGAGAATGCAACAGGTCCAGCCATCTCTTCCCCATTTCTCCCACTTGCAGACTAAATTCAACCCCCATGGTTCCCCTCCACAGTTAAGGAACAAGTTTGATCTGGCTTTTCCCATGTCTGAGATGAGAGACCATAGATCCAAAGCATCACAAAGAGGAAAACAGAATATGAGATTTTCTCGCCAGTCATCTGATACTGGCAACGTGAGAACTGACAATAAATGGCCACAGATTAGATCAAGGTACATGTCACCTGAAGAGATAGAAAACATCTTGAGAATGCAGAACGCCTCAAGTCACACAAGTGATCCTTACATTGATGACTATTACCATCAGGCTTGTCTTGCAAAAAAATCATCTGCAAGGCTGAAGCACAATTTCTGCCCGACAGGTACAAAAGATCTGCCTTCTCGGTCACGTGGTGGTAATATATCACATGCACATGTTCAGATTGATGCACTGGGTAGAGTTATACTCTCTTCGATTCGTAGACCTCGCCCTCTTGTTGAAGTCGATATATCATCCTCATTGGGTGATGGCATCCATGAACAGAAGTCTTCCATGAAGCCACTTGAGTGCGAGCCGATGTTGGCAGCTAGAATCACCATTGAAGATGCTATCTGCCTTCTTCTCAGTGTAGATGATATTGATCGGCTTTTGCAGTTCAACCCGCCACAAGATGGTGGATTGCAGCTAAGGAGGAGAAGACAGATTTTCTTGGAAGGGCTTGCGGCATCACTTAATCTTGTTGACCCACTCGCCCCCAGTAAGGCTGGTGATTCAGTTGGGCTTGGCCCAAAAGATGACATTGTTTTCCTTCGTATAGTCTCTCTTGCCAAGGGTCGCAAGCTCCTATCGCGCTATCTTCGACTTCTCAAATCTGGAAGTGATCTTGCACGAGTGGTCTGCATGGCTATTTTCCGACACCTGAGGTTTCTGTTTGGTGGTTTACCTTCTGATTCCAGTGCGGCAGAAACGTTAGCCAATCTTGTGAAAGCTGTTTCTCTATGTGTGTGCAATATGGAATTAAGTGCACTCAGTGCTTGCCTTGCTGCTGTGGTCTGTTCACCTGAACAACCACCCCTTCGTTCAGTTGGAAGTTCAGCTGGTGATGGAGCCACCATCCTCATAATATCCGTTCTTGACCAGGCAACCAGTCTTCTGACAGACCCCCATTCTGCAAACAGTTGCAGTATCTCTAACCGAACTCTGTGGCAGGCATCATTTGATGCTTTCTTTGGGCTCCTTACTAAATATTGTCTGAGTAAATATGACAGTATTCTGCAAATGTTACTTATTCAGGCACCAAACGATGCAATTATTGGATCTGATGCATCCAGAGCTATAAGCAGGGAGATGCCTATCGATCTGTTGCGAGCGAGCCTTCCTCATACAAATGAGCACCAGCGTGAGGTGTTACTTGATTTTGCTCAGACGTCGATGCCTATTACTGGTTTTCGTGCACATGGCAGTAGCAGTGGTCCTGCAACCTCTGAATCGGTTCCTGGTTGATGCACCTGGAGGGGTTAGTTAGATGGCTTTTATTGTGTGCTAGAATGATTTTCTTTTCTCACATATGTGGCTCTTCAATTAACTGAGCCCCGTTCGTAGCATATCGAGACGATGCAGCATGGGATTTGTAGGATCATGGTAAGATTATAGCTTCTTTTTTTTTTATGTTGTTGTGTTGGCTTCTGTCTTGGAATGTAATACTGCCTGCTTGTTGTACATATGCTTCAAAATCAGTCAGGAGTTGTGCCTGGAATTAACATTAGTGCCCTGTATTTGAACTCCACACGAACTCATCTCGGACAAAAGATATGCAGTTTCTGTCACTAACGCACTTACTCTCTTCAATCGAAGGGTTTGTGTTGTGCTTGCAAAATCCCTTTTTAGGCATTGGTTAGTCAAGGGGCATATCCTAGCCAGGATGAGTGACTATGACATGCACTAGTAATTGGCAAAGTCATCGCTGTTTCTGTTCTGCATTCACCCCTGTTTGGTTGTGATTCAGACTTCAAATTTTAATATGGATGCTCAAATTCAACCTTTTATTTTAGTGTGCCAAGTGTTAAAAGTGGCATGTTCTTATTTTCACTATGCTACAATGAAAGTTTGTATACTTTGTGGGACTTGGTGGCATGTCTTTGTCAAATCATTTTCATTATGTAACCTATATCTTGATGCCCTTTCATATGTAGTGGTGCTTCCATCTGAGGATTCTTCCGCTGCCCAGATTTAGCAAAGTTGCAACGAGGGTAGTCATCATCTTTTTCATCTGATTTCTCGATCTTATATCCAGGTGTAATTCTTTTTCGGATTTTGGTCGAGTTATATGTGTTAATCCATTAGTTATATGCTTGTCGGGTGGGTGTGTGTTTGTTGTTGCATTGCCGTTCGACCATTGATTCATCCACTGGCAGCATCGTCCCATAGTTTTTGCGTCCACCGACCGTCGTCGGTGCATTTGCATCAAAACATCACGTTTTTCTTCTTGTACGATGTTACACTACCTTTATCGTCTCAACAACTGCTGCCGGTGGAACGTGTGTTCCGACCATTGTAGCATGATCGATCCATCCCCGAAAGCCATGCCACGGTGCGGCGTCATCCGGTGGAAGGTCGTCGTACTACTACTAGTTTTTGCAGCTGTCTTCTATGAGAGTCCAAGGAGTAGTTTGTATCGCCGTGATGGGAATTATTACGCACCTAACTCGTGAAATTTCTTTTCGGGTTTCAAAATATATTATATGTCAAGTCATTTGTATGATTCCTTCTTTGCAAGGACAGAGAGAGAGAGCTCTCTCTGTCTCGGACAAGGGCTGGCCAACCGCGAGCCCAAGGCATTCTGATATTTTCAGATGGATGCGATTCTTCTCGAGAGAGTTAATTCAAGTCCGTACTGGAAATCCATTTTTCCATTACATAGGTTTATTATGTTTGTTTACATAATTAATTGATGAATCGATGACAAATGGATTCAACTTTCATTTCTTCGAGAGCACTTGTTGTGTGTATTCATGAAATGCACGAGCTGTTGGTGTTGCCCACCATCAATTATTGCTTCTTGTCCTCCTTCCATGCAAAGCCACAATCATCGGAGTCCTCCTTCGTCGGTAATTCCAAGAGATTATTACCGAAAGGAAACGAAGAGAATGTTTCTTCGCCGAGGAGTGAACTGTAAAAGTTGAAAAAGAATGCAGAAGACTGTGTTGATTCCTAGACGCGTTGAAGAGCATGTGAGCCGAACCTCGGTTCGTTGCTTTTTCCCCATCTTTCTCCTCGCTATTCCCTCGGTGCTCTCTTCTCGTTCGTCTGTTCTTCCCTTGATCCCAGGTGGGTTTCGCCTTCTTAAGACTCGTTTCTTGAGGTTTTCTTCGGAAATTTCGGGTTTTTGGCTGGAATTGAAGGCGATTCATGGTGCCGGCACCACAGTGGCAAAAAGTCGATGTTTTGCTTTGGTAGCGTTCCTTGGTGTTCGAAATCTGTGGGTTCGGGAGCTCTGTTCTGCTATTTCGGGGTTTGTCCCCATTCTTTTCTTACTCCAGCAAATTTTTCACCGATTAAAGGTGACATTTTGGCTCTAGTTTCGATTTCTTCTTTTGGCATTAGATCACTCTATTTTGTTAGATGTGGTTGAATCTGGCTTCTAGATCGCTTTCATTCTCTAAGACGCCTACGATGTGAATTATTTGAGTTGCTCCATTCTATTTTAGGGTTTCCTAATTAATGCTAATTGTGACATTTTATACAACTTCGATTGTAGCACTCTGATGTCTTTTTTGTAGGTTTTAGTTTTGATTGATTCGAGTTAATGTGCGCTAATGTCTAGTGAACAGGAAGCTTCTGACGGCAGATGCTGGGCTTGATAGGTTAAGCAGGGTTGATTAGTTTTGCAAGACAAAAGCTTTCAGATCTCTCCTCTTCGTTCGAGCGGCTTTTCTAAGATGCTGTCAAACAACAGAAGAGCTCAGCCCAGGGCTGGTAGATCCTGGTCCTTTTCAGGTCTGTCTCGGATGTTCCTAAGAGTGAAGGCTATATAGTTTTGTGGAATAACTTATTGTGATGGTTGATAAATTGGCTGAAGTTTAGTATCACATTTATACTGCTGCTTTTCTTCCTTACTGGAGCAATTTGCTCGTCTACAGATTAGTCACCAATAAAAGTGTCTCTAAAATTTACTCATATGGAAATCGGTCAATTTAGGTCATATACATCATGTTTGAGATTCAGTTTTTGAACAAATGCAGATGAATATATTTTGGATTGTTATTACACATGCACGCATCAAATAGGAAGATGCTTGTATGTATCAGCTCTAACCCTTTTCCGTCTTCTCTCAGAAATGGATTATTCAGATACAAAGCAGAAGTCTCATGTTCTCAATAAAGTTTTTATGGCTACTATTATCACTACCATGTGCATATTCGTGATCATGCAAACACCCTGTCACCATGAACCTAACATGGTAAGTTTTTAAATGTGTTCTTCATGTTTGAATTGGCGTCCTTTGGTTTAACAAGCTCATATTGATTAGCTGCAGCTAGCATTGAAGCAAAACTGAGTTGCCTTTATGAGTGACTAGATTTTTTTTATTAAGACACTTTGCGCCAATTGTGTTGTTTGTTCCATGATTAAGGGGTTACAATAGATTCATATCTATGGACATGGAGCACAAGAGATGAATAAGAAGGAAAAGTCCAAAAGAGATATTGTTGAACATAGTAGCTTTATGTGGTATAGGCAAAAGGCCGAAGAACATGGGTAATGATGGTTGAAGAGGGTATGCTTAGATTGAGAGCGCATAGAAATGATGATAACCACTCTACAAAAAGATTTCTACAATCATTAGCCTCCTGTCTTAGAAACTTACAACAATAGCAACAACTGGAAAGCCATAAGTTCCAACTATTTGGGGTTGGCTACATATATTTTTTGTCTCCTTTAAGATATATAAAAAGTCATATGTTTAGTTAAGTTTAGAATACTTAGATCATTATACTTTTTCATTAATTGTCTCTTTTTTGTCCATTGCTGGCCCACAATCTATGGATACTGTTTAATCTAGTATGAGCAGTATGAGCATAATTTGTAATTTTATAGATACTGAAAGAACTCTCATTTCTGTTTCCTCACATTACCGTGATTTGGTTTGCTTTCTTCTCAGTTCTCCATTCATGAACGTGGGGTGACTCATGTTTTAGTAACTGGAGGTGCTGGTTATATAGGCTCACATGCTGCACTTCGGCTGTTGAAGGACTCTTATCGAGTAACTATAGTGGTAATTTTTTGATTCCTGTGTATTTAAACTTATGTTCTCTTAGTCTTGCTCATTGATATATGAACGCCATTTTTTTTTTTCATTTTTTTTATTTAGGGTTTCTCACTTGTTTAATAAACAGGATAATCTTTCCAGAGGAAATATTGGAGCCATAAAGGTCCTTCAGGAGCAGTTTCCTGAGCCCGGAAGACTTCAATTTATATATGCCGATTTAGGAGATGCAAGGACTGTATCCTAGTTATGTGCTTCTAGTCATAGAAGCAGTTTATCCATTTATGGGTATCCACTGGTTTGCAAAGTTATGTTCCTTAACCAACTTTCAGGTTAATCAAATATTTGCAAAAAATGCATTTGATGCGGTTATGCACTTTGCTGCTGTTGCTTATGTGGGCGAGAGTACCCTAGATCCTCTAAGGTCTGCTTCCCTTGTCTTCTTAGAGATCAGTTGTTTATGTCTGAGTCTTACTCATGATAATTTGAAGACGTTTCCTGGACCAATTGGTACACTGTTGTCATCTTTTTGTACTTTATTATGGAGCTTTGTCCTTTATTATGGAGCCTGCAGTCTTTGTCAATATCAATTTTGCTTAGCTGGGCCTCCTAAAATGTTGATGTTTGGTGTTTGACTGATGTGTAAAGGATTGGTGGTTTCAGTTGGAGAAATTTTCAAATAGAAAGTATGAATAAATTCACCTGCATCTAAACTTTAAAACGGCTTTAATATTAGAGTGAGCTAATAATGTCAAGGTTTCTATAATGCGGTTAATTTCATTGTTTTAAATATTTTATCAATGATTAGAGATGCTTAATATGTTAGTTCTACACATATATTTTCTAGTTGATAAGAGCTTAGCATTTTATGGTTTTTAGTTTCCAATATTTATCAATGATCGAAGATGCTTAATATTTTAGATCTATTTATAGATTTTATAGTTGATAGGAGATTTTTCCCTATAATCTTTGACTGTTTGTTACAAAAGAAATATGGTCCTTCAACTATTATTTTTTGTTGAAAGTCACCTCACAAAGGTACACTTATTGTTTACTGGTTAGAAGTCCTTGAACCTTTACTTGGTTGCAGTATGTTAAAATGTTTTGTGTATCCCTATCTTCAAAATAAAGTAATCATTGTTTTTCTCGGCAATTGTCACTATATATGAGCTTGTTGAGCTCAGAGGGCCCATCATTTCAATTTATTTATAATCATGAGCTGATATTGTGATATACATTATTATGTTTTGAATCCATTCCGAAGAGAAGTCGTCATGATACTGTTTATCATGTGGCATATGTTCCATGTCGCACAGGTACTATCACAATATTACTTCAAATACATTAGTTCTCTTAGAGGCGATGGCAGCGCATGGTGTTAAGACCCTCATATACTCCAGCACATGTGCAACTTATGGAGAGCCTAAGAAAATGCCTATCACAGAATTAACTCCTCAGGTACGTGAAGTGTTTCAGCAGCCTTGTGATATGTTTTCTTTCTTCATTCCACAATTGAAACTCATATAAAATGCAATCTTAGTTGCTTTATCTTCTAAATGGTTGGCTAAATGTTTCTGTAGCATCTCTGGACTATGTTTAACAAAGAAAGAAAGAAGGAAGCTGTTTGTGTTGATTAAATGACTTTTTGGTACATGAACAGGTACCTATTAACCCATATGGGAAGGCAAAGAAAATGGCAGAGGAAATTATTTTGGATTTCTCCAAGAGATCAAGCATGGCTGTCATGATTTTAAGGTCTGTTGCGCCCGTTCTATAGTGAAACTGTTAGATGCTTATGGACAGTAGTCTACTCTTAAATCAAACACATGATGGAACTCCAATTTCCTATTTACAGATATTTCAATGTTATTGGATCTGATCCCGAGGGAAGGTTAGGAGAGTCTCCCAGACCTGAACTGCGTGAGCACGGGCGTATATCTGGTGCATGCTTTGATGCAGCTCTGGGAATTATTCCAGGTCTGAAGGTAAGCTTTGATGACTTGTAAGTCATACATGCTGTGCAACTAAATTACTACTGCAAAATCGATTTGAGTGACAAGGAGATAGCATTATGATTTTAAATCATTATGATATATCAATCTTCTTGTAGGTCAAGGGAAACGACTATATAACCCCTGATGGAACGTGCGTGAGGGACTATATTGATGTTACCGATTTGGTTGATGCCCATGTAAAAGCTCTTAACAAGGCAGAACCAGACAAGGTTGGCATATACAATGTCGGCACAGGAAAAGGTCAATAATTTTTTGTCGATTATTCTTTCATCACTGATTCGTAACCTCCCTTTTCTCTGATAGTCTTATTTTTTTGTCAATCCAAGAAGCCTGATAGCATAGTTTAACAGAAATAGCTAATTGTTTAACTCATTTAACCTTAATTTTGGTTTCTCATCAATCAGGAAGGTCTGTGAAGGAGTTTGTTGAAGCATGCAAGAAAGCCACTGGGGTTGACATCAAAGTCGAGTACTTCGGCCGCCGACCAGGCGACTACGCTGAAGTTTACAGTGACCCCTCCAAAATCAATAGTGAATTGAATTGGACAGCACAACACACGGATCTTTTAGAGAGTCTCAAAATTGCATGGAGATGGCAGAAATTACATCGAAATGGATATGCTCCACCACAAGCTGACCTACTGACATAGGCCTTAAATCATCTGTAGTCAGATAAGTTTTATGTTGTCGGAAGCTGTGACCTACTGACATAGGCCCTTCTATCATCTGTAGTCAGATAAGTTTTATGTTGTCTGATGCTTATTTCTTGGTTGATATGTAGGCGATTTCAGGGTGTCTTGTATGTTTTCTTGTTCAAAATAGTAATTCATTGTTGTTCACGAACACACAAAGTCGGAACAATTTATATTGCTAAGTGCTCGACCTTTGTTGTTTTTATTTTGTACAGTCCTATCTAAGAAGCTACACTTGTATGGATTTATGGAACTTCTGGATTGGAAATTTTGAACTTTATTTGATTTCCTTTTGCCTATAACTAGAAAGATTATATTTGTAGCTTGAATCGTGTTGTTGTTGTCAATCTTACTCATCGAGTTGTGAGAAATAACCACACCGACATATCAACCAAATGTTGTTTGTATATAATGTTTTCTGTCCTTTCAATTTATGCAAGTGAGTTGGCAATTCTCACTCGAAGACCAGCAAGCAGAGTCAATGGCTTTACATGATTCTCTCATTTTTCATATGTGATTGGGAAGAGACATCACAGCTCACCATTGTTCTATCTGCAATGACAACCTGTGCTCGACTTGGACATGTCACTTAAATAATTCCATTCCAACTCCACCTTACTTCGAGGAACACAATTAATTTTTTCTAATTAAAGGACATAAATATCAAATTAATTTAATGAATACTAATCAAATATAATACAACAATAAACATAGAAAACATATAGAATGTAAGAATAAAAATCACCTAATATCATACGTCATCAAATACCACAAGAAAGCAGCCACCGAGGCTCATGCTGGAACCGAATCATCCTAGCACGGGTCTCAAAGGCTTCTCCTCCTTTGCGCTTGCTTGGTGGTTCCCACATGGTGGGGTCCAGCATTCTCCGCATGGATCCAAGCCGACTCTGGCCCTGTTCGGCGGCGGGGATGATACAGGGAATCCGAAGAACACGCTCGCAAAGTTCAAAATTCACCGTCAAAGAAAGCTTAACGTCACGTGCTCCGCGCGTGCCGGGTTCTCGTGTTTGACAATTTACAGAGGATCGAGCTATATAGTCCCGTCTCCCAGCTTTCCTCTCCGTTCCGGCCTACCCAAAGCACGGCTTGGCCAAAGAAGAGGGGAAGGCGAGAGGACTAGCTAACCACGGTATCAGATCTCCCTTCGCCTAGAAGGGCCATCCCCAGATCTTCCTGCGATGAGAAGGGTTTCTTCTTCTTTGACGCGATCGCCGCCGGGGAGATCGTGAGGACAACGAGCGAGGAGATCGTTCGACAATCAGGTGTCCGCGTCTCATCTTTGGTCCACGAATCGAATCAGGTGACGAGGTCTCATCCTTGGTTCGGTCTCCTCTTTCCGTGACATCTGCCTCGCTCTTTTGCGCATTTGTTTCGTTTCTTCAGGTTTATTGTTTTGAATTATCTTCTTCATGCTTCGATACCTCTCATTCTTGAATGTGGAAGGGGTTTCCACAGGTTCTTGATATAATTTTAGAGGAGTAGTTTTGATTTCGAAACAAAGAAATATCTATTGCCATAGATCGGATCGTAGGATTTTTAGGTTTCTTTTCTTGAATTCTTTTCTCCGGGGAACTGCTCGTTCTTAACTGTGGTTGGGGTGTCAATAATTTCGTTGTTTCTTAATATAATTTTAGAGGAAAAGAAATATCTATTCGTTGGTTATATCCATAGCGAATTCTAGGTTGCTTGTTGATGTGATGTTGCTGGTTGGAAGAATCAAGGAATACCTGCAAAAGATCTGATACAGGAGACGTTAGATGAAGTTGCGGCCAATTAAATCCTCCGGTTTCTTGTGGGCAAGTTCGGTCTGCGCATGTTATTTAGATGACCAGGAAAGAGGCTTCAAGAATATGAATGGCCGCAATAGAAATTTCTTAAGAGTTCTGTGCGGGTTCTGAGATAAAACCTAGCTTTTCTGAGACAAAGTTAATTAACCTTGGCCTGTCATAGGCTTTAATGTACTTGTCTTGTCATATAGCCAGTCAGGTTTTCCTGCTACATAATAACCTCTGTATATTTTTTGAATGTTCTTGGACTGGTGATGCAACTCAGGGCCGAAATTTCTTATAATCAATCTTGCCTTGGGGAAAGCATAGATTGAACAATGATATCATTGCACAAGCTCAATAGCCTCAATATTCTTGAACTACAGGAATGACTTCAATGAGAAGAAAAAGAATCTATAATTATGTTCCATATCTTCTATGACCTAACTATTGTATTTTTTGCTCAAGTGAATTCCTAGGGTGGTATCATTACTGTTAAATGTGTTTGACGTGACTAGGAAAGGTAACACAGAGTTAAGTCATCTTCTAATTTGATATAAAGGTCAAATATGATTGACTCCTGATGAGCATTCGTATTGTGTTGGAGAGTTGTTTAATTATGAAGTGGGATTTATAACTTTTGTTTATCGTGTATACTAAGTGGCTTTAATCGGAAAGCTTGCTTTTGAGTTTTAAACTAGGAGGAAATCCTGATAAGCTCAAAAAATTTGCTAGTCGCTACAAATAAGTTTGCTAGATAAACATGCATTACAGTACTTGAACCTTACTCTCAAATTAACATGATTTTTTAATGATAAATGATACGAGTGCAGTAGATGGATTTCCTATGCTTCTGCTGATGCAGGCAGTGCTTGAACCTTATTCTACATCATATTAATTAGTTTTAAATTCTAAATGATACAAGGGTAGTGCCGCAGTGGAAAGGTAAGTTGCCTTTCAGAAACAGAAACGAGAAAGAAGAAAAGATTCATATTGTTCAGTACTTTGTATGAAAATTCTTGAACATCATGCAGTCATGCTTCCTACCGGGTTCGATAGTTAATATGTTTTGCCATAACAAGTGGAAAAAATAAAATAGTAGAAGGGAGGGGAGTAGAGATGGCAGGAGAAGAGAGGGGAGGATATACAGGAGAAGAGTCTGGTAACAATAGAAGCTCGTTCTAATGGGATAACTGACCCACTAGGTTTGTTGTGTCAGAACCATTGGTTCAAAATGCTTGGACCCAAGTTGTTAGTAGCACTGTAAGTCAATCTTAGTCTTTACCAAGTTTAGAATAAATCAGGATGTAGATCAAGTAAGTGTTCAAAAGATGTTTGTGCCATTTTCTTATTTTTTCTAGTAAAAAAGTAATTATCATTCTTCTTTAGATCCTTGGTAGGAAATTAGAGAAAATCTGAGTTAGGAGGATACATCTTGATAAGAAAAAGAGGATAGGGAAGAAAATGAAAGAAAGGGCGCATTAGCCGATAGAAGAGAGGATAACTTTTTATGGAAACTTGATTCCCCATTCACAATTTCTCAGGTGACTTAAATCTAGTTTTTTCATAGCCATATTTTCTCTTATTTTAAGACTCGATTGACCCTTTTTAATTTTATTAAAACTTTTAGAATTATGAATAAGATTATAATTCATATTTTAAGTAAGATTACAGAGTAGAAGAAATGCAGAGTAAAAAAAGCATCCGGGGAAAGAAGAGGGATGTCCTAGTATGTTACTTGATTTCACTTAATGCACTTAAAGCTAGTCACGTTTATATAGCCACATTCCCAAGGCTTGACTGACCCCTCCAAATTTAATTAACACTCTTAGAAGAAATTTGACAAGATCTCTCTTTTAGGAAATTCAAGTTCTAAATCTTGTCTATGGTGCAGCTTATTGACTTACTAATCTTCATAACCCAGACTGCATTGTCACAGCTGTAGTTTTGATGCCATGTGGTTCCGGTCACTGAATTCTAATCAATCTGGACTGTGTAGATAAAAAGGGTTATATTTTCACTGTTAATTTAGGCTATTTTCTTCTATGCCTTAAGTATAAGAATTGACACTTTCAGATGTTCAGGCTTTGACCTCATTGTGATGTGGGCCATCTCAAAAGTTTTTCTGTATATTTCATGAATTTTTTAATGTTACTGTCTTCCCTAGTTTTATTGGCATGTGTACGCTGTTGAACTGCTTGGTGGAAAATAATGTGAATATTTTCTTTGTTTACTCCCTTTGTGTGCCGTTTTTGATGTATGACATTCTTACAGTGATGTTTGTGTTTCAGGATATCTTTTTGTTTGTCTCCTACATTGGGAATAACCTGTTGGATGCATCATAACCATATGCTTCTCCGCCTATGATGAAACGCTTTGTCTACATCAATGATGATTCTTCCCAGGATCTATACTGTGACAACCGGATATCTAACAGAAAGTATACGTTATGGAACTTTCTCCCTAAGAATTTATGGGAACAATTCAGGTGTGGAATGTTTGTTTGATTTTCACTTCTTTGCTATATGCTACTCTTTTACTTGTATGCTTTCATTATAATTATGATGTGCGTGCGTGCTTCTCTCTAGTCTTTTTCTAAGGCATATGGTAGTAAACATTTGCATGCAAAAGAAAGTTAGCCTACTTTGTTTTTTTCCTGCCATTCCCATGATAACTAGTGCTTTCTTCAAAATTGCTTTTATTTTAACAAAATTTTTAGCTGCTACATAATTTATAATATAGCCCTCTGGTAACAATAGAAGCTACCTAGTAGCTTTGCAGGAAGAACTCTCTTCTGAATCAATTTTCTTTTTGCTGCTCTTTTGTAGTTTCTATAACCATTTTATACCCTTGGAGGTAATTTTTTACACTAAAAGCTTTGCAGGTTCCCTCTCAAACCTTTCCATTGTTTCTCTTCTTTGAGGTCTTATTTTATACTCTTCCAAGCAAGATTTTATTCTTTATCAGCTACCCTTGTGAAGGAAATTTTTACACTTGCTTCTCAAAATGAAATCTTCTTGATCTATGTTCTCTAGAATAGTTAATATGATTCATCTTTCATAAGAAATTAAGAATGTTTGAAAAAAAAAAAGATTCACTCTTGTTTTGATAAAGGGAAGCCAATGGTTTTTCTTTTTCAGTTGCTGGTTTGCTGGCTTGTTTTAAAAAGCTTTAATGACTGGCTAATAGGCACCGATCTATATCAAAATTCAAGTACCGGTCGGACCAGTACCAACTGTTTTAATTTTTATTGTTTTTAATGGTGATTCTGGGCAGTATAGGACCTATAGGTTACTATACAGTTTCTAATACAGTGTTGTATTAGAACTTTTGGTATACTATCTTATATTTGGGAAAATAAGAAGTCAGATTTTTTTGCCATACTCAATATGCCATTACCATTCGAATATCTGATGATGTGCTCTGGATGCGTAAATCTTATATAATTTAGTTTTTCAGGCGGTTCATGAATCAATACTTTCTGCTTATTGCCTGCCTCCAGCTATGGTCACTTATTACTCCTGTGAATCCTGCAAGTACTTGGGGTCCACTTATCATTATCTTTGCTGTATCTGCAACAAAAGAGGCATGGGATGACTATAATCGATATCTTTCAGACAAGCAAGCAAATGAGAAGGAAGTGTGGGTTGTAAAGGATGGTATACGTAAACATGTATAGCTCCTTCCAATCTTCCCCACTTTCATTTTTACGAATATCGATCTCTATCATATCTAGAATTACAGTTGTTCCTTTTGATTGCTTTGACATAAAGCTTATTTACTGAGTAATCAATTATGTCATTTTGAAATGCAATGATTTCTCGGATTTTCCGTACCCTCCTATGCTATTATATCTGGTAAAGGTTTGTATGATGATACTGTCTCTCCTACCGCATCTTACATATGCAGTATTATATATTTATATGCAAGTTAGGTTCTGAACATGGTATATTTTTGGTGTTTTGTTTGCTCAAGGACACTGCCTTGTATTTTGATTTCCGAAAGGTAGCTTTGTTTTCCCATATAATAGCTTTCTTAAGAAGATCTTTTGACTGGTATATTCTTTCTTATAAATGATCGAATTCCAATGATGGAGCCATATTCCATTTTTGTATTGCATATTTGCTTTATGGTAGATAAACATAGCATCTCAAAAGTTGACGCAACTATACCATTCACAAAACATTAATAAACTTTTCGTGAGGGTAACCATTAACTACTGGCAATTGATTGGATGTGTAGGTGTTGGAGGTCTAGGAAATAATGAATTGTGTTGGAGTTGTGGGGTGTATAATGACTGGTGATCTTACTGGTTTTAGCTGAAATTAGTTAGGATTTGGTCTATTTTTTTGGTGTAACAGCATCTGAAAATGTCTGTTATATACTTTCTGAAAATGGTTGGTCCATGCTTGGACCAGTGTACTATAGAATGCAAATCTATAAATGGAAATTGAAGTTTTAAAGCCTGGTGTGAGATTTACTGATGCTGACCCTTGATCCATAAGATCATTCATTTAAATATTATTTTGCTTGGATGTGCACTTATTTAATTTCAGTTATTTTTTTATATTTCTTCATCCTAATAATGCTGGATGGCATGGTATAAGGTACAGAATTTCTGCTCGAGGCTGGTGCCCTCAGTGTTGTTGGAACTTAAATCCTTGCTTGAAAGTTATTAGTGGTTGGATTGGGTGGGCTTCTATTTTCAACCTAAACAGATTAATTTTGGCTCTTTACAACTTGGGATTTAAGCACAATGCTTATTTTCAATGGAGATGATAACTATGGATGCTTATATATCTTATTAGTTCTAGGTGATAATGACCTTTAATAGGCTTTTGATCAAGAGAGTTGCTTGACCAGCACAAGATCGAATATGGGCAAACCACATAGTTTATTGCTTCGTACAAAATACATACAATGTATGAAAAGTTAATTTTTGCAATGCTTAGTGAAAACCGGTGCTAAAACATAGAAATATTTTCGTAGGATTTTATTGATTTGATTTTCTTATTTTTGTTGTTCTATTGTTGATTAGTACGGCAGCTTCATCATGCTGAATCAATTATCTTTGTATGGTATTTGTGCAAGATTATTTATTAGAATGAAAGGGATCCGTATGACACCTTTGTATAGTGTTTGAACTTTGAGTTTCATTCTCTAGTCTAGACAAATATGAAGCATTTTTTACATTCTAAGCATTCAATATGTCCACCGAAATGGAATATTTCTTGTAAATAATTGCAATGTCATACAATAACTTCTTCTTGAACCTTATATCTTTTTATATTACTTTCTTTTTTATGTTTTAGATTCAAGCACAAGATATTCATGTTGGTAATATAGTGTGGCTACGAGAGAACGATGAAGTACCTTGTGATCTTGTTTTAATTGGAACATCTGAACCACAAGGCATCTGCTATGTTGAGGTAACCAACTTAGCATATGGCTCTTCTTCAAATATTAATTTTCTTCTTCTTCATTTATTACAATTTGGTGAATTTGTACAAAATGGACTATAACACGACTTTGGTAGTTTATTTTCTTGAGGAACAAACACAGAGTCTGAAACCTTCATGAATGTTGTTATTCATCAGTCATTTTAGGCGGCATACTTTTATAGACTTTCTTTTAAATATAATTAGTACAATAGCTGAGAATACATCAGAAAGTTTACTCGAGCAAATAAATAAGTGTTCCTATTCTGGATGAGTGGGTATCCTTGCATTCTTTTTTCATATAATCGAATTGCAATCCACATGGATAGAGCATTGGTTGGCAACATACTGTACAACAGAAGTATATACTCTGACCATGGATTATTGGAAATGAGCACTCTATGTCCTGCCATCATGAGTGGTACAAAGATACAAATAGACATGCATGGACTTTGCTTCACAATGATTGGAAATGTGACCTAACAAGCCTGCATCAAGACATGGCATGGGACATGGTGCTGGTGGCTGGCTGGCTTGAGCACATAGGCAATGTGAATTCGTACTAGGTCCTAGGTGCTAGGCAGACTGTTCAATATTAACAACTAAAGATTTTAGTTTCTTAAATATGGCAGGTGAACATAGTTTGTGCTGTTTTGGGTTTTTTCTTCGGTTTTAGGAACTACGTATGCACTTGTTTCTTGCTCGCACTTGACAAATTTTCTCTTCTTGACATCATCATTGATGTGCATGGATGTTTGTAAGTGCATATATTATGGCAGCATATGTTATATAAATGCATGCAAGGCCTGCATATGACCTAAGACGTAACAACAAAAATATGTAACACGGAATAACATCATGCTAGGAACCGACTAGCAGTAGATATAGGTGATGTGTTGATTTTTGTGACTTTAACCCTAAGCACTGAGGCGTATTATCTCTAGCGATGTAGGCTCAGATGACTGGGATATTAGGATGCCTTAAAAAGGCCTAGATGTCCGGTTACCTAGATGCCTATTCTCTTTTTGAAGTATAGAATGAATTGCATAAGGGAAAAAGAGGAATCAATAACAGATGGATTTTGAACATTAAAAATATTGTAACAGTAAATGTTTGTATTTTTTTATAAAAGGTCAAAGAGGTAGATGGCATCTACGATGGTGATGGTAGAAGATTTTTGTGCTACATTGTAGGAAAATAAAATAATCCATAAGAGAAATTGAGTTGAATATGAAAAATAGTATGTTGTGTTGAATTTTCAGCCTGATGTTTGTTACTTGTGTGGGCAAGCACAAGTGTGAAACAACATTGGACTGGGCTGAGTTTGGTAAGCACAACTGCAACTTGATATTCTTTTGGTGTACAAAGTCCTAGCTCAATTGGATTTGTTTTTGTTCATTATAGAAACAAGGTTGAATACAAATTTATACATAGAAATCTGAACCATGGTCTTTGATACTAAAGTAATAGGAAACTCCTAGCTTTGGTACCAAATTAATAATAACTTCTAGCTCCATCTCTAAGAAAGAATTGAGAGAGAATGAGGAGAGTAGAGATAGAGGAGAAAAGAGGAATTATAAAGTAGTTTATTGATAACTTTGGAGCTTACAAGACCTTTATGTATAAAATCTCATCCCTTTCCTCTCATATTCCTAAATAAACTTGAACTTAGTAAGGTTGCCATCACATAAGTTGAGAGTGGACAGTAAGTTGTGTGTGGAAAGTTGATCCCTGAATCCCAAAAAATCTTTCTATTATAGAAATTCTTATAATATGACTTGCACTAAGAAAATAATTAGTTTAACTTATATGACTCTAGAAGCCTTCTAAAGTTGTATTCAGAATCAAGGATGAACATTTTATTGTCATCTTAATCCAAGTAGGACTAGAACATTTTGTCTTAATTTATGTATGACTAGGAACTTTGTTGTTGTGATAGTTGGGTGTATACGGTTTCGTGGTTAGTGTTGTTGTAATAGTTTATTGTTTTGTTGTTGTAGTAGTTAGGACTCCATGACTTTGTTGTTGTTGTATTTATATGGCTTTGTTGTTGTAATAGTTGGGATTTTATGATTCTGTTGCTGTAATAGTTGGGACTTTATGACTTTGTTGTTGTTTTAATTGTTGGGGACTTTACGACTTTATTGTTGCAATTGTTAGGTCTTTTCGACTTTGTTGTTATAATTATTGGGACTTCATGATTTTGTTGCTGTTATAGTGGTTGGGATTTTACGATTTTCTTGTTGTTGTAATAGTCGGGACTGGATGATTATTCTCTTGTCGTGGTTGGGATTTCACAATTTTGTTGTTGTAATAGTTGCGAATTTGTGGTTTTGTTATTGTTGTAATAGTTGGGGCTTCATAGCTTTGTTGTTGGTATAATAATTTGGATTTCATGACTTTGTTGTTTTTGTAATAGTTTGGACTTCACAGTGCTTTTGTTGTTGTAATAGTGGAATGTTATGATTTTATTGTTATTATAATAGTTAACACTTTACAATATAATTTTTGTTGTTGTAATAGTTGAGACTTCACACATTTGTTGTTATTGTTGAAATAGTTGGGAGTTTACGATGTTGTTTTAATCAAGGATTGAAATATCGTACCGTACCGGAGTTTTAACCTTCTCTCGGTATGGGACAGTACTGTATACCGAGCGGCATACCGTTCGGTGTGTGTGTGTATATATATATATATAAAATAAAATAAAAATTCGGCGACGTCGCCTCTCTCTTCTCCCTAGGCGGGGTGACGTCGCCTATATATATATATAAAAGTAAAAAAAACCTTATATATAAATATTTATCTATAAATATATATATATATTTATATATAAAAGATTTTCTTATATGTAAATATTTTTATAAAAGGCGACGTCGCCCCGCGTTATAGAAGGGAAAGGCGATGTCGCCTTTTATAATATATATATATATATATA
>LVTN01000004.1:936269-964540 GCA_001649415.1 Musa itinerans
AGGCAACGTCACCTTTATATATATATATATATAAATATATAAATATATAAATATATAAATATCGCTCGGTAGCGAGTGGTCTGCGTACCGGTTTACTGTTGGACCAGTACGTATATTATTCGAAACTGTATACCCTGGTTTTAATTGTTAGGAATTCACAGCTTTGTTGTTGTCGTTTTACTTGTTGGAACTTCATGATTTCGGTGTTGTTGTAATTGTTGGGATTTCATGATTTTGCTATTGTTGTAATATTGGGCTTTACAACTGTGGTGTTGTAATAGTTGGGACTTCAGGGTTTTATTGTTGTCGTAATAATTTGGGCTTCATGGCTTTGTAGTTGTTGTAATAGTTGGAAGTTCATGGCTTTTTTCGTTGTTGCTGTATTAGGTGGGATTTTATGGCTTTATTGTTGCTGTAATAGTTTGGACATCATGCCTCTGTTGTTGTAATTGTTGGGACTTCACAGCCTTGTTGTTGTTATAATAGTTGAAACTTCACGGCTTTGTTGTTATAATAGTAAAGGCTTGATGCCTTTGTTGTTGATGTAGTTGTTGGGATTTCGCATCTTTGTTGTTGTCATAATTGTTGGGACTTCATGGCTTTGCTGCCATTGTTGTAATGGTTGGGAGCTGGGACTTCATGACTTTGTTGTTATTATTGTTGAAACTTCATGGCTTTGTTGTTGTAGTTGTTGGGATTTCATGACTTTGTTGTTGTTATTGTTGAAACTTCACGGCTTTGTTGTTGTAGTTGTTGGGATTTCATGACTTTGTTGTTGTAATTCTTGGTGCAGCAATTGTGGTAATGGTTGGGACTTCATGACCTTGTTGTTATTGGTATTGTTGTTATTGTTGAGACTTCACGGTTTTGTTATTGTTGTAATAGTTGGGATTTCTCACATTTGTTGTAATTGTTGGGATTTCATGGGATTGTTGATGTTGTTATAATTTTGGTGATTTACGGTTTTGTTATGGTTGAAATTGTTGGTGGTTCTCAGCTTTGTTTTTGTTGTAATAGTTGGTGCTTCATGGGTTTGTTGTTGTTGTAATAATTGGTGCTTTACTACTTTGTTGTTGTAATAGTCGCGACTTCATGGAATTGTTGTTGTGATAATAGTTGTTATTTTACGGATTTATTGTTATTATAATAGTTTGGGGCTCTACAATTGTGTTGATGTAATAGTTTGGGAATTTATGACGACTGTGTTGTTGTAATAGTTGAGACTTCACGATTTTCTTGTTGTAATAGTTCGAACTTCATGGCTTTGTTGTTGTAATATTTGGGACTACATGACTTTATTGCAATTGTTGCAATAATTGAGACTTCACGGCTTTGTGGTTGTTGATGTAATAGTTGCGACCTCATGACTTTATTGTTGTTATAATTGCTGGGGCTGTTTACAACTTTGTTATTCTGATAGTTGCAACTTTGTGACTTTTTGTTGTTGAAATAATTGGGGCTGTTATTGTTATTGCCAATTTTATGGTTTTGTTGTTGTTGTTTTAATAATTGGGAATTTATGGTTTTGTTGTTGTTTTAATTGTTGGTATTTTATTACTTTTTAATTGTCGCTGTAATAGTTGGGACTTCATGAATTTGTCATGTTGTAATAGTTGAGATTTTATGGCTTTGTTTTGTTGTTGTAATAGTTGAGATTTTGCGATGTTGCTGTAACATATGGACTTCATAGTTTTCTTGTTGTTGTAATAGTTTGGACTTCATGACCTTGTTATTGTTGTAATAGTCAGGACTTCATGGCGTTGTTGTTGTGATACTTGGGACGATGCCTTTATTATTGTTGTAATTGTTGGTGCTTCACAAATTTGTTGTTGTAGTTACTTGGAATTCACAGCTTTATTGTTGTAATTGTTGGGGTTTCACAATTTTGTTGTGTTGAATTCACAGCTTTGTTGTTGTCTTAACTGTTTGTGCTTCACGGTTTTGTTGTTGTAATTATTTGTGCTTCACAACTTTATTGTTGTTGTTTTAATTGTTGGTGCTTTGCGGCTTTGTTGTTGTTGTAATTGTTGAAACCAATGCATATAGTTTCGAATGATCCCGCCTGGTACGGGCGGCACGTACCGGTCCGACAGTAAACCGGTACGCGGACCGCTGCGGTATTTTTTTTATTTATAAATTATATATATATATATATATATATAATTTATAAATAAAAAAAATACCGCAGCGGTCCGCGTACCGGTTTACTGTCGGACCGGTACGTGCCGCCCGTACCAGGCGGGATCATTCGAAACTATATGCATTGGTTTCAACAATTACAACAACAACAAAGCCGCAAAGCACCAACAATTAAAACAACAACAATAAAGTTGTGAAGCACAAATAATTACAACAACAAAACCGTGAAGCACAAACAGTTAAGACAACAACAAAGCTGTGAATTCAACACAACAAAATTGTGAAACCCCAACAATTAAATTATATATATATATATATATATACCGAATGGTATACTGTTCGGTATACAGTATCGTACTGAGAGAATGTCGAAACTTCGGTACCTTACGATATTTCAATCCTTAGTTGAAACTATATAAACTTTGTTATTGTAATATTTGAGGTTCTACGGCTTGGTTGTAATAATAATTGGATCTTTGCAACTTTCCTTTGTTGTTGTAATAATTGGAAGCTTGCAACTCTATTGTTGTTATAATAGTTGTGACTTTACGATTTGGTTGTTATTGTTGTGATAGTTTGAATTTCATGATGTTGTCGTTGTTGTTTTAATAGTCGGTATTTCATGGATTTGTTTCTGTTGCAATAATTGAGACTTCATGTCTTTGTTGCAATTATTGTAATAATTGGGACTTTATGGCTTTGTTGTTGTTGTAATAGTTAATACTTTGTGACTTTGTTGTTGTTGTAATAGGTAGTAGTAGTACTTTGTGACTTTATTGTTGTCGTAATATTTGATGCTTTGTGGATTTGTTGTTTAAATAGTTGGGGTTTTTTGTTATTGTAATTGTTGGGGCTTCACGGCTTTGTTATTGTTGGGGTTTTATGGCTTTGTCGTTATTGTAATTGTTGGGGCTTCATGACTTTGTTGATGTTGTCATTCTTGGGACTTCACAGCTTTATGTAGTTGTAATTGTTGTGACTTAAGATTTTTGTTGTTATATCAGTTATAATAGTTGGGACTTTACAAATTGATTTTTGTTGAAAGTGTTGAGGCTTCACAGTTGTGTTGTTGTAATTGTTTGGACTTCGTAGCTTTGCTGTTGTAGTAGTTGTTGGGATTTGATGATGTTGTGGTTGTTATAGTTGTTTGTGTTTTATGATTGTTGTTGCTGTTGTGGATGTTGGTGCTTCACATCTTTGTTGTTGTTGTAGCTGGTGCTTCTCAACTTTGTTTTTGTTGTAATAGTTGAGACTTTAGTGGTTTTTTGCTATAATTGTTGGGCTTCATGATTTTGTTGTTATAGTTTTTAAGACTTCATGGCTTATTCTGTTGGCGTTGCAATAATTGTTTGTGCCGGATGGCTTTGTTGTTGTAATTGTTGGTGTTTCACGATTTTGTCATTGTAATTTCTGGGACTTGCAAACTTATTGTTGTTGGTGTTGTCGTAATAGTTGAGTGTTGGGACTTTATAACTTTGTTGTATTTATAATAGTTGAGACTTCATGGCTCTTCTGTTATTTGTAATAGTTAGAACTTCACGGCTTTGTTGATGTAATAGTTGAGATTTCTTGGCTTTAGTGTTGTTGTGATAATTGAAACATCATGGCTTTGTCGTTGTAATAATTGGGACTTTATGGATTTGTTGGTGTTATAATAGTTGGAATTTTTTTACATCTGTGTTGGAACTCTTTTCCGAATTCGGTCTTGTCTTGGCTTGTTTATTGGGTTGGATTTTCATACTACTGGTCTGATGGAGAGATCATTTGATTGTTTGGATCAAAGATATAAATCTTGTCATAGTATTCACTTTCTTGCTAAAGTAGCTCTATTGGATCTTTTGTAATGGTCTGTGTATATGACAGTTTCAGATGAGAATAGATGCAGCATAACTCCAGATTGATGTGACTTTGGCAAGAACTGCATCATGATATGTGCCTTGCTATGTTGGATTATAAATGTTCCCTGCTTTTATGAATGATATTTATCATGCTGTTTGACTTCTAATCAACCACTCCTATTTTGCTTGGATGGCACTTAGTTGATAGATACATCTGTTGAGGTCTCTGTTCAATCAAAATCATGTAGTTAAGGTTTGCAATATATTATACAAACCATCTTCTACATATCAAACTGAGGATGCTTCTCTATGCGATTTAATTTAATCCGGATGAAATATATTGAAAATTATTTTTGATGATCTGAACTTGGCTTTGTAAAATTTTTTATGATAGTATGGTACCTCATTCTTGTTTTTCCATGTTATGCCATAAGACTTCTGCTTTAGATGGTGAGACTGATCTAAAAACACGGGTTGTTCCATCGGCTTGTATTGGGCTAGCATCGGAACAGTTGCATATAATTAAGGTACTTCACTTCTGTTCATGATTATTTTTGTTGGTATATTTATTAGCCTTTATTTGTTTATCTTACTTTTGGTCTTAAAAATGAACAGGGTGTTATTGAGTGCCCGAATCCTGATAAAGACATCAGAAGATTTGATGGAAATATGCGATTGTTTCCTCCCTTTATCGATAATGACTTGTGCCCACTAACTATCAGTAACACACTTCTGCAGTCTTGCTATTTAAGGAATACAGAATGGGCTTGTGGAGTTGCAGTTTATACAGGCAAGCTTGTAATCTAGGGAACTTGATTTGTTACATCATCTGTTATAAAGTAATTATTTGTAATCAACTACCTTATGTAGAATAATGAACACCCCCTATGTTATCAATAACTACAACCTGTCACCGTGAATTTCTTAGTAAATTGAAAATGACTACTATTGTTGTTGTTGATACTTGATAGAGTTATAATATTCAATGGATATTTGATGTCTTCATCAATTTGTTTAAATTTTAAATGCCAGATATTATCTGTTTCCACTTTCTCCAATATTCTTTATACATCCATGGTCTCATATATAGTGGGAAAATGGAGTATGGGTGGCTGACATGTTGATCAAGGTTGGCTATGTTAGTTGAGATGGTGGAGGGAGGGATTGGCGGTGGTGGCAGTCAAATTAGACTGTAGTTGACCGTGAATGAAGAGAAATAATAGGAGCTGGAGAATATATAAGTCTTTTGACAATTAAATCCTGCTGAAATTCTTTTGTAATTTTATTGTAATATTCTTTTGACAGCGTGCCATGCAGCAACTTACACTAATTGATTATTTGCAAATTTTGTAGTAAACAAATTTCTCCGAATTTTGTTTGGATGGGGTTGTTCTCATAATTTTACAAGGTAGGGTTGTCTACAAGAAGCCCTTTGACATACTATTACTTTTTTCTATTTGTTTTGTGAGCCCTGAATGCATCAGGGTTTATAAAACTGTTTTTCTTTAATGCTGTACCGGACTGCTGGAATGGAGCAATCACGTACTGGTGTAGGCTCGTACTGATGCTGGCAAAATTAAATTCCGTTGTATATATTATTCATGAAATTTTCTTCTTGATTTTTCCATCTTTCATTTTTTTAGCTTATGATTCTCAAAAAGAATGTAGGGAAAGAATCAGAGCCATATGCCGGTACTTATAAGAATAACTTTGTTGGATTCTAATTGGCATATAGTTTTGAATGTATGGAATGCTATCTACCTTTCTATTTATAGTGCACACATTAGCATCATTGCAGCTCTTGTATAAGAAATGGCTTAGTATTTGATTAACCATCTTTTCAGGCAATGAAACTAAGTTGGGGATGAGTAGGGGTGTACCGGAGCCAAAACTTACTGCTGTGGATGCAATGATAGATAAGCTGACTGGAGCTATCTTTCTGTTCCAAGTTGTTGTTGTTATTGTCCTGGGTTTTGCAGGGAATATTTGGAAGGACACTGAAGCTCGTAAGGTATTTTGTTATTATGAACTAGGTTATTCAAAATTTCACACAATCCATGCCATGGCACATGTTGAAGCAAATGCCATCTGGAACTTGGGTTGAAGTTGGGTGACGTGTAAAATTAAATTCATGTGAAATATCATAATTTTTATCATCAAATTGTAGTTGGCTTGAAGAGCATGCCTTCTTGTAGTAATATTACAAAGTATTTTGCATAAGGTATTTCAGTGTATGTTTGAAATAGTTGTTTAGTTCTAGATGAATCTGAATTAATCTTAATTTGTTGCAGAATATTGTTTACATTTAGATCAATGAATTATTTTTACTTAATCATTGTGATTTATTATATATTTTTTCTTGTTTGGTGTAGCAATGGTATGTTAAGTATCCAGAGGATGGTCCATGGTATGAACTTCTGGTGATTCCCCTACGTTTTGAACTTTTGTGTTCCATCATGATACCTATTTCTATAAAGGTATGCCATATGCATTTATGAATTGTTGGATCTCAATGTTCTTTGTCAATATCCCTTCTGAAATAGGTGACATTTTCAATGATTTGATCTGTTTTTGTAACTCTTGACTCGATTGAATTTAGATACCATTTATGTCCCTTGTGCTATTTTCTTATCAGCTATCGTAAATTAATGTGCTGAACAACAATAATAATGAACATAATTGGTCAAGAAATCTCCATATATATGCAGCAAAGTGCTCATCTCAAAATTAGACAGAATGCAAGAGGTTTCATATACCTATATTATTTATAATTTTATATTATCCTTGTCTTTATCATATACCTAGAGGAGGCTTCTCTGATTGGCAGGTTTCTCTGGACCTAGTGAAAGGTATATATGCGAAGTTCATTGACTGGGATGAGGAAATGTATGATCATGATACTAGGACTCCTTCTCATGCAGCTAAGTAGGTGAAGGAAATTGCATGCCTATTTTTGCATATAGGTGTTTCGAGTCCTTTAGCTCTAACCTTTTGTTTCTTTCAGCACAGCGATAAGTGAAGATCTTGGACAAGTTGAGTATATATTGACTGACAAAACTGGGACACTAACAGAGAATAAGATGATCTTCAGAAGATGTTGTATAAATGGTGTTTTCTATGGAAATGAAAGTGGAGATGCTTTGAAAGGTTATTTTCTGATTCCTTGAATAATTTCAGGTCAACTTGTGTCGTAGATCTTTTTGCTGCTATCGTTCTGTGAGCATATGGAAACCAGAAAACAATATTTAGTTACTATTGATGGTCTTTTGAAAATTTTGTTACATGCAAAACATTTGAAGCAAAATAAGTTCTTCACTTCTATCCTTTTAGTACATATGTTTTTTGTTAGTAGGAAGTAAAATATAATTCTTAGAAATGATGTTGATTTAATTGTCCCAATACTTCTATCAATGAGCACTTATAAAATGAATAGTTTTGTACTTTAAGGTGATGATGTTCTATTTTATAGCTTTTGTGGAGTCATCTAAAGTTCTAAACCTTAGGGATGAGTTGCTCTAAATTTCTATTACTGCTTGCTGAAGCTACATACGAAGAGAGAGAAATTTGTTAGATTCTATCAAGATGTTGTTGGTGTAAGTTCATGTCGGAACACAGGTAGTCAAGAGGTTCGAAAGTTGCATATATTCTTCATAAAATGTTAAAAGTCTTGAATATGACAGATTGTTCTCATTTGCATTCTCAATGAAGATTCTCATGGAATGATATAGGGGCTGTTGCACTGTTACATAAAGGAGAGTTTGCATACTGAAAGAAATGGCAAATAGTGTATTTTATTGTTCTCTTCTTAAAGAAATTGCTTGGTTTTCATTTTTCTTCTTTTTATTTCTTGTGGAACTAGGTCTTGCTTGACAAAGAATTGCTGGAAATTGTAGAATATCTTGTTCATATTTTATTTTTTCTTGATGAGGAGAATCTCTAAAAGTTATCTATTACTTCCTTTCTGATTCATGTTGAACTGAAGATGTAACAAATGCAATGCAATTAGATAGCTATGGGTTATTAGGTTATCTTCCATGTCTTACATCTCAATATCAGTCAACCACACTTCTTTATGGAAAATTATACTGATTATGGTATCTGACCACTCTGTTTCTCTCTAGATAGATGTCCAACTATTGAATGCTGTTGCCAATAATGTTGCTGATGTAATCAGATTTGTCACAATCATGACAGTTTGCAATACAGTTATCCCTATTAGAAGGTAGTTTTTCCCATGCTTCAATTGTTTTGATGCTTGAATGATGATCTTTTATACCTTAAAATTTTTAACCTCAGTCTTTGGTGTGCAGCAAGAGTGGAACCATCTCATATAAAGCACAATCACAAGATGAAGATGCACTTGTTAATGCTGCTGCTCGATTGCATATGGTGCTAATCAGCAAAAATGGCAGTAGTCTTGGTAGGGTATTCCCACTTGGAAAGGTTTATGCATGACCATGTCAGGGCCGATTTGATAATATAAATGATATTTGGACTGATGATGTCTGGTGTATGATTGTTTTTCTGAGTGTGCTAACCTTCAGTTGCCCCCCTTTTCTTGTCAAATATTATGCACCAGATGCTTCTCCAGTTAAATTGTTTTACATTCATCTTGGTTTTGTAATCTATCCCAGTTTTTGTTCATTTAATGAAGGGGCTTGCAGTTTTGAGTAACTATTGCTTTGTTGATTTGCTGTACTTGCAGAGATAAATTTAAATGGATCACTAATCCAGTATGAGATACTAGATATTCTGGAGTTTACTTCTGATCGTAAAAGAATGTCAGTGGTTGTTAAAGACTGTCAAGATGGAAAGATCCTCCTCTTATCCAAAGGCGCTGATGAAGCGATTCTGCCTTGTGCCTATGCTGGTAATACACAGTTTTGGCCATGGTTTGCCATACATGGAATGCTACTAACCATCAAATTTTTATCTCTTTCCTACTTTCTATTGAAGTATAATGTTATTTCCTGGCATGTGGCTTGAGACTCTGGTTAAAGATTTCATGTGTTATCACCAGATTGCTTATTGATAATTTTACAGAATGTTTATTTGCTTTGACATGTAAAATCCTAGTTTTGAATTCTCAGAAGGATTTTGTGTATCTCATGTGGGATAAGTTCTCATTAAAAGTGTATCTGAATTCTAGAACTATTTGGACTTTTTCAACAAACCTATTCTAGGAGCTGGAGTGTCTGACTTCAAAGAAACAGAGCATCTGAATTCTGGTAGCCTGGAGGACTTGAGCAACATGACCATTCATTGTTGAATCTTTGCTCCTCAATTCTATTTAGTTCAAAATTGATATTTCTAGCATCACCTCTAGTATAAGTTATAAACTTTTTCCCACTCATTTTCTGTTTATTCAAAATTTTCATATTGATTTTCTGGATGACGTTTAATACTTGAACTATATACCAATTTTGGTCTCCATGTTTGAATAGGAACCTTTGTTTTTCAGTGGTAATGCAAAACATTTTCCATTGTTAATAACACATCATGCGAGGCTCTTCTCATGTTGGCTTATAAGAAACCTTTCATATGGTGCAGGCACCGTTGCTACTTGATGGGTGGCATCTCTTGTTGTTTGATTCCTCTTCTTAATTCCTTTTTAGTTATAGTTCAGAAAACAGACTTTTTAAAAGCACTGCATTAGTTTATAATACTACACCTTATATTTGTGTTTATTACAATAATTTAACTCTATTCAGGGCAGCAAATAAGACCCTTTGTTGATGCTGTGGAGCAATATGCTCAATTGGGTTTGCGTACTCTATGCTTGGGCTGGCGTGAGTTAAAAGATGATGAGTACAATGAATGGTCACATGCATTTAAGCAGGCGAGAAGTACATTAGTCGATAGGGAGGTAGGTTACAATATGTTAAGCTTTCATTAGATGGAAACTCAAGAAGCTGATACTTCAGCCTTTCTCTTTGTTTAGTGGAAGCTGGCTGAAGTTTGCCAAATATTAGAGCATGACCTTGAGATTATTGGTGTTACTGCTATTGAAGACCGGCTTCAGGTATAAAAATCTGTATCATGCCTGAAATATTCTTACCTGTATTTTGATTGTGTTTATTTTGGTGCCCAATGTTAAATATTCTTTCCTGTATGTTGGTAACCTTTGTAGATAACTATGTTTTTTCTAATATAATAGGATGGTGTACCAGAAACTATTGAAACACTAAGGCAGGCAGGAATCAATTTTTGGATGTTAACCGGTGACAAACAAAATACAGCCATCCAAATTGCTCTTCTTTGCAACTTCATTTCTTCAGGTACATATAATTTTTTCTCATCTAGTTCATGTGTGAAAATAAAGGCGAGTAAACTATTTACCCTGACTAACTTCAGCCCTTTTTATGTATCTTTGTATTTCTTTTCTTTTTCAGTTTGCAGATGAAGCTTAAAAATGATTTTTTGGGTACCAAACTTCATATGCTCTTGACTCTATTGACATCTAAGGTTGTTCATACATTAAAGCAGACTAGCTGTTGCATCATACCGACAATTTAGATTCTAGTTGGTCAAAACTTATAAATTAAAACAACAAACTTGTTCTTAGCTAAGCAGTCCTAGCCTAAATAACTCGGACCCATGACCTGATATGGACAGGGTTGATAACCGACCAGTAATTGACTTACCCATCGTAGTATGTTAATTAGACTGATCCCAGGGCCAATTTCAGGTCTACTCTGACCTTGGCTGCACACTAGTTTGGGCATGGATTGTAGTTTTAGTTGCATCACCTGAAGATTTAGTGTAGTTTTACTTGCAGCACCTGAAGATTTAATTATTTTCTAGATGGACCTTGTCTCTTCTACATCATGATAAAGTTAAAGGTCTTGTTGTTCTGACTTTTGACTATTCCATGTCTGGTGAATGTTTGATGGATGTAGATTTCACATTATTTGTATTTTGATTTGAATTCTCATTAATAAATACTTTTTTCTCTTCTCAGAACCCAAAGGACAACTTCTGTTTATCAATGGTAAAACTGAAGATGAAGTACTCAGAAGCTTAGAGAGAGTGTTACTCACAATGCGGATAACCTCTTCAGAGCCTAAGGTATTTCTTGGTGACCTTTTTCTTGTATACTATGTGATCCCTGGATTCCGTTAGTTATTAATTTTAATACAATACTTCAACTTCATTGTGTCTTCTTTAGAGTCTTTTGCTGCTAAAAGCAGAACACCAAATAATTTAATCAGATTGTATACAATTAATCATTAAAATTATTAATATACTGCTATAGTCATCAAAAGATCTTTCGTTATGCTATCATAATTATGGTCCACCATAGCAAATTCTGGGTCCCCCTTTGAGATGTGTGGTTCTCTTCTTCGACCAATTGCTCTTTGTTTGGCCAGTTATGTTGCATCAACATCTATATAGATGTCTGAAATATTTGGGACCATATTGTCACGGACTGAGCTGGTTTTGCCTAAGTCGTACAGTACCCTTGCGTGTTCGTCCGTAAAGGGTCAGCCTTCCCGAAACCTCTTATTGGTCCTTTAAAGATCTACAAAAGAAAAGATGGGTTAGAGAAAGCATTTAACTTGGGATCGACAAATAGCCATTTCAGCAAATACTTTATAGGCAATACAAATTATAAACATGGACTTCGCAAGCTCTGAATGGTCGCACGACAAAGGGTTCAAGACAATTCGTCACAGATTAAACTCCTTGCTAGTGCCCACATGGCACTATTGTGGAATAACGCAACAAACCAGTCCTAGACAATACCTCAGAGGCCCATGCCATATGTTACCTGGGTAGCTCCTGGTTGCTATACTGGGTTGTCACTCCGCACCAATCTGCGGAGCTAGAAAACCCCTAAAAATGATTGCTTTGATGGTCTGTTCCTGGGCAGTTTTGTTTCTGTTCGATGATTGTACACAACTTGTGTTTACAAGCCTAAAACGACCATAAAAGTGAACTAAACTGGGGTTGCCAAGCCTACTGTAAGCCCTTTATATGCTATGCAAAGCATGAACAAAATTGAAAGATATGAACATACATGAGCATTACATCAAGCATCTCGTTTACAGCTTTGTTTGTGGCATTCTCCCCCACTTATTCCTTCGACGTTCTCGTCGAAGCCTTTGCGAACGCTGCATCTCCTTGCCTTTATTGAATCTTTGATCTTATGCTTTAATTGCAACATGCCTCTTGGCACCCAGCTGCACTTCGTCGCTGTTGTTGAGTAATCGACCTTTGATCTGCCACACTGCTTCAACTCGCTAATGATTCTGACTCTGGTGTGGGGTCGGTTGAGTTATGCTGATTCTTTTGGTTCCTAGGGATCCTTTAGATGAAGGAAAAGATCTTCCTTGTTGTGTGCTAGTCTCTCAAATGTCTCATGCTGCTTGAGCTGGGTGGATGTCTATTGGAGCTTTAATGAACATTGCCTCGTAAACTTTGAAGGTTTTCGGGTCTTTCCTCCACAAAATTTGCCTATCGATTCCGTTTTCACTTAGCTATCACCTCCAAATAGGTTTGCATCACTTCGACTTTTGATTGACATTCTATTGGGATGAAGTAGACAATCTACTCTCAGTAGCATCGATCACCATTGGTGAGAATTTGACAACGGTTGTCTTTTGCGGAGTTTTTTCGAAGAGTCCTTGAACCTATGTAGAGCTCCTATGCTGGATAAATAAGAAAACTGGGGTACTTAGTTTCGCCCATTCTATTAAGAGTTGGATGGTAAAGGTTACTCGACTTCGCCCGTTTCCTTGAGGGTTGTACTCTATGTATCGAGCTAGTTACTAGCCTTCGCCTGCTCTTTGCTCACACTTTCGAAGCACTCGAGGTGTTTGCACTCCTTGCGTTGAGTTAGCTATTGCGATTTGTCTTTTTATTGCCATCGAGCTTTTGGAATGTAAGAAGTTTTGCTCGAAAAGAGCAAAGTTTTGTCCCGACTGAGAGTAAATCTCCAATAGTTTTGGTCACCTCTAGGATTGTACCGCCTTCTCTATCATCTCTGTTGCCTACTCTTTTGAGTAGAAAAGTTAACATCGTGTACTACCTATTTCGTTCCTTGGTCAAGCACTCCTGCATCGACCTTAAGTCCTCTATTTTTGGCATTTTTGATGTGAAGTCCGTTGACACTGATCTTACATAGTTCTCTGGTCTCTGCCCTTTAGCTTTGTCTTGGTACTTGGAGTTTGTCTCGGCATTCTCTACCTCCTTGGCCCTTTTCACGACCAAACGCTCTCCCTCCATAAGAGCAAGAGATCGATGACTCCACAGAAGTCCCTCCTCTGCAGTACCATGGTGCTATCATGCCCATGGCCCTACTATCTGTCACTTAGCATCTGTCCCTTTCTTCGTGATTGGTAGATCTACCTGTGTGGCACTTCTCCAAGTCCACTTTTATTCTAACCGACACTTGGTTTTTTTGGGTAGCTGAGTCTCTCTGGACTTGTCGTCGCTTCCTCACCTTTTTTGACCACCTGCTTCAACACTTCTGTGTTCTCCGAGCACTTTCCCTTGGTTAATGGAAAAACATACTGCAACTTCCATGCATGGCATTCGCTATCAAGTTACAGGGCTCCTGTCGATTTTGTTCTCCTTAGCTTCCTTGGTAGTAACGTTCGCTTACTCGGTTTTGTCCTTTAACTTGTCGGGCTCTCTTAAGTGAATATGAGCTTTTGAGCAGTCCAACTCTCCAACCGCTCCGATTATACCTCTATATGATTAAGTCCTCCCCATGAGACTCACTAGTACTTGCACTCGGAATTCTCCCTCGGTGGTACATAGCCCCCATATAATGATGACCAATGCTTTCATCTGATGCAAAATTTGATGCACTCACGGATGACCCGCTCATGCAGTACCATGACATTCACTCCTTAAATCGAAAACTCTTTTTGCTGTCTTGTTGTTCACCGAAGTGGAGCTCCCAATAGCTCCTGATCATACCTCTGCATGATCAAGTCCCTTGCGGGACGTCTCCCGCGTGTGTCGTATTGCCTCGAATTGTTCTACCCATGGCGTGGTTGGGGGCAGCGTTGCCGACGGTAGAAGCGATGAGGGGGTGGTCCGCTGGTTGTGAAGTAGCGGTCGTGGCCCTTCTCGCTCGAGTGAGATGTGGCAGCGAGCAGGCTAAGGTCGCTGGCCGGGGAGCAGCGGCGGTGGGGAAGAAGGGAAGCAGGGGTGCGGGCTGCCGGGAAGCAGGGGCGGCGGTGCTGGAGAGGGGGAGGTTGGTGGCCAGGGAGCAGCGGCAGCGGTGGTCGAGCGGCCGGGAAGCAGCGACGGCAGTGGAGAAGGACTCAGTGAGGGTCGCGGCAAGGATCGACGGGGGGCTGCAGCAATAGAGGGAGCTCTGTTTCTGTCGCACCACAGAAGGAAAGGTTGTTGCCGGGGTTGAGAGGCAGCAATGGCGGTGCGGCTAGGAGCAAGGTCGTCGAGGGTGAGGAGCAGCAAAGGGTTGCCGAGGCTAGGCGCTGCCAGGGGGTGGTCCGCTGGCCGGGAATAGCGGCGGCGACCCTTTCTCGGTTGCCTTGTTTTGGTTGCCGCGAGGGGAGGTTGAGCGGCTGCGGCTGCGACCCAAGGGGAGGTGGACGGCGGTGGAGAAGGAGGTAGCGGTAGTGGTACGGCTGGGAGCAGCGTCACCAACAATCGCCGAGGGGGCTGCGACAGTAGGGCTGGGATGGACGTTGGCAGCGTCGTCTCCTGGCAATGGTGGTGGCTCAGGTAGGAGGCGACGAGCGACGGAGGACTCTGGCCGGGAAGCGGGGCAGAGTCGGTCGCTGGCCGGAGAGCAGCAGCAGCGGGTGGGCTGGTCGGAAGCAAGGGAAGCAGGGGTGCGTGGCTGCGGCTTCTTTTTTTTTTTTTTTTAAGATAGATACGACAACACTGTAGCGAGAACGCCAAGGATCACCGCTCTGATACCAATTGATAAGACCCTAAAGTCTTATCGTAAAAGAATGAAGAGAAAAGGGATGTTCACTTCGAGGGGGTCGGATACCAATTGATATGACCCTAAAGTCTTATCATAAAAGAATGAAGAGAAAAGGGATGATCACTTTGAGGGGATCGGCCTCCTAGGGTTTGTCCACAGACTGGAATAACATTTCATTCATTGTCTGTTGAAAAGAAACGGTTACATCACTATTTATAGAGTTACACCCAGAGTCCACTAGGACTTGGACTCTTAATAATAAATAAATATTAAATAAACCTCTATCCAACTCTAACTGAACTAAACAAACTCAATAAACATTATTCAAAAGCTCAGAAAATAAATGGATCCTAACAGAATCCTGGGCCTCTACCCCCCACCACAATCTCCGTTGCATACCTCTTCCTTCACGGCAGCTCGAATGGAAGCACTATGGCACATTCTTCAAAAGTACCCGCCTTTGCGTCCTCTTGTCCCATGCCAAGGTCTTTTGACCCCAACTTCGCCCCCGCAAGTTGCGTCACCTTAGTTCCTCTATCAATTGTCTTTTTTTTTCGAGATAAAGTGCATGTGCCTCGAAGCTCCCATTCGACTTTGGCACCATGCAAGTTGAGTCCGCGCCATCAAAATAAGGGACTCACGGAATGACATGATCTCACTCTTGCCTTTATAAGAGTTCATGTCCTTGATCTCTATCCAAGGAAAGCTTCGTGCTTCTGTTCTATGTTCCGTCTTCTATATCAACTCCCTTTATGCGACTTAGGCATTTCACCAAGTTCTACCCAAGTTACGCCACCTTGTTGAACAAACTATGTATTGTTCTGCCCTCGCAAACGCATTTGCTAGATTGCGACTCTTTGCCAATACAGCCCTCACTGCACCCCTTAAGGCCTAACGACATGCTGAACTTGCCGCACACTTCAACTATTTACGAACGTATCATTCCCATGCCGAGGAGAAAGTTTCAATACTCCGTGGCACTGAGTTTCGGTCACCTTGAGATGGCTGCAGATAATCCATCGTCCGCATACAAGCCCTTGCATGAGTATCGAATTCTTCGAGTTAGCAATTCCCCTCACCTCTGTGAGCTTTGCATAACTCTTTCACTCGTTGAGCAACTCATCTCACCTTGCACAATCTCATCCTTTGCCACGCACCCCGTTTTCCTTTGAGCATCGTCAAGTTTGGTTGCCAACGTCGAGCCGTAGCTCAAACTCAGTCACCCAAACCTTTGTGCGCTATGCGTTCTTCCCAGCTCGCTTGTCCTCGTGGTGCCTCTTGCGTAAAGGGTTGGTCATTCCTTTGAAAGCTAATCTCAGATGCCCACTCCTCTAAGCGACTCTTTTCCCTATACCTCAACGTCTGTTTCCCCCAAACGGTCGGGCGTGTTGGTTGGCCTCAACGCAGCCTCGCAAGGTCCCCGATGTTTGCATATCAAGTGTTTCTAAGTGTGCTTGTCCCGCTCTAATGTCATATGTTACGGACTGAGCTAGTTTTGCCTAAGTCGTGCAATACCTTTACGTGTTCGTACGCAAAGGGTTAGCCTCCTCGAAATCTTTTATGGTCCCTTAAGGACCTACAAAAGAAAAGACGAGTTAGAAAAAACGTTTAACTCATGATCTATAAGTAGCTATTTCAGCAAACACTTTATAGGCAGTGCAAATTACAAACTTAGACTTCGCAAGCTCTAAACGGTCGCACGACAAAGGGTTCAAGACGGTCCGTCACTGATCAAAGTCTCCGCTAGTGCCCACATGACACTGTTGTGGAACAACGCAATAAACTAGCCCTAGACAATATCCCAAAGGCCCTTCCAGTCATGTGCTATCCTGGTAGCTCCTGGGTGTTATACTGGTTGACACTCTGCACCACTCTACGGAGCTAGAAAACCCCCAAAATAGTTGCCTTGATGGCTTGTTTCTAGGCAGTTTTGTCTTTGTACGACGACTGCACACAACCTGCGTTTACAAGCCTAAAACGACCATAAAAGCCAATCAAACTGGGGCTGCCAAGTCTACTACAAACCCTCTACATGTTGCGCAAAGCATGTATGAACAAAACTGAAAGATACGAACATACATGAGCATTACATCAAACACCCTGTTTACAGCTTTGTCCGTGATAATACGGTTTTTGTTGTAAGTCCTCTTGTATTGCAAAGATCTGCTTTGTTTGCTGATCCAGTTTATATTTATAGATTAGAACCTCAATAATTATAATCTTGATGTTGGTGTCATTTTTATTTGTTTCAGTTTCCAATGAACTGATAATGTAAAATGCAGTGTGTTCATTTAATATTTGAATTTCTTATTATAGAAAATGTTATCTAATTTACTTCCTAACTTAAAATAGGATTTGGCCTTTGTTGTGGATGGTTGGGCCCTTGAAATAATTTTGAAACAATATAGAGCTGTGTTCACCGAGTTGGCAATCCTCTCGAGAACCGCGATCTGCTGTCGTGTGACACCTTCCCAAAAGGCTCAGGTAATTTTTTCTAGTATTACTGACAGGCGATTCCATTGTTCATCAGTTGCTATTTACCAATATTGCTGAATCATTGTCATATATGTATTCATCCTGCTATGATTGATATAGTTTTGATTGCACTATTGTTTTTAAGAAGAGTTGCATTATCTGATTTAATGGTTCTGCATTATTTTTGAAACATGTGTTTCTGATAAAATTGTTTTGTAAATCAGTATTAATAGTTCTTTCCTATGGTTAGACAAAGGCATGAAAGGTAGGAACATTATGCTGTTGTTATGCAATACAAGCTGAACGACGAGCTAACTGCAAAGCTGAACATTTAGTAATATATGGAAGCTGAAAATATGGAGTATCCAAAGTAATTCAACTAAAGCACTGAAAATTTCACTATTATGTTCAGTCAGCTTCATGAACGGTGTTTTGAGAACTTGAATTGCTTTTATAGGTGTGCGTAACATGGATTTAATATTCTTTGTTTATTTTCATCTATAAAATTGAACACTATTGATGAAATTGAACCCCCCAATTTCATTGATATGCTTCAGTGTATCACAATGTTCTAAGGTGCAATAGTACTGTGGATCAGAATGCAATTCTACCAGAAAAATAGTTATCTTTTTAACTATGTCATATTTGGCATGTGAAATTGATGATGATGGTTTTAGATCCAAAAGTTCATGGGGCCCTCTAGACTTAAAGTCTTGGAGTTCCCTTGAATAGTTCATTGACAGGAATCATAATTCGGTAGCATTGATGTCCACTATAATTGTATAATATGTATCTCGGTATGGGTGTCTAATGGATTTGCATAATTTCTTTCATTGGAAAATTTTAACAAGGCAGAATTCATCATATTTGGCTTACTATACATATGTAAACTGATACAGAATTGACTGTCCAGAATAGAACCATTATCATCTTATAAATCTAACAGTTACTATCCCCTTTTATAATGAACTGATGCACAAGTTTTTCTGATTGATCTAATTATGAGCATCATATATTCTTTTACTTCTCTTACGTTTTGTCATCTCTTTGGCCCTTTTTTTTTTCAGTTACTTTGTTGCTTATTTTCCTTGCTATATCTTCGATGATTCTGCTGTTTTCTGATACACTAGCATGGTACAACAGCAGGTTTTCAAGAAGAGTCAAGTCTAGTTTGATTAAATGTCTAGATCCAATACGCCAATAACAAGAACAACAACAGTCCATAATGTTCAAAAAATTTTGGATTGGTTAGATGGATCTTCTTCCTTGATTCAGCTTTGTTTGGGGTATCACTAGTCAAAACAATAGCAGTCAAATATCTTATTAACTTTTGATAAAGTTTTCTTGGATCTCTGTCTACATTTCCTTACATCACTGATCCTAATTGACAGTTATCCATTGATAAGTTCATACCATTTCCATTTCAACATCCTTATCTCAACAACACTAACTTATTTTTGTTTTTTCTTTAGTTGCATAAGATTGACTCTTAAGCATGACCAACTATGCAATTATGATATATATGTTTTTAATCTAAGGTGCATGTGATAATCAGATAAAATTACTGTCCCACTTCACTTTGTCTATCCCATTTCCAATGTGATGAACAATATCATTAATCTCCTCCTGCCCAATAATAAATACAAGATATATAAAGCTTTTAACTTTAGGAACTTGGCTGCATATTTTTATACCTGTGGTTTTTCTATTGGCATGACTAAAGTGATACATTGTGTATTCTGTTCTAGTTCTTCTCAACCTAAAAATTTTAGTTTCTGGCATCTATCACTATTTCTCAAGCGTAGAGTTTCCATTTAAATTCTCATCAATCAACTTAATAGCATACACCAAGGATATTCCAAATATGACTAGTAAGTTCATTCATAGCCAAGGTGAAAATGACAAATTAGATTCATTTAGGGAACTTGGAGGATGCTTCGACAATCTTAACAGTAGTGACAACTTTGTTGTGCATATCTATTATCACATCAATGTAGCTTCTAGATATTCAGGTTGTTATCTAGCTGCTGTATTCCAGTCATAAAAACTTGACTCCATTCTGTTCATTATTTTAAAGAAACTCAAGATATATTAAGTTTATTCTGAAAGCTACAGAGATGTAGATGATGTTTTGCTAAAAACCTGTCATTGGTTTGCAATTAATTTCTGGTTCGGTTTTAAGCTAATTCAGGGCATAGTTAGGGGCTCAGTCTGCAAGATGAATGTTTTCAGATTATGTTGGAGTTTCTTTGAAGAAACTATAAAAAAGTGGATACGTCTGTTCACAGTGGTCGAAATTGTCATGCTTGGATTTTATTCAATGCAGCCCAAGTGGTTTACTTTAGTGTCTGCGATATACAAGTGACTTACTGTTTTATTGATTGTCAATTTATAATGTAAAGTAAACATTTGTGTTTTTTTTTTTGCAGCTTGTCGAGCTTCTAAAGTCATGTGATTACCGAACTTTGGCAATTGGCGATGGTGGAAATGATGTCAGGATGATACAGCAGGCTGATATTGGTGTTGGGATTAGTGGACGGGAAGGCTTGCAAGCTGCAAGGGCAGCTGACTATAGCATCGGAAGTGAGTAGCTGGTTTGACTCTCTTCCTCATTGTTCACAAGAGAATAATTGTAAACTAATGATCATGGTTTTCATATGACTCATCCTACACTTTTCTTGAAGTATTATTTGACAGCTATTTATGGAAGATATGAACTATTATCGTGGAAATTTCAGTTAAATATTACCATGGGAAATTTTGAACCCATCACAGGAACTTAAAAGGTACCATTGGTGCAAAAATGGGTATGGTCTGGCCTTGGTTCTTGACTGTAAGGTCAATATGAGTTTCTGATCCAGAGAGTTATAAACATTGATGTTCCAAGGAAATATCAGCACAGAACTAGGATTTGACTATTGTAGTGTTGTTACATATTATGGGCTGAAGAGTTGGTGTAGCCTTAGATCAACTTTCAGAAGAGAAAGGACAAACTATTGGGTTTGATTTTTAGTAAGTCATGCTTAAAATTGTAGGATTTTTGTTTCCAGAATTAGATGATTTGCTAAGATTGGTGATAGGATAAACATGTTTTGGTGATCTCAAAGACCACGAGTTCATAATCTAAGGCACCAGATCAAAATATTACAACAATAAGGAATATCATGATCTAGGTATTGCACTAAGAAGTTTGGATTAAAGGTAATGAACACTTGGCCTTGCTTTTGGAATAGTTTAGACCATTGTCAATCAGCACCCTTCAAAATTGAAGAGAACAAGAAAATTGTCATTCCATTAGAATATCCATGAACTGTACAAAGAAAGAACCAGTTCTTACATGGGCTTAGTATCTTTTTACTGCATAGCTTTTGATTCTGTGAAAACATATTTACAATGCTTAAGCAAATCAGAAATATGATCCTGAAGAAGATAAAAGCTAATACATTTAAATTTAGGTTAGGTTTTTCTGAAGATGGTAATAGAGATAAAAGTGGGAAGTAATTCTTAACAGCAAACTTGGGGTAGAGCAATTCGGAAATGTAGAATAAGGGTTGGTTGGATGATGGATTTGGCTTGATTGGGAGCTTCTACCATGTGGGTAACATCAAAGGTTGACATTTGATGAGTCACACTTGACTACACAACTTTGATACATCAGCACCTACAAGATGATGGCATGTTGGGAGTTTAAGGATGGATGTCAGGTAGTTAAGCTGTTTCTAGTTGAGTTTTGATCATACCTAGACTCAGTTGAGCAGCTGGTTCAGTCGTCTGTCCATGTTGCATATCTCTTCACATCATAGCATTAACTTTGCTTTTACAGACATTCTGAATATTGAGTTGATCAGAAACTTTATTGCCAGGCATATGCAAAAGTTATTTCTTCCTTCTAATATACAAATGTATTGAAATTTTTTTTCTCATTTGTTAGATGATATAGTGATATTGTGATTCTGATCTATGCAAAAAGTTTGTATTTGCCATTACATATTATTATTACATCTTCATTGGAAGAGAATGAGTTTTATTCATTAATTAACTGTTGGCATGGTTTATCAGAATTCCGGTTCCTTAAAAGGTTGATTCTTGTTCATGGGCGCTATTCTTACAACCGAACAGCTTTTCTCTCACAATACTCCTTTTACAAGTCATTGCTGATATGTTTTATACAGATATTGTAAGTTCCTGTTTTTATTTCCTGTCTTTGTTTGTTTCTGTCTTTTAATATCAGTAGTTCAGAACAACATTAATCATCTTCACTAACTTTTAGAAAGTTGTTATTGAAGCTTTTGCACCATTAATGCTAATAGGGGTATGGTGCAGCTTTTCTTTCTTTTCAGGTGTTTCTGGAACCAGCTTATTTAATTCCATTAGCTTGATGGCTTATAACGTCTTCTACACTAGTATACCTGTTTTAACAGTTGTCCTAGACAAGGACCTTAGTGAGAAAACAGTGATGCAGAACCCACAGATTTTATTATATTGTCAAGCTGGAAGGTAAGCAGAAATTGTTCAGGTTCAGCTGAGCTAAATATAGTTTTGTTTTATCCTTTATGCAACTGCATCAGAAATTTCAACATCAGAAAGTTTAAACTTCTTGTACGAGTTATAGCTTTTTGTTGTTATCAATTAATTATCGTAATGTTTCTTGTATATATATAGGCTGTTAAACCCGAGCACATTTGCTGGATGGTTTGGTCGTTCATTATATCATGTAAGTGAAATGCTTAGTTTGTCAGGTTCTTGTCTGTCATATCTTATAGCTTGCAGTTAAACCAAGATTGTAGTTCTTTAAGTTTCTTTCCATAGTTTCGGAACAATTGCAAAAGTTAACTTTGAAGTTGCTGGCTTCTTCCAAGCTGATGAACCACACATTTTATTTGAAAATTGTGTTTATATTTATTTATCTATTTCTGCATATTTTATAATTTGTGAATCCTGATTGCTAATAGTTTTCGTAGATAATATTTTTATTACATGTAAATCATGTTTTTATGTTCTTCTATCAATATTCATTTTCCATCCAAAATATATACGATAAGTGACTTCGATTATTTCTTCATCAGTCTAGTTGTTGCCACATTTGAGTGGTAAAGGGGCGAACACTAGTTGCATACTTCGTCCTTGGGTCATCCATCATTTAAATCTCTCCAACCTTGACAGATTTGAGATATAGCCAAAGGCTTCAAGAGCCCTTCTGACATTTGGCTTTCTACCTTATTTTATTGGTACTCGAAGCATGTCCCTACATTCTTTGTTGCATTGATCTGCTTTCTTGATAAACTTGCTCTCTCTATGAGTGCAACAGTTTAGTAACCTCATGAGTTTGCACATTTTCTTTGCACTTACGTATCCGACTTATTGTTGGTAACTAAGTCCCACCATAATTGTGATCATTGTGCCTCGCCTTGTGTGATTAGTTGCTTCAAGCCTTCAACATCACTTGTATATTTTGGAGTAGTCCCCCTTTAATCGGACCACAACTTGAATGTATGGCAGTCTCCATTATGTTGTTGGCCCCTGCCAATTCTGCTTTCTAGCTTGCTTCCGTAGTGACATTCAGTATCAATCTTCTCCTCTGAAAGCATCAGGGCACCCATGAGCAACTTTGAGTTCTGGAATTGTAAACATTCAATAGCTTATCTGTCTAGAGGCCTAGAAATGATGTCCAGTATGGAGTTTTGGTCAGGGATTTGGGACCTGTCTCCAGTTTAAACTCTGTATCCATACCATGTTTTTTGTGGAAAGTGCTTTTGCATCTTGATTGGCAAATTGAGACATTTAAGAGCTAATTTCTCTGTGATAAATTCTTGGCCTGAGCTAAGGCCTACAAACTCTAGCTTTATTGAGTCAAGAATCATCATTTTATCCTATCTTAGCCCTATCTTTATCTGCCTCCTTGAGGTTCATTGTGTCAACTCCCTTTGAAGCTGGCACCAGGAATGGAGATTCATTTCATATCAAAATGAGGGAATCAAGGAATGATATTGACATCCCTCTTGCCACATTCGAAATCTTCACCCTAAGGATGGCTTAGAAATCTTCAAGGGAATCGCCATAAAGTTTTCATTTGCTTCAATTTCCAACTTTGACGTCGACTTCCTTTGGCAATTCTAAGATAGAATCCGCCACCAAATTAATCATCATCATGTGACTCTGGCTCCTAACAAAGTCCAACCGAAGTTGCTTTGCATCCTGAGTTGTTCTGAATTTATGTATTGTGGCCCTTTGTATCCACCATTACAAAAGGTTGTATTCTCACTGAGTTTGATGTCCATGCATATTAGCTTGTGATTTGCCTTTGTCTCCCAGAGCTTTTAGGATTCAATAGAGGTTGTCATTTTTATGCATGTAGAAACCTTTTTCCATGCTCTTGAATTGTTAAGCTATGGTGATGTTGCCTCAACTTTCACTATGACATGAGCTCAATATTCTTGGGCATGAATTAGGCTTGACATTCCTTTCCTCCAAGTGGGTTTGGCACCGTAGCTTGTGTCTGCACTTTGGTAAATCATTTTTTTTGACACCTTTGACATATCTTTCAATTTTGGGGGTTGCTTTGTAGTATTGTTCCATGTTGATGAGATAGTTGTCTAGCTTCAAGTCCTTAGCTTCCATCATACCAATGTGGCTTAGGCACCTTCGATCTTTGAGGATGGCTACGAGTTCCCACTACAGAATTTGAGTCATCATATCCTTCAAATATTGTATGAACTCATTTCATGTCATCAGCAAGATGTCTCCACCTATATCTAGTTGATCCATTTTGGTGTGCACACCCACTTGCATGGCCTCTACTTTCACTAGACATTCTTCACCTATGTAGAGATCTGCCAAGCTATAACCTACGACATCGAGACACATCTCGAACTCTCCCATCCTTGTCTTTGTTTTGTTGTGTCGTTCAGACTGTCGTTCTATCACGAACGGTCGTCGCACATCTGCAACAACTTCGTTCAACGAACCGTTCGTCGCTTTTGCATGCTTGTACAGAGACATGGCAGCCTATTTTGCCTTGGTTTTGTGTGTTTTTGCTTGTAAAAATGCATGTTCGAATAGGTTGTAGCGCTGTAGTGCGACCGCTCGTCGCGTCGGGCCAAATTGCCCCAAAATGGCTTTGTTTTCGTGTGCCACGGCTTGTTTTCTGCAAGCCATAGCTGCACGCAAAACGTCAGTCATCTCAGCACCCTAGAACCCCTCGGGTGGCATAGGGCTGGATGGGGCTTCGGTATATTGTCGGGCGTTGAACAATCTTCACAAGCTCGCACGTTAACTTGACGGGAATTTGCCTTCGCGCCCGGCACCCGGTGAGTAGTTGTTTGTGGACTTGCAACTGTTCGTTCTACCTTCTAAAGTCTTTGTTTTTCTCCTTCCCCTCTTTTCTCTTATGCACGCAAGGTGCTCGTTGAATTGCTTGTAAAGCTTCCCTTTCCATGAGATGTCGGGACAAGCCGTTCGTTTTCAAACTAATCAACTTTCTTTTTTGTAGGTCCTTCGGGACTTGAGTGAGATTGCAATTGGTCGATCGTTTGTGGACGCATATTACAAGGGCGCGTCATGACTTAGGCAATCCCAGCTAAGTCTAAGAAGTTGGCGCAAGGGCGCTTCGCGACTTAGGCAACTCAAGCCAAGTTCGCGTCTTTGCCGCAAGGGTGTCTCACGGCTAAGTTCGTGACAGTTCTTATGGTACCTCCTTTGCATAAGGCCAGCTAGTTGTTCCCTTAGAACATCAATACAGATGCTGTGCTTCTAAGTTGCTTTGTGCAATTTCATGTGATTCTTTCTCCAACACTTTCATGTCGTTGTGCATGGAGTTTTTCCTCCTACACAGCTTCATTAGTTTTGCCACATTTTCCTTGCCATGGTGATTCAATTGAATGTTCGGCCTGCTCTGGTAGCAATTGTCAAAAACCTAGCTGGTTTTGGCCGAGTCTTATGGCGCTCCAAACTACCTATGAGCATGGAGTCAGCCTACTTTCAACGTCGTGCTGTGTCGTACAAGCTGCACTAAAAACAGAAAATTTTTCAGTGATGAACAGATGAGCAAACTATCATTGTTGACATGCAAATGCATTTTGTTTCAGAATTGCACAAGCAAACAAGGGCAACTAAATTTTCTTAGGCAAACAAGAAGTCTCACAAGCGGCTAAAAGGTCATATACAAAGTTCTCAAGGGCAAGTACTGATTCAATGAACACACCAATAATCAGACTCACCAAATACATCCACTCCACCACTATGCTATAATTTCAACTAGCTCTCCCCTTAGGGCAACCTGCGGGGTTCATGGGGGCACTGTGGTGGCTACCATCTTTCAGTTGCTCTGAGCCTCTAAAAGCCTCTTCATAGCATGCAGGTTTCGAGCAGTTTTTGGCCCATTTTTCACCTTGCATGATGGCCACCTTGAAGCTTTTTGCATATAGTTTAGGCTAAAACTTGCAAATAGACTGCCAGGGCTACCACAGGCATCACTAAGCATAGAAAACATGAAAAGAATTAATAATGGATGCAACATGAATAAGGTCATCATTGCAGAACAATCCATGGCAATCCCCTGCATTTATTACCTTGATGTCCTCATTTATAAGCCTTCCTGTATGTTGCAACTTGATCCTCATGCCGCAAGCTGTTCAGTTTCTTGGTCTGTCTCTTACTCCGTTAGAAAGTTGTCAAACTTGATCCATCCATTTTGCTTCAACTTGTCTACTAAAATTTATGGTGGTATGTGGCTGAATTGGAATGCTTCTCATGTCAGATCCTGTGGATCCTTCTGATGTTTGAATTTTGAAAAAGATCCTTCATCTCTCCATGCCAGTTCCTCACTTGCGTTGAAAGAAGGGATGCTTTCTCCCCAAATTTGCCCATTCTTTTTGCGTTTCCTTGGCGGGCTTCTCCAAGTAGGTCCATGCCATCTTTTTGATTTTTTGGTTTCACTTTCCGAAAAGATGATGTGTTAACAAGCTAACAATGCTTGAGGAGTTTATGGTTGTCGTCTTCTAAGCACTTTTAATAGACTTATATTTGATGCAAAACTTAACCGTAGATTTGAATAGAGTTGTGTTATTTTGATCCACTTCATCCTATATCATTGGTTGGCACTCGTATAGTGCTGGAAATTTTGCCTACAAGGAGCACATTAGTTTCCAATTTTTGTCCCTTGGTATTGTCCGTGTTTCTTCATCAATCTAGCTGTCATCTCCTTTGAGCAGTGTAGGTAGTGCCACACCACATGTTGTGTACGTCGTCCCTCAGTCAACCATCATCGATTTTCTCTTACCTTGTGCCTAGTCAATAAAAAGACTTAAGATAGAGGCTCCAAGAGGACCTCTGACATCCTTCTACCATGTTTTGCTAGTCCTCAAAGCATGTTCCCACATTTCTTGATGCCTTAGTCACCAACAACTTGCTTTCCCTGCAAGAGAAACGGTTCGGTGCATGTTCAAAAGATCTGCCTTGTGGTACATGATACTCCACCATGAGTTCACTTCTTTTTCTTTCGATGCCCATGTATCCATCTCCTCGTCAGATAACCGAGTTCCACCAGGACTACCAATCATCATGGCTTGCCCTCTACGACTGCTTCAACATGCCTTGATACCTTGAAGTAGTCCCCCTCTGATCAGACTGAACTCATTTCTTTGATTGAGATATTAGATGCTGGTTTACTCTTCTGAGTTCTGGTTATGCATGTCCGTCGACTGTTACAGGCTAGATGTCACTAAGGGTCATCTGTTCCTGTTGTTCTCTGAATTACCTGTATAGTTTACAATTATCAACAAAATTATTGTAATTTGCTCTTAACACTACTCATGGTCAAGATTTTGCCTTTTTTCATGATTTCAGGCACTAGTTGTTTTCTTAATAACTGTGCACGCATATGCTGATGAGAAAAGTGAGATGGAAGAGCTGTCAATGGTCGCACTCTCTGGATGTATTTGGTTGCAGGCCTTTGTCGTGACAATTGAGATGAAGTAAGCATTGGTAACTGTGTCATTTGAAAAGGTAGTTTTTTTATCGTCGAGAAAGTTCATTCCTCTAAAACATAACTTGCTAAATCTTCCAGTTCCTTCACAATCTTGCAACACCTTGCTATCTGGGGTAATTTTGCGGCTTTCTATTTCATCAACTCTGTAGTCAGTACCATACCATCAGCGGGAATGTACACCATCATGTTTCGCCTCTGTAGACAGCCGTCGTACTGGATAACTGTGGTTGTGAGTATCATGTTGTTCACATATGGTTATAAATTATCGTTACCATTTTTTTTTTCTTTTTCTAAGAACCTCTTTGTTCCAGCTTATCGTTGCAGTAGGAATGGGTCCAGTGCTAGCCCTCAAGTACTTCAGATATACATACAGATCAAGTGCCATTAATATACTTCAGCAGGCGGAGCGATCTCGTGGACCCATCTTCTCAATGGGGGGCCTTGAGTCGCAGCTCAAGTCCCTAGAGAAGGATGTTGCTTCATTGTCGACATCCCAGAGTAAATTCAGGAACAGTGTTTATGAGCCCCTGCTATCAGCATCTGACCCTCCAACATCTACCAGAAGGTCCATAGGACCTGCGACATTTGATTTCTTACAACCAGCGCAATCCAGGCTGTCCTCATCTTACTCAAGAAATTGCAAAGATAATTGAATTTTTTTTTTGTCATTTTTTCAGTACACAAAGAAATGTGAAATTTGGCACGTGAAAAGAACTTGAAAGGAGGAATTTCCCATAGAAAGTTCGATATGGAATTTTGGGACTGTTGTCAAAATGTACCGTATACAGAATCAAGAATGCTTAGGCCTAACATAAGTGTTTTATGCTCATTGAGAAACTCAATGGTGAAGGACACGCCATAATAAAATGCATATTCCATAAGTTACCTTAAGTGCCTGTTTTTTTTTTTTTTTTTTTTTTCTTTC
>LVTN01000004.1:964610-1000189 GCA_001649415.1 Musa itinerans
AAAATGCATATTCCATAAGTTTCCTTAAGGGCCTTTTTTTTTTTTTTTTTTTTTGCCTTTCAGATGTAAAAGAAATGGTGCATCAGTGAAGCTTTACGTGATTCCTTCAGATGCAGGGTTTGGCTTAAGGCAAAAGGGAAATCGGCAACGGGGTTTATAGGTGTTTTAAGGTCACAGCAGAGGTTGATGATCGTGAGATGAGAAGTGGGATCCAACATGAGCTGATCCCTGGAGTATTTGTTATCACTTAACGGTTCCTCAAACATCAAATTGCATGATGGAATGGGGAGGGCGCATTAACATACCATATATGCCGTTTTGGCATATATCTCCACGGATGGAAACAATGTCGTTTTACCACAATTTGCATAGTTGTTTGAGCTAATTGGGTTGTTGGTACTGCAGTTCACCTACTCTAGATGTTGGGCTCGAGTGACTTGTGAAAAATGAAATATGTTCTCAGAAACAATGACACTGGTAAGTAATTAATTGTATATCGTGCTTAAGGGATCGATGCTGGATGGATACACAGGAGACGATGCCAACCGACTTCAAAGCTGAGACTCCATCCAAGTGTTGTGTCGAATGAATCCCACTCCACCCCCTGATCACTCTGATGACCGTTGATGATGTGATGATGATGATGATGATGCTGATGATGATGAAATGGTTGGTTAGGAGACCCTCTGGATGAGATGGGTGAAAAGGGTTGCGGGCTTCGTCGGTTCTCTTCTTTCTCAAAGGTCCTCGTTGAAACGGCAACAAGGAGGCCATGACAGCCCTTCTTCACTCCATCTCCGCCCACCCGAGCTCCAAACCCCCGGACGCCACCGTCACCAGATGTAAGCCACGCTTCCTCTCCCATCTCCCAAACCTCCCTTCTCTCTCCGTCAACAATGGCTTGTCCAGGGTCTTGGCCTCGCCCCCCGTCGCCCTCCCCCCTAGGGACGCCGCCTCCTTGTCCCTCTCCAGCTGGAGGAACGGCAAGAACGAATCGAGAATCAAGGAGGTCCGGCTCCACGACGCCTTCCTTCACTTGGAGCACATGGTGGGGAAGGGGCAGAGGCCCGACGCCGCCCAGGCCACTCAACTCGTCTACGATCTCTGTAAGTCCAACAAGATCCGGAAGGCCATTCGCGTCATGGAGCTGATGGCCACCTCTGGAACCACCCCCGAACCCTCCACCTACACCTTCCTCGTGAATCAGCTGTGCAAGAGGGGCAACGTCGGGTACGCGATGCAGTTGGTTGATAAAATGGAGGAGCATGGGTGCCCCCCCACCACCATCGTCTACAATTCCCTGGTCAGGGGCCTCTGCATCCACGGCAATCTGCAACAGAGCTTGCAGCTTTTGGAGAGACTGATGCACAAGGGGCTCATCCCCAATGTGTTCACTTACTCTTTCTTGCTCGAAGCAGCCTACAAGGAGAGAGGGGCGGATGAGGCGGTGAGGCTACTGGATGAGATAATCGCCAAAGGCGGGAGGCCTAATCTCGTCAGTTACAATGTTCTTCTTACTGGATTCTGCAAGGAAGGTCGGTTGGAGGACGCAATGCAGTTCTTCAGGGGGTTGCCATCCAAGGGTTTTCGACCAAATGTCGTCAGCTACAATATTCTTTTAAGGAGTCTGTGTTACGAAGGGCGGTGGGAGGAGGCAGAGGAGCTCTTGGCTGAGATGGGCGAGAAGAATTGCGACCCTAGCATCATAACATACAATATCTTGATCGGTTCACTCGCTTATCATGGTCGGACGGAACAAGCAGTTGACATCTTGGAGGATATGGCAAGGAATGGGTTTAAGCCTGTAGCTGCGAGCTATAACCCCATAATTGCTCGGTTCTGCAAGGAGGGAAAACTGGACATGGTTCTCGAATGCCTGGACATGATGCATAGGCATTGTACTCCTAATGAAGGCACTTACAATGCAATCGCGGTGCTCTGTGAAGAAGGGAAGGTGGAAGATGCATTCTCCATATTGCAAAGCTTGGGCAATAAGCAGAATGCTTCCATGAATGACTTCTACCGAAATGTGATATCATTCTTGTGTAAGAAAGGGAACACCTTTGCTGCTTTCCAGTTACTGCATGAGACGACAAAACATGGATTTACTCCGGATTCATACACCAATTCCTCCTTGATCAGAGGTCTTTGCATCGAGGGCATGCTGGATGAAGCCATTGAGCTCTTCGAAGTGATGGAGGAAAACGGTAATAAGCCTGATATAGACAACTACAACTCACTTATTCTTGGATTGTGCAAGGCTCAGCGGACAGATCTGTCATTTGATATATATGAATCAATGATCGAGAAAGGTTATGCACCTAATGAAACAACATACACTATCCTGGTTGAAGGACTTGCTCATGAGGATGAAGCAGATTTGGCTGCAGAGGTGTTGAAAGAGTTGTACTCTAGAAACATTGTGAGCCAAAATACCATGGAGAGGATCACTATGCAATATGACTTGGACTAATTTTTAGTACATGTGGTTGCAGTTTAAGCAGTTGACCAGCTCCTTGGTAAGGGATGTGTTGCTAGATTTTGGAACCTGAACTTATGTGAATCTTCTGTTATCAAGCACATATATCTTGACGTCAATCACAATCTGAGTGTCATTATCATGACGAGTGTGATTGTACCAAAATCTCTCTACTATTAGCTACGCTTTAGTTCCTGGCTTTCTACTTCTGTGCTGATCATTCATTCTGAAGGAAACTTTTGTTGCACATGCTGAGCCATCTATTCAAAATTTTCGCCGGAAGAATCACCAAACTAACTAGTTAGTCATGGATTTTCATTATTCTGGCTGCTTATTGCTTTTAGGATCCTCAAATCCAAAGCTTTCAGTATATTATATGGCATGTGGGGCATAATCTCTGTAATGTCTCCAGCCTCATGTTAGTTCTAGTTCTCCTCCTAGGCATCAACCGTTGGTGCTGCATTGCTTCTTAAAACCCAATGGGAAGAGTTATGCTGGCAGCATTCGATGTTCTTTCCTGAGAAGTATGGATTGGCAGGTACTCATTACAAGTCATGTCAGTCTTCATTTGAAGCCAATTTCATCCATGCATGTAATGTTATAATATCAATGGCATGTAAGGATACAACCAAGTCACTGTTTGTGCAGTTGAGGTTCATTTAGACTATGGCCCCATGATTGTTGAGATATGTTTTCTAAGCCTTAGGGTGCCAGGAGAAACTGTCAAATATGTTGGACAATCTTGTGTATTAGTATTTTCATTTTGCTATTTTCTCAAGCGTCAAATATGATTAATGGTTACTTGGTAGATGACTGGCATCTCTCTTGGTCCAAAGCCCTTTGGAAGTGAAGTGTCAATAAAGCAATGGGTAGAGTTTTGTTCCGTGTTCCTTCCTTTGCGACAGTAAGCATATACTGCAATTTGATGAAAGATAGTCTTTTATTGAACACGAATGAAACTTGGATTTTATCTTCTTTCTCCACCATCTTCGAGTGGATTCCCTTGAATGCCCATAAGCCAATCTGATTTTCTCGAAAGTCAAGATGAGTCCAATCGATCAACACTTCTCCAGAAATCTCAAGTCGATGCGATGATTTCTAAAAAAACTATCTACAAGCCAAAGGTTACATCTTTTAGAAGTCAATATAGAACCAAATGAAATTGCTCCCAGTATTCTGCAGACTAGAAGTAATAGCTCTCTCTTGATGTTACAGAAAGGACATGATGATCTTATGATTCACCTTGATGCTTTTATGAATTCTCCTTTATAAAGTCGAATCTGATGTGTCGAATCCGAAACTATCGTCTGTTTAAGGTTTTTTGTGCTTGTTGTCGAACAATATTTATGAATTAAGGTGTAACAACACATTATTTTGGTGTTCTTTACCTGATAACCTGTGCTTGCACGATATGCTGTCAAAGTTATATTACATGATATTTACAAGAAGATACAAGAAGTCGTGTCTGTGAAATATATTGTTTTTCAATCCATTGATCATCTGGTTTTCTGCATCAAAGTGAACACATCAACTGCCAAAGCTGACATAGGACTTGCTGCAAAACTTAACATGTGGAAACTGCAATTTACAGTGTAGACTCAAACAAGCAGCTAAAGCTTCATCGACTGACTTCACCTAATCCCTTGCAGGTATAGAAATGTTCAAGATGACAAGACTTTGCATGACTAACATAGAGCTGTTTGGTGTTTTGTTCTCCTGAGCTTCTGCTGCATGCCCCCTTTCTCTAACTGACCAAATGGAGGGAAGAGAGGAATGGCTCCATCTTACCCAAATTAGACTCTCTCTCTCTCTCTCTCTCTCTCTCTCTATAACCATGTAGACAAGTTCCTGCACTAGAGCTGTTTGGTGTTTTGTTCTTCTTGTCAGACAAGTTACTGCCCTAGAGCTGTTTGGTGTTTTGTTCTTCTTGTCTTGTGCATGTCCTCTTTTAACTCACCAAATGGAGGAAAATGAAGCAATGGATGAAGCTTAGCAAAGCGACACTCTCTACACAACCATTCTGGCAAGTTACTGCCTCGGAGCTGGTTTGTGCTTTGTTCTTCTGACCTTGTGCTTGTCCCTTTCTTGAACTTGCCAAATATTGACAACCTGTTGCTATTAATATCACCAGAGGAGTAGTAGTAATTGTGATCCCCCAAAGAGGTGAACAAGGCTTTTTTTAGCACACAGCCAAAACTTGAGCTCCCCATTGGAATAAACTCCCATTATTTGATATCTTTGTCTTATCAGATTAAGCAAAACCACCTCATGTATTCTCTTATCTTTTCTTTTCTTGCTGCTTCACCAGCCATCTGATTTGACTTATTTTGGAATGGAGTTTGCATATATATATAAGATGGCTTATCAGGGTTATAACAAATATTAATATCTTTATAAAAATTAATGATGTTGATATTCTAAGAAAAATAATATTTCAAACTATGATATGATTAATACTGAATAAACTCATTTTTAGAAAAGATGATAAATGGAAAGTATATGGTTGATGACATGGGCTTGTGAACAGTGTTGCTTTCTCCACAGCAGTCATCACTGCTTGTCGTTACAAACAGACACCGTTACAATGATGGATAAATCCATTCCTAAATGTCGTCGAGAAAGATGGCCGTCATAAGGATCGTAACGGCCGCGTCGCGCCTCTGACAGGTGTCGTCACCGCACTGACGCGACGTTGATCTCCTCGTTCTCACCGTTACGCAGAAACGCAGCATCTTTTTCTTCGCTCGTCTCTTCCCCTCGTCAATTCGAGGCGATTTGAGTGCTCTCCGACCGGTAATTCTTGTCGTCCCTCTTCTTCTTCTTGCGGATCGAGTCGAAATCTTTGGTTCTATTTTCATGACTTCATGTGTTCCTTTCTTGGTTGCCTGTAGTTGTGAATGATTTCACCGTTGCCGGTCTCTCTTTCTCGCCGTCGATTAGGAGTTTGCCCTCATGGACGTCGGAAGCCCTAAAAGGTAGGATCGTGCCTCCCGATCCGTTCCTAGTTGGTGCTTGGGTTTCATGATCTTGACTGGTTTGACACAAGTCCTCAATGAACAACTTCCTCGTTTGGTTTCTTTGTGCCTTTGATCCAAACCATTAGTCTGTGTACAGGGGAAAGATTCACAAAGGGAAGAGTGTTGCAGATGAAGGGACGGCAATGAGCGAGCAAGCGATCAATGACAGACAATGGGAGAACTTGCCTACTAACTGCTTGGTGGACATCTTCCAAAAGTTGAGCCTCCATGACTTGACACTGGGTGTTCCTTTTGTGTGCAAGTCTTGGTACGAAGCTTCACTGGATCCTAGTTGTTGGAAGATCCTCGATTTCAGAACTATTGATCCACGGCCAGGGAGCGAATTTACTGAGAAATTCAAGCATGAATATCGATTAGATAAATATCAATTCAGGGGTTTTCTAAACTTCCTCATTCGCCGCAGCTGCAAATCAGCCATTTTGCTTATACACCCTCCTAGTCAACGCATCCCAATTAATGACTTGGTCTATATTCTCAAAGAGTAAGCACATTGTGTACTCATCATCAATTTCTTGTCTAAGTTTACAATGTGCCAGAGTACTGGTGTAGGTTGGTTAATATTCTCAAGAGGCATATTGTGCTAGCTTTTTGTCTGATTTAGTTTAGTAATGTTTTTCATCGTTTTGGTTGAATGCAGATGCCCAAAGTTGGATATTTACAATCCACCACTATCGGTGAAGAATCCAGGTCTCATGCGGAAATTTATTTTGACAGTGCACGAGACCATATTGAGAAGAGCTAGTTATGAATTCATGTAGAAACCTTTATCTGTTATTGGGTCTGTTTTCTTCACATTGTTAGTTTCTTTAATAAAGTATCTACCTTGAATATTTTGGAGTTTCAGTACTGGTTCTTAGCATTTTATGAAGCATCATCTAAGTTATTGGCATCTTTATGCGTATAATTTGATAGATTTATTTTGTTGCAATTATATTTTATCATTAGATAAATTCCCTTTTCATCGATGATTTACACTACGCATTCATAGGTCTGTTGCATATATAGTTTCTGCAGATTATTCTTGTTATCAGTATGCTACATTAGTTTGTAGATTAAGTTAGGATATTATTATTTTTAAGATAAAGAAAAGTTGTCTTGCTTTTTGGAACAAACTGTATCTGTGGGCTTTCACAGATCACAATTGTTCTTGCTAATTGATATTTTGGTTTTAGATTGGATTACTGGATGTGATTGCCATTCTTACTTTGTCAGTTTCTTATCTCATCTAATGTACAGAAGTACAAGAAGAAAATGTGTTATTTACTGAAATTATAAAACCATGTCGAATATTGATGGCCGTTCAAACCAGCAGCAGTTGCAGCTACAATAACTATGCGGTAATGTGTTCTCTTCTCTTCGAAAACCAAAAGTGCATACTCATATTTGAATATTTTCTCTTCCCTAATGACCTAATATCTCAGATTGGGGTTGGTTTATCAATTTTATTTTTTGGCATGCTCAACATGTTGAGAAATCGATCAGCTTTTACTAATGTTTTTAATTGAGAGGTATGGAAAAGTATTTACCATAGTATTTAATAAAGGTGGCAGCTCAAAGTAAATCAGATTTAGTAGGTGAATGTTAAAAATATTATACCAGGAATATGTTGACCAAAATCAAATTCTTTTACAAATTGATTGGGTTTGGTTCGCTAAGGGCAATACCATCCACATGATCATGTATTCAAGATTTAATAGTAGGTTTTTGTGGGTAGACAAAGTAAAATAAGAACTAAATCTCCATGGATCACTACAGAACAGGGCACAAGGGATGAGCAGTAGGTACCAAAAGCAAGGTGAATTGGTGCTACCACTTATTAAACATGATGTATGTGGCCCATTGATCTTTATACTACCCTTACAAGAACAGTGACCTTTGTTTGGTTATATATATATATATATATACATGATCAGAAGGAGGTGCTAAGATTTCCTGGATGTCTAAAACAAGTTAGAAGCGACTCATATCTTATAAAGGGAAGCTTCTTGTTTTCTCCTCTTATCTCCTTACATCCAGAGTGCCGCTACAGCATGGGTGTGCCTAAGATGGAGGATTGATCTCTCTGTTGATCATCACAACCCTCTTTGTGATTTTTCTTTGTTTCATCTTTCATATTGTCAAGCGTCTATTAGTCAAAGTGAGAAGCTCAAAATGATCCTAAGAGACACTTGAAGGTCATTATACCATGCTGGGAGCTTGTGACAGATGATGAGTTTGGAGGACCATTCAGCTCAACACTACTATTTGCAATGGTTGGTTGTGGTGTTCAAAATATCAAGCACATCTATATGTATGTGCTGGTGTTGCATCCTCTACACATGGGGCTCAAGTCACCAAAGCATGGAAGAGCCACCAAATCAGTGACATCATTTTTCTATGCTCTTCTAGCCCTGATTGCAGGTTACGTTGGAACTCTACTACTAAAAACTTTGAAGCCCAGCCGCATGTCTTCCAGAGACTGGATCCAGGCATCCTCTTTGATCACACTTCAAGTTGCTGTAACCTCGTAAAGGTTGACACTCTCATAATCAAGGTGAATGATGCAACCATATCCTTTATTATCTCAAGCTGCATTCTTATGCCGATCATATATTCTTGGGAGGATAGTTGGGTAGATATGCAGAGCTCATTCTTCTGCCGATTCTTACAAACAGAACTAGTGATATCATCAGTCGATCATCATTTCTCATTGTTGGAGCTGGATATGTTTTGTCCCTAATCTGTGATGTTGAGGTGATAGACATCTTAGAAAGCAGCTGGCATCAGAACTCACTTCTGGAGTCCGTCCCTCTACTTCTTGTCCATACTCCATACAATTACCATAGCATCAGTGTGCAGTAGTGGGCTTGTTCTGTTGCATATGCAACTCAGCACAGGGGAAATACACTGCCGCCGATGGTGGAAAGCTTTCCTTTCGTTCGGCTTTGGTGCTTCATTTGGGCTCTTCCTATTCTTCAGCAGCATCAGTTGGCAATTGCTTGTCATTGGAAATTGGGATGGCCATGCTCTACTCACAGCAAATTTGATCAGCTCACTTTGGGCACACTCGGCCTTGTTCTGATATTTATGAGCTATTATGTTTCCTCGAGAACCAATGATGCATGCTCTTCAAGAACACAACAGAGAAACTAGCACTAATATCACTGTTCTTAGAGTATATCTTATGAGAATACAAATACTGGTAGGAGAAAGGAATAATTTTTGTGTGCTAGTGTTCCATCTGTTGATTATGCCACAGGGAACCAGTAAGGGCTATGATGTTTGATCAAACTTTTCTGCCTTTGTTGCTTAGCACAGTATCCATAAAAAAAATATCAGTTTATTTTTTTAGTGTGTCATTCTTGTAAATGTTGTGTTGTCATCTATTTTCTACTTACCCAAGAAGTGATTTGATCTAGATAATCTCTTTCATCATCACCTTGCTGCTGGTCCTGAAAAGAATGGAACAGCTAGCATTATCATCAAAACCTTTTCGTAGTTTATAATAAGATTTGTTATACCGATGTATACCATTATATGTGGATCATCTTATACCGAGTAATTCCATTACATGATTGCATATCGAATGATATGGGATTTGTACTCGTTTGTTATGCAAATGCAAAGGGTTAATCTACATGAAACCTCTTATGGTTTTAATAATTTACAAAAGAGAATACAGGTTAGAGGAAGTATTTTTAACTCTAGATTCCGCAAAAAGGCATTTCAATAAACACTTGATAGGCAATACAAATTACAAATATAGACTTTGCAAAACTTTAAACGATCGCATAACAAAGGTCCAAAGTGATCCACCACAGTCAAAAGTCCCCATAAATGCCCATATGATATTATTACAAAACAAGATAGTAAACCAACCCTAGACACTATATCAAAGGCTTATCCAGCCACATGTCACCTGGGTAGCTTTTGAGTGTTGTGTTGGCTGACACTTCGCATAACTCAACGGAGCTAAAAAACCCTCAAAATAGCTACCTAGATGGTTTGTTTCTATGCCTCTACACAATAACTACAAATAACATATATTTACAAGTTTGAAACGACTACAAAAGCTAATCAAAATGAATCTATCAAACATATTGCAAGCCCTCTACACACTATGCAAAGTATGAACAAAATCGAAAGACATAAACATATATGAGCATTATATCGAATACCCTATCTATGATTTTGTTTATGACATTGTCCCTTACTTATTCCTTTAACATCATCGTTGGAGCCTTTGTGGATGCTACATTTCTTTGCATTTGTTGAATTTTCAATCTTCTGCTCCAATTGCAATGCGTCTCTTGGCCCTCAACTACTCTTTGTCACTTTTGTTGAGTAGTCAAATTTTAATCCATTATATTGCTTTAATTCATCAATGACTCTGACTTTGATGTGGGATCGATCAAGTTTTATTGATCCTCAATGTATGGACATAAGATACATCAATATGTCTCGGTACATATTGTACTGATAGCAATCAGTACTTATTATTTTAGTATTGGATTGACGAATGACTAGAGACTTCCAACATAGCTAAAGAGACTAGCAAAGATGACATACATGCAAGACTAGCAAAGATGACAGCGTTCAACGTAGCAAAGCTTTTCTCACCTTTTGGCTGTGGTTGATGGAAAATATATATGCATGGTTGACAATTAACATACATGCAAGACTAACAAAAATGAGAAAAAGAGAGAAGAGATTTACATACATGCAAGACTAGCAAAGATGACAGCGTTCAACATAGCAAAGCTTTTCTCACCTTTTGGCTGTGGCTGACGGAAAATATATAAGCATGGTTGACAATTAATTCTCTGAAAAGAACTTCATCGTCAAGATGCTTAGATTGTGAGGTAGATTATGTTTCTTAAAATAAATGCCTTCAGAAAACACACATACCTCAATAGCAATTAATGCTATACAAACTGTTATGAGCTCTCTCTCCCTCTCTCGCTCTCGCATTTAACTTCTTTCTTGTATCATGCTGGTCGAATGCAGATGCCCGAAGTTGGATATTTACGATCCACCTCTGTCCACGAAGAATCCATCTCTCGTGGAAATTAATTTAGAGGAAGCATCATCAAAGTTAGTGTCACCTTTATGCGTATAATTTGATAAGATTTTTTTTTAGTTGCAACTAGCAACGAAGAAGCGTATGACAGTCCAAAATAAATCAGTTTTTGTAAGTGAATTTGGTACAAATTGATTGGTTTTGTTGGTTTGATTAGAACAATACTAATAATCCACATGAAGAAATGAATCATATGCTCAAGATATAATAGTAGACTTTTTGTGGGTAAGCAAAGAATGGTGGGACTGAGTCACCTTTGATGCAGCCTTCTTTTGCCCTGTTCTGTTGTTGTGGACCATGGAGAAGGTACTGATGAAGCTACTGCCTGAATGCATAGCTTCTAAAAGGGAAATGGATTTAAATGTATGAACCCTTTCACTGCAGTTAGTGCTGAAGTCAATGTATGAACCTTGGAAAGCAGAGCTCACCAAATGCATGAAGCTATTTCACATGAGTCGTATGAACCTTCTGCCATACCTAATTCATTTATTTGTTGTGGTCTTCACCATGAATAGGGTTGTAATGTTAGGAGTCTTCATGAAAGCAATGGACCCTAATTTTGAGGATGGAAAACTATATGCTTAACTGTAGTTAGTGCTGAAGTCAAATGTGCTCAGACCCCCCTTAGAGAGGAGAGCTCACCAAATGCATGAGGTTATTTCACATAAGACGTATGAGCTTGTGCAGACCCTTTGTAGGTGAAGATGTGACCTAAAGCATGCCTAACTCATTCATTCCTCCCTACAAACACCTCTTCATTGCTCTTCGGCACCACCAGAGACTTGCAACTTCAACATATCTGATGGATCCAAAACTCTATTACTGCATCATCGCCTTCCATCTCCTCCTCCTGTGCTGCAACTCCAACGTATTTGCTCGACGACTTCACGAAGCACCTAATCGTCGTCCTCCCGACGTATTCGCTCGACGACTTTCCGAAGCACCACCCAAGCGTACTCCGGATGTGTACCATGGAACCTTCTCGGCGGAGGCAAGCCTGTATTCATCTGCAGCTGAACCTCAGCCACCGGAAACCAGTTGGAGCTATGGAGAGACACGAGCAACACCTCTGCATCGTCCCAGTCACTATCAACCATAACATCTGATACAATCTCATCCTAACATGTCCATTTCAGCCATGAGTGACGCCAGGGATGGAAGAATCATATACAATAAACTCGGCTGCCTAATACATAGTGTTGTTATTTTCAGAGTTCCTCACTCGTTGCATGCACACTATAACCAATAACACAATCTACGCGAATCTTGATGTCAAAGGAGATATATCTAACGGCGGGGGGACCTGCCTCTGACCTCGTTTGGAATCTGGTTGACGTCAGCCCTTCGAGCACACCTTGTGGTGGCCCGCTGCGAACCTTAGAACGTGCATGGATCGCAGGATCCACGTGGAGCCCGTGAACCTAAGACCGTGCGGACGAGGAGCGCGCCGTGGCGCCACCTCACCACGAGCCCGCCTTCCCCCTCCTCCCCCACGCCGGTCCCTCACGAAAAAGGCGAAAGGCATGGATCTCTACTGAGGCAGCGCCTGCTACTTTTCCCCCCTTACACATGCCAGGCTTAGTGCAGCTTCTCTCCTCGATCTCTCTTTGAGATTTCCACGGCCATCCATCCATTCACCATCGTCTTCCCAGTTGAGACCGCAATGGTGGTCGTCTCTAATGGAGTTTGTAGATAGTAACTGGTCAGAAGTTGATGATCTATACTATCTACTATTCATGGTTGATGAGATGACTTTTAGTCTCTCTCACTCTATCTACTATAAATATGTATATACTGACTGTGAATGTATAGCTTCTACCCTAATCTCGATAGGAAGCACAGAGATCAGTCATGTGAAACTTTGAAAGCTCTAAACCTCACTCAGTTCCAGAAACCTCTCGGAGTCCGCCACTAGCCTCAAATGATCATATTACGTGCAATGCTGAAATCTTGTTTGTTGATCTCTGTGCGCATTAATAATGCACTTATTTGACTCAGGCTTAAGCAGTAGATGAAACTTTTTGACACCCATTCTCACACATGGTGGGAAGGTGAACCAACAAATCAAGATTTCCACCCTCTCCCACCAGCACATACACATGATCCATGGCAAAGGAGAAGCCAACCACCGAGCCAAGCTGATCAACCCCGTTGACCCAACTCAGAGCCATGTAATACCAACCCAGACTCCTCCATTACCTTTCTCCCACTATAAATATGTATGAAGAGCATTTGGTTCACATCATCAAACCAAGAAAGTCATGGCTTCCAGGTGCGATGGTGTCTTCGCCATGGTCATTCTCGTGGTCATCGTCTTCTCCGGTAATATCGAGACCTGCTTCGCAGCACGCCATCTCCTGGACACAGCTGAGCCTGCAGCAGCACCGCCTGCCATCCCAGCCGTGCCGAAGCTGACGCTGCCACCGATGCCGGCTATTCCGAATCTCATGGTGCCGCCACTGCCCGTGGTACCGACCATTCCTACCCTTGCGGCGCCGCCACTGCCTGCTTTTCCCACCGTACCGACGCTCACGTTGCCTCCAATGCCTTCCATCCCAACCATTCCTTTCATCCCCTTCCTCACCCCACCGCCTGTAGCAGCGCCATGATGTCGATGCAAGCCGAAGAACTTACTACGTGTGTGTCGTATTTGAATTAAGCTATGGTGAGGAGTGTCGGTGTAGCAGATGGGAGTCATCTGTCGTTATAGGATACCACTGAGGCATTGATATCTTACACCGTATGAGGCTGCTTGGGTCCATACTTCATCATGTGTCGTATGAAGCATGCTTGGGTCCATACTTCATCATGTGTCGTATGAAGCATGCTTGGGTTTGTTTAAGCACTCTATATCTTGAGTTTGGTATGTGCTTTAGCTAGCATCTGCTTTATAGTAAATTTACATGATCCATTCACCAAATGGCTACTTAACTCTGTCTGTCTATCTCTATTGTGTTCTACAGAGCTTGCTTCTTGCATTCCTGGGTTGCTTCATATGATTCCATTGCTTTAGTATGTTATGGTAACTTCATATGATTTATTCACCAAATGTCTCTCTCTCTCTCTCTCTCTCTCTTGGCAAAAGGAAAATGCATTAATTCAAAGAGTTGCCATACAAAACATTAGGAGGTCGGGCAAAATTAGCTAATCTTTGAGCTACGAGCTTGTTGGTCCTGTTGATGTGCGCCCAATGGTTAAGTTGCACAGTGGAGACTAAGTGTAATATGTCCCTTTGAGAATATTGACCAACAATTTGGAGTCTGAGAGACTTTGAGACCTTTCAGGATGGCAAAGGCTTCAGCCGGCAAGACATCATCTGCCTGAGGGTTGTGCAGTTGAAGGAAGGTGCTTGGATCCAGCAAGCACAATGTTGCCCCGCGAGTCTAAGATGAGGAAGCCCGAACCTGTAAGGCTGGAATTGGGATCGTAAGAGCCATCACAGTGAGGGGCTGGTGGAGTGGCTTGGCAGGTTCCACGTAGAGCCGGATGCGACGGTTTGGGTAGGGAGAAGTTCTCTCCGGGAGGTCTTGTATTCAATGTTATCATCGGTGAAAGTCAAAGATCTATTTCGTGTAAATTCAATCTATGATAGAGTTGTAAAAGAGATGGTCATTCTTGTGTTTCCATAAGAGCCAAAAGACGGTCGTAATGAAAGTTTTCAGGAAGATAGCACTCTAGTTATCAAGCTTCTCTCCCTTAATGCAGTCATGAACCATAGGGCTAGGAATCAAAGAGGCTAAATCGATAATATAGTTTGGTACCAGCAAGATGCCCGTAGTTCTGAACGAAAAGACAATTATATCTTTTTGTGGAGCAAATGTAATTATAGGAAGGGTGGGAGGAAATGTAATTGTGTAGTATCTGAACAGTATACTCAGAAGTAGGAGGTCTTTTCGATAGAAGCTTGTGTTCTTTGAAAGCTGTCACATCGTCGTTCACCCAAAGCCAAGCCAGATTGTAGAATTGATGGATCCCTCACCCTTTAGAAGTCTGCACACACTTTTGGGTGTGAGCGTTTGCACGGGATGAGGAGTCCAGACCCAAAAGAAAAAAAAAATCATCGTAAAGATGGGAGAGAAGATAAATGAAAAGAATTGTTTGAGTAAGGTTTTAAGATCGGTAGACTAGTGTTAATTGTTAGAAAAGAGATACAAAAGTAATTAATTCACATATCCCTCTCCTATTTATATAAGTTATAAGAGAGGATTTCCTTCAACAGATTAGAGGATTTCCCTCAACATAATAGAGAGATATCCTCATATGGTTGAGGAAATCTTATATGTTATCATGGCCCCGCAAAATGGTGCTCCTAAGGACGCCAATCTTGGACCGATGTAATACAAAAAGGTGGCGAGCGAGAGGCTTCATGAGTGAGTTGGCTAACTGATCAGCCGAATGGACATGAGAAACTCGTAGTTGACGGCGGACAACTTGACCTCGCACAAAATGAAAGTCGATAGCAATATGTTTCATGCGGGAATCAAACACCGGATTAGCGCACAGATAGGTATCTCCGACATTGTCACAATATATTGTAGGAGTAGAGTTGATGTTGAGTTATTTGAACAGATTTGCAACCCAATTGAGTTTTGCAGTGACAGTGGTGATGACACGGTATTCAACTTCAATTGTAGACCGTACGATTGTCTTTTGCTTCTTAAAACTCCAACTGATTGGATTAGCGCTAAGGAAGACAATATACCCTGATGTGGATGTTCGATCATCAAAATTGCCTGCCCAATCAGCATCGGTAAAGGCATGAAGCTGAAGTGGAGAGTATTTACGAAGAAAAACACCATGATTGAGAGTCTCCTTAAGATATCGTAGGACTCATTTGACCGTAGACCAATGCATAGTAGACGGCCTCTGCATAAACTATGATAATTTGTTAACTACAAATGAGATGTCGGGACGGGTGAGAGCTAAGTACTGTAGGAGACTGGTTGGTCAGATTAAAATCAACAATTTTGGAAGCAAAATCATCGAACAAAAGAACATTGCTCGATCGGACATCCCTATGGACGATCGGGGGTTGGATTTTTTCTTGGAGATACTCCAGACCCCTTGCAGCACCATAAGCGATCTTGACCCTCTAGCTCCAGCTAAGAACAGGACCAGGTTCAGCACCTTGCACACCTTTCTTCCCTGTTCCAGGACAATGGCCTTTAAGAGAGCCACTAGCAGATAGAGGAGTTGTAACCACATTTGCGTCTTGCATGTTTATTTTAGATAATGAATCTTAAATATACTTTCTTTGTGACAAAAAGAGACCGGGAGATGTGAATGTAGCCTCTACACCCAGAAAATAGTTTAAGAGTCCTAGATCTTTGAGCAAGAATTGATCTGCCAACTGTTTGATGAATGCTTGGATTTCTACAGGGTTGTTGCTTGTGACAATGATGTCATCCATATAGACCAAAATATATATTGTGTTGCTATGGTGGTGTCTCAAAAATAACGAGGAATCAGATTTGGAGTTGAGAAAGTCAATTGAAGTCAGAAAAGAACCAAGTTCAGTGTACCAAGCTCTTGGAGCCTGATGAAGTCCATAAATAGCTTTTTGAAGTTTGCAGACATGCCATGGATAGTGAGGATGAGTGAAACCAGGAGGTCGTTGCATAAAAACATCTTCAATTAGAGTCCCTTGTAAAAAGACATTATTAACATCCAATTGGCGTAATTGCCAACCCTTAGTGGTGGCGAGACTCAGAATAAGTCTGATTGTAGTGGGTTTAACAACGGGACTAAAAGTTTCAGTGAAATCAACTCTAGGTCTTTGATGAAACCCTTTGGCGATGAGGCTTGCCTTATATCGGGTAATAGAGCCATCGGGGTTCCGCTTAATTCGAAAAATCCACTTATACCCGATGATGTTTTGTGTATGATGAAAGGGTACTAAATCCCATGTTGAGTTATGAAGGAGGGCATTATATTCCTCACACATGGCAGTACGCCAATGCGGGATTTTTGGGCTTGAGTGAAGGTGGTGGGTTCAACGGTGGCGGATGAGGAATCCACGATAGCATGAAGATCAAGGACCTGACGCGGTTTGAAAATACCACTTTTAGAGCGTGTGGTCATAGGATGGTTGGAGACTACGGGACCGTGAAACTATATTGTTGGAAGAAGGGGTTGAGAGTCATTGACACAGGACGGGTCAGGAGGAGGTACGTCATGGTCACTTAGCCGAGAAGGAGGTAAAGATAACGATTGTGATCCTGAACCAAGTATCCCAATAGTCGGAGAAGAGAGAAGTGGAATAGGAATGGGCAATTGCTGAACCGGATGAGTGGAATAGTGTGGATCATGAGAGGACGAGCTGGACGATGTTATGGGAGGCTCATCCAATTGGATCGGAGGTATACCCTAATGAGAAATAGTTAATGAGGTGGTCTACATGGTAGGAGAGGTATGGTTGTGAAAAGGAAAGACAAACTCAACAAAAATAACGTGACGTGATATAAAAATTTTGTGAGTGTGGAGATTATAGCAGCGGAAAGCATTATGTTCAAGAGAGTAACCTATAAAAACGTAAGGATTAGATTGTGATGTTAACTTGTGAGAGGCATAGGGATGTAACCATGGATAACATAGACAATCAAATACTCTGAGTTTACGAAGGTTTGAGGGTTTGTGAAATAGTGTGTCAAAGGGGGACTGGTATTGTAAGACTAGCGTAGGCATTCTATTAATAAGGTAGACAGCAGTTTGAAAGGCCACCGTCCAAAAGTTTGAAGGCATGGAAGCCTGATGAAGAAGTGTGAGTCCAGTTTCCACTATATGCCGATGTTTGCGTTTGACGAAGCCAACAAGTTGAGGAGTATGCGGGGGAGACTTGAGGTGTTGGATACCACAAGCTGAGAGATAGGACGCTAGGGTTTGATATTCACCGCCACCATCAAAGTAAACCATTTTGATGGTAGACTGAAAGTGGTTTTCGATCAACTTTCGAAAAGTGGGAAAGATGGTCGAAACGTCAGATTTATGATGAAGAGGATATAATCATGTGTACTTAGTGAAGTGATCTACAAAATAGTTCAACAATTTACTATTTTATCTTATTTTCTAATACATTTGATATTGCATGTTCAGTAACATAAACAAGTACTTGCTTTTTTATTATAATGTTTTATAAGTATGATGAGCCAATCCACTTATCTGTTATCAACAATAAGTGTTTACCATAAGATTATTAACCAGATGGAAGAAGGAGAGGGCTTAAGGTTTGATGAAGATAAGCCAATGAGATGGTGGGATAATTGAAAATTCATTGGTCGTTCAAAATAGAAATATGAGAAGTTCATTTGTTATGATCTTTTTGAAGTTGAGTTTAGAGGAGATTGTAGATATTTCTCTAGGAGATAATGATTTTACACTTAAGTATTTGCTAGAGGTAGATGGAACGATACTTGGTTGAAAAAAGCTAAAAGAGTTGTTGAAAAGAGGTAAAAGGTTTTTGACACAGATGGTTATCTTAACAAGATTGATGTCCCTAATCCCCATGCTACCTTCAGCTTTAGGGCTAATAATATAGTTCTAGCTTAGGAGGGACATCTTATTGTGGGTCTAATCACTATTCTAAAAGAAACGTTGCGAAAACATAGAGATGAATGAGAGATTTTTGCCCTACACCTAGGTGTTCATGAGGGTACCAAAGGGATTAATGATCAAGTTAATAAGAAAGTTATACTCACCTGGAAAAGTATTCCCTATTCCACCCATTAAACCCATTGGTTGCTTTTTGAATGAGCTGGTCCTGAAACCTATTATGAAGACAGCAGTGATGGTAATTTTTGAATTACAACATTCAGGGAAGAGAATGGCTACTAATGAATGAGTAAATGCTGAGAGCCTTAATAAGGTTCTAGCGAGATTTCTCATTAGCTTTGATACTTAGCAGGACATCTATATAATAAATATGAGATAGAGAAACTTTGAAGCCTTTTTGATATTATAGGGAGTAATTTTTTTATTGGCTACAAACTCCTCAAGGATTCTGTAAGGTTCTTTGCGACTAAAATAAAAAAGGAAGGGGGAAAGTGGATCTCTCCGTCTCACTCCACTAGAGCTTTAAACTAATCAGAGATGAAGTTATTAATAACATATAAGAACAATGTATGATTGAATCAATTATTAATAACAAATGAGGGATAAGTTTATTTTTTAAAAGAGTCAAATATTGCTTTTCAAGGTATAGTATGGAAAGCTTTAGCAAGGTTCAATTTGACTAGAATCAGTAGAGCTTTTCCTTTATAGTGACATATGGAGTGGATCAGTTTATATACAATGAAAATATTATCATGGATTGAATTACCTATAATAAATATAGATCAATTATGATCAATGATTAAATCGAGACAAGGTTTAACTCTATTTATAAAGACTTTAAGTAGAATCTTATAGAGAATGTTACATAAGGAGATGAGTTTATAGTTAGTAACCTTGGAAGGGTTAAGGATCTTAGGAATAAAAACTAGGTTGCATTTGGTCTAAAGAGGAGGGAACTATCGCATTAGCGTAGAAGTCATTATAAGCTCAATGAATTGTTATCTCATTAGTCTTTGAAGAATTTAGTAGTACAATCGTCTAGGCTATAGCTTTTGCCCTATCCAATACCCATAATATCCGTATCCTAATTGTTGTATAAGATCTAGGGGAGCCAAATATTACAATACCAATCAGTGAAGATGACAAAGATGAAGGGAAGATCCTCTGCCAAAGAACTATCTTCCCTAGCACTATGCCTCTACCTAGCTATATTATGAAAATAACTTTTGTTCTTTTTAACATCCCAAAGTCATTTGGATTTGGCTCGAGAGAGTCATTCGTGTAAGCATGTTTGGAAAAAATCATAAACTTACTATTAAGAATGATAATATTAGTTATATTTTCATTTGAAAGAGATGAGTGATTCTCGTTAAGCTCAAGAAGAGAGATATTATGTTGGAGGTCCTTGAGTTGATTTTCAATACTACTAAGGTCCCTCTTCTTTCAGTTAATCAGCTTGAATTGAAGGCTAAATAAGGTACAATGAAAGATTTAAACGGAGCAGCATTTGACTAATTTACGAATAGCAAAATATTAATACCGATGAGGATCAAATTTGAAGGAGTGCGTATGCTTTTGTTTATGTTGGTAGTTAACTTGAGACTATATTACTACATCTTCATGAATATATATATATATATATATATATATATATATGAAACCTAGCATAAACAAAAAAGCAAAATATCCACAATTGTTGGTTGGCTCACTCTCCAAGTTATATAAATTCAAATATTGCAGCATACTAGTGGTACTGACAGTATGAAATACTGTTGTAATGATATACTGGTGTATCGAATGTATTAAATAACTAATAGTATGAAGCATGGAATGATGTTTCGTTTAGACTGGTATAACATGGGCGATACATATCAGTCCGGGCATAAATCAATACGTAGACCAAGGATTGAAATATCGTACCGTACCGGAGTTTCAAGATTCTCTCGGAATGGTACGGTATTGTATACCGATAGTATACTGCTCAGTATATATATATATATATATATAAAATACTCAGAAGAATAGTATGATGATAACATACTTGATAAATTTTATATTTAAAATATTAATTGATGACGATTCATTTATCTTGAGTTTAAAATATTATATTATAAATATTTATTTCCTTAGATATTGGGAGGCGATTTTGGTCCAATAAAGACCATATTAATATGTGATGTGGCCTTATTGGTTGCTTGCGTTGGGCTATGTGGGTCAGCCCTCCGCTCCATTGGCAACATTGCATGTTATCCGTTGCCTGTTCTTGGTCGTTGCTCCTCGTGCTTCCACGTCCGGCGCTCCCGTCGTCCCATCTCGTGTGGTGATGGTTTCGTCGCAACCGCGCAAGGGGTGCTTCGCTTGTGATCTGTGATCAAGCCCCGCTTCTATCGCGTGTACCTTTTCTCGTCTCTCCAACCCTCGCTGCATTCCTCGCCAAGCACGATCCTTTATATCCGCGCGGTTGGATCGAAATCCACCTCTTCGCTTCTCAATAAACCATCTTCTAGTCTAAAAATCCGATTTTGGGCCTTAAATTTGCTAGAAGTTGTAATCTTTCGGCGGCAGCGCAGGGTTTGAAGGGATTGCTTCGGATGGCACTGCAAGTGAACGGGGCTGGGTTCTCTCTGCTTCGTCGGAGGAGAGGGGGAGCGCTTAGGACGAGAGCCGTTGCTTCGGAGAGCGTTGCGACGACCGGGAAAGAAGTGGAGAAGGTGAAGCTGGGTGGCTCCGATTTGAAGGTCACCAAGCTCGGCATCGGTGCGTGGTCGTGGGGAGACACCGCCTACTGGAATGACTTCCGATGGGATGGTAATGTTCGACATTTCTTCGGTCACTGATGATGAGCTCATTATCTTGTTTTCATATGTGAATTGGATATCAATAGTCGTTCATGTCTTGAATGAATAATTCTCAAATTCACGGGGTTTACAACTGTAATATCTTTGTTCTCATTATCATAGGTTAGTTGCAGTGCTTACTGTTGGATTCAAAACAACATCTTTAAAGTCTTAATGCATCTCGTGCTAAATCTTTTGATGTTTCATGATTCATGGGATGTCGGAACCTAGTAATGATTGCTATTGCATCTCTGGATTAGTAATATTTTTAGATAAATATTCTAATTTGGACAATCTTTTTGGTTCATGCTAATTATGTCCTTTTTTATCTCTTATAATATATGGTCGAGATGCCAGATAGGAAGTTGAAGGCAGCTAAGGCAGCTTTCGACGCAAGCATCGACGGCGGCATAACTTTCTTTGATACAGCTGAAGTCTATGGTGCGGGGGTAGGAAGGAATTCCTTGATGCTGCTTCTTTCTCGTGCTAGAAATCTTAATTTCTTGAACAAATCTAATTTCATTGAGATGCATAAGGTATGACATATTTGCAGGTTATGGGAGCAGTGAACTCTGAAACTTTACTTGGAAGGTAACTGATAAACATCTGAAACAAAGTAAATTCTAAGTCTTTTATCTTGTTTGTTTTGGATATTCTCAGATTTAGGCTGAACAAGATTGTCTATAAGATTTTTTTTTTTACTTCGATTTATGATGGTGTTGAACGCCGTTGTGATCTGACTTGAAATGTCGAACCAGATTTATCAAGGAAAGGCAGCAGAAAGAAGCTGTTGAGGTCGCCGTTGCGACAAAGTTTGCAGCTTTACCATGGAGGTTAGGCCGGGGGAGCGTGCTCTCCGCTCTGAAGGATTCGCTCTCCCGTCTCGGTGTTTCTTCGGTGGAACTCTACCAACTCCATTGGTCTGCTCATCAGCCTGTTCCTGATGCTATTTTCTGATACTTATTGAGGTTACTTGATCGCTAACACGCTCATCGTCGGTCATTTTCAGGCCTGGAATCTGGGGGAACAAAGGTAGTTGATCTCATTCTTGTGTAACTCCAACCCATTTATTTCATGATTAAATTGGTATTTTGGAACTTGATTTAGGATACATCGATGGCCTCGGAGATGCTGTCGAGCAGGGGCTCGTAAAGGCCGTCGGGGTCTCCAACTACAGCGGTCTGTTCTCCGACCTGACTAATAAATATACTGTGCTTTTCCTCGAGGAATTTTACTGGTTCGTTGATTGGCGTATTCATTAGTCTTGTTTCATTCATTGCACCAGAAAAGCGTCTTAGGGATGCTTACGATCAACTCAAGAAGCGGGGAATTCCACTAGCTTCAAACCAAGTAAACTACAGCCTTATATACAGGATTCCAGAGGAGAACGGCGTCAAGGCCACTTGTGATGAACTGGGGATTACTTTGATTGCGTATTCTCCTATCGCTCAAGGCATGATTTAGTCAAGTATTGGATATCTTTCTGCTGTGAACAGAGCATCTGGATAAAATATTTATGTTAATAATTATGGATTATATATGTGATGCTAAATTCGATTGATATATGCTCTTCTTCTTTATATGTAATGCACATGTTAATAATTATGGATTTTATATGTGATACTAAATTCGATTGATATATGCTCTTCTTCTTTCTTTTCCTCCTCTAACGAAGTTGTCATTCTCTGATAGATCATAACAATCACAAATCAGGCTCTTCAGCCATAGGTGGTGAACCTGAGTAGACTTCCTTTTCGGTCATTTCTTGTTCTATTATCTCGATGAGGATGCAGAAAAAAACATTTCCCTAGTTTGTTTTATGACAGTTTTCGAACTGATATTAATCGTTCAAAGAATGGCATTCATCTGAGGAATTATTGTAGAATTACTTTTATACGATAGCTCTCATGTCCAACTTTTCCAATGATACTCGTTTGAAGGCCTTTGGGTTCTTTTCAGGTGCTCTGACAGGAAAGTACACGCCAGAGAATCCTCCAACTGGCCCTCGAGGCCGAATCTATACTCCAGAGTTCCTCAAAAAGGCATGAACTTTTGCAGTTACATTTCTATCATTGTTGAAATCATATCTGAACTTTTGAAGTTGTTTGCAGCTGCAACCTCTGGTGACAAGAATCGAGGAGATTGGACAAAATTATAGCAAAACTCCCACACAGGTCCCTTCATGTTTCTCTTAAAGCTGCTGCAACTTTTTTGATGTATTGAAGTGACATTGCAGTAGATAATGTGGTTCTGCACATGCTCAACTTCTCTGCATTTAAGAAAATAAAACATCATTCAGCTTTGAGGTTACACATTATGGATCATAATAGAAAAAGAAAACACATGCTAATTTGTTGCTAAAAGAAGCAGTTGGTGAACTTATGGATCTTTCCTACAGGTGGTTCTGAACTGGTTGATAGCTCAGGACAATGTTGTGCCCATCCCAGGTGCCAAAAATGCTGAACAGGCAACACAGTTTGCAGGTGCTCTAGGGTGGAGACTCACAGAACAAGAAATTGAGGAGCTTCGCTCGCTGGCATCGGAAATAAAACCTGTGATTGGATTTCCAGTTGAAAAGTTATGACTTCTTCAAGCAAGGAGAAGGTGTTCAGGCAACCAATTCATAGCGCCTTTGCGTACTTATATTTCTCTTGTTCAATTTGACATACAGCAGTAGTTTTGGACTAGTAAGAATTGTAGAACATCACATATATAAAAGGCCAGAGATTGTGGCTCATTGTTAGAGATACAATAAATATTTGATATACAGCAGTGTTTTTGGACTAGTCAGAATTGTAGAACATCACATATAAAAGGCCAGAGATTGTGGCTCATTGTTAGAGATACAATAAAACCTGATCTAATACCATTCTCTTAGAGAAAACAAAACATGCTTTAAAAATTGGACATATTAGCTTTTCAGTACATTTTGTAGATTGGAAAATTCAGACATTTATGTTAAACTTTGGGTTTTCATTGGTTCCATCAATGTCATAACCTGTAATATTATGTCCAAATGACCTGTATGGCATCTTCCATCAGCTTTATTCTGCTATATGTGGTTGGAATATTTAGTGTTTGGTGGATGATTGCAAACAAAGAAAATACAAAGTCATTTATCTATAACCACAATCAATTCTCAAATCTCTGATGGCATGGTTCATCTGACTAGAATTGTGATTCTGGTTATGGCCATTATTTCAATATGTATCAAGATGATGTGTCTGAACAGCTGCACTTCAAATTTGTTACTGCAACTTCAGTTTCTGACACTGTCTGTGGTCTGCATCCAAATTAACATTCTTGCTGAAGCATATATTCCTCAAATCACTTTGGATAAGAGGCAACAACAAGAATATGTAAATGTTGACACATCTTATTTTTATTTGGCTCCATATTTCAAGTCGACAGAGGGTGAGTTCAATCAGATGGCCATATTAGATTAGGTAAAATTTTAAGTTGGTAACTTGGTGTTCTTCATGGAGCAACCCAAGCATCATCAATGTCTCTATGATGCTTGTGATGGGCAGCTTATTCTTCCTTAATCTTAGAAAGTTGGTTCGGTTAAACATAATTTTAATCGACACAAAATGTGCCCTCAGCAGGACTAATTAAAACCCAGATAGATGCATGCATGTCACTTCCTCATAGAAGTCCCCAAACCCTGATTCATCCTCCTTGATCATCTTGGTTTGTGTTCTTGTTTTTGTTCCTCTTTTGTCCTGTGAATCATAAGCTGTTCAGCTGCGACCCCCTGTTTGAATGCAGAAACAATACAGCTGGTGAAAATTCGAAGACAAAGGAGGACAACATTTCAAGTATAACACCTGAGCCAAGATCTGAAATGGGTGGGAAATGTGCACAGTGTTGTCCTGACATGTGGAACCTTACAGCTCTGTTTTGTTGTTAGATTTAGGTCAAATTTATTGGTACTTGAAACCTGGCATGGAGCAGGAACTGGTCCAATTATTTAAGAGAACAACAGCCACATGTCCCTCTCTGCCTTCTGCACCATAACTTTGCCACCTCAATAAAGGAGATAAGGGAGAGAGAGAAAAAGGAGAGAGAGAGAGAGAGAGGGGCAGTGAATCTTTTTCCTGGTCCAATATAGTTTGATGGAGATGAAATGAATGGAAGGCATTAAATGAAACACTTGCATTCTAGAAATTCTGAACTTTTTTCCTGGTCCAATATAGTTTGATGGAGATGAAATGAATGGAAGGCATTAAATGAAACACTTGCATTCTAGAAATTCTGAACTTGGCCACAGGGAACAGGTATCTCAAGATAAAATTGAAGACAATAAGTTGGTGATGATGGCACAGTATCTGACACTCATCTTTCTTGGCAAGCTCCATAAATGGAGAGGATTTGGAGGAGGAGGATGAGAATTGAATCTACCTTTGATGGAGCAACACTGACATGGTGGATACTGAAACATAGTTTGCAGTGAGGTCTGTTAATTTTCTTCTAGCAATATTCATGTGAAGAATTCTTATGGCAATTGCTTCTCTAACTTCTTCAGAATTTGGTATAAGCATGTTTAGGGCAGAGGACAAATTGTGCAAATCATATCCTTTCAGAAGGATTACAATTTTGTGGCTCACAAAGGCTTACCTTAAATTCCCATCAAATGATAAAGCAGTCACAATGCAACTTGTGTAAGTTGATGTAGAACACCACAAGTGGAAAGGAAAAGATATTGTGCTTGAGAGAAGAAGAAGAAGAAGTAGAATTCCTTGAGAGAGAATAATATGAAGAGGAGATGAAACTGTAGCCTTTGTGTCTGTCAGTTTACTGCTTCCAATCCAACAAAAGCCAGGTTGACAACTTTGGTCTTGTTTCTACTTTTCAAGCTCACTCTCCAATTGACAGTCCCATCTTCTTTTCCTTTATGTTATCCATGTAGAAGGATGTGCTTCCTGAGCTTTTCCCCCTGTTTCCTCATGTGCAAAAGTTGCCAGTTTTGGTGATGTTTTACACTGACACTTGATAATTATGACAAGTAACTATCATTGGATCAAAAGATTGATTGATAGGTTGAAATCTACAAAGCAAGGATGTGCATCCACCCAACTTTGTTTGGGTTTCTTGATATGATGGACTGCACCTTTTTCCTATCTGAATATTCCCTTTCATTCCAAAACTCTACTCAGTTTCAGAAAAAAGGTTAGAGTCAGATACTTGGTTGGGTTTATGGGCAATCAGTGCCTTCAATTACTGTAATTATGGAGGAGGTCTCTGTATCAAAGAGTAAAGATAAACCTAGAAAAATCAAATTACAAGTTTCTTTGAGTTAACTGCAGTTCAAGTATAAATTTCTTTATACATCCTCTCACATAAATTGGAAGAAAAAAAGAAAAAAAATTTAGTCTTTCTATTGAGTTGAGAAAAAAATCATGAACAAGGTATCCTTTTGCATCCTCTTTGTGTATTAAATTAAAGTTGCTTCAACCTCTTATAGATTATTATTATTATTATTATAAGATCTTCTATCTTGAGATGGTGTACCTATAAAAAAAAAAGAAAAAAAAAACAGAGAATATTCTCATAACTTCAAGACCAAGAACAAAAAAGATAATTAAAAATCAGATTTTTATTATTTGGCAAAAGCATGAAAAGCAACAGTATGTCCTAAACCATTTGATGGCCGACTAATCTTTGTCAATCTAGCCAGGCAATGTGAGTGCAGTACTTGCTGAATGCAGCTTTTGCAACCCTCCTTAAATGCAGTGACAAAAGATGGTAGACCCAACAGTGCCATCCAAACAGCACAAGCAAAGAACTTGGACTTTGACTCGGTCAGAAATCTTGGCGCTAAACCTGGAGCAGCTGATCCAAGCTCGAACTTGCTCTCATGTTTTGGAGTGATCAATCCTGAATTCAGACACCCGAAGGAACTTGGATTGGCATGCGGGGTGTCGAAGCCCCAAGGCAGGAAGGTGATACAGAAACAAGCAGCAAGACAGACAGGTATAGCCAAAGATTTCATAGCAAGAAAATACTCATAATAAGTAGAAAGCAGGTAGCATCATAAATGTCATGTTGTGATGCGATAACGATGTCATCTGGCCTCCTCTTTGTCAATTTCCGAATCTGGCCGTGGTTAAAGGAGCAGAGGGTCAAATGTGTAACACTCCTCTCTCTCTCTCTCTCTCTCTCTCTCACACAGGCCTCTTTGAAGGCCTCTTCTTAACAACAAGAGTTGGGAACAAGAGACACAGAGAGAGAAAGAAAGAGGGAATTCTGTTCCATTTGACAGTGGCTCACTGTTTGCATGAAAGCTTGTTGGAGAATTGAGAGGAGCTCTTTCTGAAGCTGGTTTGTTCTTTCTCCTCCCTTCTCTTTCAACTTTCCTCCATGGTTATCGTGAATTATTTTTTCTATATTTTCCAGAGCTTTTTCTCTCTCCTTTTTCCCAACAAAGATTTGATCTTTCTTTTTTTTTCTAATATGTGTATGCATATTTTAATGAGTTGAGCTGTTTCATGAAATTTTAATATTTCTTTTAACACCCAAATTCTGAAACACTGCTTGAACTTTTCCTCTTTTTTGGGGGGATGGGGGAGTCCTTTTCATGATCAAATGCTACAATTCAACTCTCACATGCTCTAATGCTCAGTTTTCTTGGTATTTCTCCATCATGGTATTGGGTTTCACAGCTTGAGTTGGAGTTGGTTTCATCTTTTGCAATTCCTTCTTTTTCTTCCATGATTTACTTTGAACAATCTAATATTTCTTTTGGGAAGAATTTTTCTCTTCTTTCAGTCTAATTCACCTTCTTTAGGATCCTTTTGATTCCTCTCTCTCTCTCTTGTGTCCTATTTCTTGTTGTTTGCTGTGGCTAACCAGGAGATCTGAGCTTTTCTTTCTTCTTTGCCTGGATTATGCTTATGATGATGCCCTCTTTGGCAATTCGAGCTCTGTTCTCGTTCAAGCCTTCCTGTAAGAATTTGCATTACCTTTGCTACTATTCTCTTCATCTTCTTCCTCCTCCTCCAAACCCCCACACTTGTCAGGAAACAAGAAAAGGAATCTTCCAAGTTGTACTTGTGTTATGTAGTTCTTCTCGCATGTTCTGATTTGGTTTTGTTTCTCTTCTGTGGAGAAGCTATTCATCAAGCAATGAACCACTATGTTCCTGACTGGGCCATGGATGACGACTCTGGCTGCTTGACAGATCTCCTTCCCATGACAAATCAGAAGAAACCAATGGGGTCAGAACCACCTGCCTGATTCATCTCACTTTCCATCTGTTTCTGTACTGCATGCAGCTTCGATCCATATGTATCATCCCCTCCTCTTCCGACCTTACAGACCCGATAACGAGCTCATAGAGCTGCTATGGAGGAATGGACATGTCGTCATGCACAGCCAGAGTCACCGGAGACCTCCCGCCAACGTCGATGAGCTTAAACAAGCTCAGAAACCCGATCAAGCGCAGAAGCACGAGCAGCAGCCGCTTGGGGGTTCCGGCAACCTGATGCAAGATGCTGACACTGGCTCGTGGTTCCAGTACCCTCTCGATGACTCCTTCGAAAAGGAGTTCTGTTCCGAGTTCTTCCCTGAGATCACAGGCGGCGCAGATGCAGCTGCTGATTCCGATAAGATCAGCAGAGACTTCGTTGCAGAAGAAGACAGGTTGGTAAGATTCGGTTCGAGCAATGCCTTGGCGGCGTCTGCTCCCAAGGACAACAACACCATGCCCCCTCCCAAATCACATCTTATGGGCACCACCACACCGCAGTCGTCCTGCTTAGAGAACGCTGGCGCTCTCAACTTCTCCCACTTCTCCAAGCAAGCGAAGGTCGATTTGGGATCCTCGAGATGCCCACAGGGGCACGAGGGAGGTGGAGGTGGGAGCAGCAGCAAGGCAGGCGCCCAGGAGTCCTCGATGATGACGGTTGGATCGAGTACCTGCGGAAGCAATCAAATCCATGCCCACACCGATCCGAGCAATAATTTGAGCCATGATGCAGCTGACATTGTTACAGGGCTTGAGGAGGACACCATGATGAGGGTTCTCTCGGAGGGGATGCAGTCCAAGGCAAATGAATGCACCTTAACCTCGACGTCAGGTGGCTCTGGCTCCAGTTACGGAAGAACAGGACAGCAGAATGCGAGTGACCGGAGCCACAAGAGGAAGGCAAGAGACGTAGATGATTCCGGGTGTCAGAGCGAGGTAATGATTCCAGTTCTCTGTTCTTCTTGTTCCATGTTCGTGAAGATGCTGAAACTTGCAGGAAGTTGAGTACGAATCCATCGAGGAGAAGAAACCAGCTCAGCGACCGATATCCAAACGCAGAAGTCGTGCTGCCGAAGTCCACAACCTCTCGGAGAGGGTAAGATGAGCTACCAGCTCTTCGGTCACGGCCATTGATGTCTCTGTCCTTACAAAGCTCTTATCTTGTGTAGAGAAGAAGAGACAGAATAAATGAGAAAATGAAGGCTCTTCAGGATCTCATACCTCACTGCAACAAGGTATATATATGTGTGTGTATCTATATATGTATATATATATATATATATATATATATATATGTGTGTGTGTGTGTGTGTGTATATGTATATGTATATATGTATATGTATATGTATATGTATATGTATATGTATATGTATATATATGTATATATATATATGTATATGTATGTGTGTATATATATATGTATATATGTATATATATATATATGTATATATGTGTGTATATATATATGTATATATGTATATATGTATATGCATATATATGTATAGAGATGAAGAGATAGATAATGGACACTTAAGCAGATTCTATAACTTCATTTGACTGTGCTACATTCATGATTTCAGACGGATAAAGCATCGATGCTAGATGAAGCAATCGAGTACCTGAAATCACTGCAGCTGCAAGTTCAGGTACGAAAACTTGATGCCTAAGCACGCTTTAATCCATACACAAACCGCAGAATCGGCGATGCTCATATCGATCACCGTGTATCAGATGATGTGGATGGGAGGCGGCATGGCGTCGATGATGTTTCCCGGTGTCCAACAGTATATTTCAGGCATGGGAATGGGGATGGGGATGGGAATGGGTCACGCTTCCGTGCCAGCCATTCACGGTGCAGTTCAATTGCCAAGAGTTCCATTTGTGAACCAATCTGTAGCCACAGCTTCTGGCACAAACCAGACATCATTCTTCCCCTCCCCAGCCATGAACGCAGTAAATTTCCCCAACCAGATGCAGAACATTCATCTTCCTGAATCATATGCCCGATACCTCGGCATGCCTATCATGCCATCTCATCAGGTTTGCAGAGTCGATTGCATTCGTTTCTTCGGTTTTTTGGCCATTTTTCTTTTTGCTGATGGGTTCGACATTATGATCGCGTTGCAGGCAACGAATTTTTGTACATATGGATCTCAACCGGTGCAGCAGAATCAGTCAGCAGGAGCACCTGGCGGCAGTCTCCGACCCGGTGCCGGAGGACCTAATTGTGCCAGCACTGAGAACAACAGATCTGGTAATTTGGATGTGATCAGCAACAAAATCTTCCTCTTCTCAGAACAATTCTGGAAAGTAAACTTTTATACGTGCAGGTTGATGATGACACTTCAAGTCTGGAGTCTGTTCTAATCTTTAACTCAGACAACTTCTGTCATGGACTTATCGCGGAGTCGGTTCTCCAGGAATCTGGAGCTGTTGCCTTCTCCTTGTTGCTTAGTACTGATGGCCTGTTGAAGCCAGAATTTGCAGTGTATAATACAAAGCAATGAGAAAATTTTTCTGGTCTTTAGATGATCCAGAAATTTGAGCTCATACAAGTTACTTGTTTATCTTATTGTGTAAAAGATCAATAGAACACTACCTATTTTTTTGTTTACCATGAAATAACCATCCATCATCTGATTAGGTGATCTCTGAAAACAGTGATGCAGACATTTCCATTGTACTATGTATTTCTATCAACTTATTACACCCAGCTGCACTCCACAATGGCTTTCTTTCATTTAGTATCCTTTGGATGGATATCTTCAAATGATATATATATATATATGTATGTTGGGTGAAGATTCTTCACACTAAAGTTGGTCAACAATTCGAGAATCCAGTGATTAATTAACAGGAGATCATCTCAATTGTTACCTATATTTGATGGCAAAGATTGATGCTAATCTAGCCATCCTGTTATTCTCGGAACGAATAAAACGAAACGATGATTCGAATTGGGACAAGTAATCTTTCTGGAATATTTACAAGTACTCGAATCTATGGTGAATTGGGACTGTCACATATTTGTATGGCATCTTGGCGCAGTGAGTGAAGTACTCGAATCTATGATGAATTGGGACTGGCACAGGTAGTATAAAGATGTCCATGAGATCATGGCACATATTTGTATGGCATCTTGGCGCAGTGAGTTGTATCTTATCCTTCCCTTTTGGTGCCACCGAGGGGAAGCATATCAGTTGCATGAAACCATTTCCTAAGATGCAACGCTCACACATGCTGCAGATAGGATTTTGATGTTCTTAGCGAGAGGTTGGACGGTGTCTGCGGTTGAGTGACCGAGCAAGTAGATGAAGAATCTGCACTCTTCGGCCATTTCTGCTCGACCCCTTCGACATGGAGTCATCTGTGAGTTCATGCATTATTACCGGTGGTATGCCCACATAACATCATCTTCTTTTTCCGTGGAGAGACAGGCTGCATCCGATGAAGCTAGTCACCTCCTCTTGTCGACAGCATTCGTGGACTGTATTATGTTGGTCCTGATGCGACAATGGTGGGTGCGAGGGTGTTCTGGTGTGATGTCTGACCCAAGTGAGCCCGAGGCTCACATAGCAAGTGTCTCGGTGGATGGAAGGAGACTGCGGTGAGGAACGTTTGGGAGGTCCCTCCGAGAATCCCACCATGGAAAACCCAGCAAAATTATTGAAGCACAACTGGGGCAGTAGACAGCTCTTCTCCACTTCTTTTCTTCTCTTTCATTTGATGTTGCAAGCTTGAGATCGACCGATGATGCCCGTGGTAGGCCCTGGTTAAAACATGGCCACAGCTCATAGTCTCAGCTCATATCCCTTCGAGCTTCTCCTCTATCCACAGTTTGGGCCCAATCGCTCACTCTCTTCTTCCTTTCACTCCACGTGCAGTAGCAGTGACACAAAGCAGAGGTTTGGTGTCATCTTTGAGTATCTGCATGAACTCTTTGCATCGACTGATGCGGCTAATCTGCGTCGCTTAACGACTGATTTGTTCTTCGTCTTGGTTGTCAGAATCTCCAATGACTCGTTAAAACTCAAGTTCATTATATAAACGGAAGCTGACTCTTAGTAGATGCATGATTAGCTCAGCCGATGATGGATTATGAAGGAACTACTCGATTGGGATTACGGTCGGTTTCGGTCAACATCCCTGAAGATTGGAATTGAATCCAATCCTGCGACATTTGCAGGAGTTGGATGACGACGATCTCCTCAGTGCGTTCATCTTTATTCCCTTGTGTGCCGACATCAAGGGACCACGCAGGGATTGCATCATTATCTTGTCTTGGGTGATTAGCCATAATCACAGTGATAACTTGATGACATGATCATGACAGGCAACAAAACCACATAAATGTGATGTGATCCACACTAAAATTAATTATTCTGAATTAATTGTTCTCTCGAGACATGCGCTGCATGGCAGCAGGCTGTTTGGTACTTCGAAGCCAGCTTCAAAATCCTGGGTTCATCATCTGCAACGGGAACTCAGACTCTGGCAGAGCTTGAGGTGCCTTGGGACCTTCCTTTCTCTTGCAGGGACAAGGTGGAGATCTGCCCCACTGTGTTGAACTCGGGATCTGAGTTCAACAGGTTCTCATGCACGGCATCACAGAGCTGATCATGTGTTCCATGACCAAGTAGCTGCAACAATCAATGCATTTGTGATGAGTAGTCATTTTCTTGGATTGGTCTTGGGGTATCGTAATAAAGCTTGGCGATACAGAAACACATTCGTTACATTCCACCACCAAATTGTGTCCATGCAAAGAGCACAGATTGTTCTTCTTGTTGTGAGAGAGGATGACCATAGAAAAGATGAGTGCACGCATGTCAACTCATGTTCATCTAATATCAGCATGAGCATGTCGATCATGAGTCATGTCGACGTCGAGTTGCACCACAACGGCACCAAAGTCAGGCAGACATCGCATCCAGTTGCAGAGATGCTTAGCATGGCAGATAGCAAAGCCGACATACAATTCAAGCAAATTGCTCTCACACCCCCTTCCCTCGTTTAAGTGCAGCAAATGATATAAACACGTCTAAACATCAAATGATATAAACACTCTAAGCCGAGAAGGTTCCAAGAACTGCTTCAGCAGCATTAATCTATAATCTCGAGAAATAACAGCAAAAATAATAGGATAAAATGAAAGAGAAGGTAAAGTGTAGAGATCATCAATCACTCAAGTCGAGACAAGAACGTCCCTAAGAGAAGTGCAGGAGAAGGAAGGTCGAGTTAAACCTGTGAGGAGCTGCTTTCTCTAGAGCGGCTTTCGACGGCAGCATCTCTGATGAGCTGTGCTTGTCCAAATGCATCTTCTTGACCTCTAATAGCTTGGGCCATAGCCTCGGCGGTATCCCCACTTGGAAAAGGAAAAGGAGATGGGGACGCTGTGACGGAGGGAACTTCGAGGAAGAGGACGAGAAAGGAGAAGGTGAGAGGAGGAGGAACAGTGGAGAATGATACACACGATATATGGAGGAAGGTGAGGCGAAGCGCACATCCAGGGACGCAGGTGGTCCTCACAAGTGCACGCCCATGCAGGAAGAACGCTGAGAGATTTGACCGAGAAGACTGGAAGATTTGGGAACCTTCAGAGAAGACAGGTTGGCGGAGAGACAGAGAGATGATGTATAGTAGTGAACCTGTTTAGGGTTAGCCGGGGGAGGTGGAAATGATTGGAGCAAAAAGATGATATATAGTGAACCTGTTCATGTAGATGATGTGGACCACAGCAACTGTTTGCAAGTATACTCATCTTGTATCAAATAACCCCAATAAAAATCCATTGTAACATATTGCTTAGTCTACTTCTCCACTTCATATTTTCCACAATCTAACTTCCTGACGTCATGAGATTCATATAGAGGTATAATATTACGATGATCACTTAAATTTTTGGAGATATATATATATGTATATATATATATACATATATATATACATATATATATATATATATATATGTATATATATATGTATATATATATATACATATATATATATCTCCAAAAATTTAAGTGATCATCGTAATATTATACCTCTATATGAATCTCATGACGTCAGGAAGTTAGATTGTGGAAAATATGAAGTGGAGAAGTAGACTAAGCAATATGTTACAATGGATTTTTATTGGGGTTATTTGATACAAGATGAGTATACTTGCAAACAGTTGCTGTGGTCCACATCATCTACATGAACAGGTTCACTATATATCATCTTTTTGCTCCAATCATTTCCACCTCCCCCGGCTAACCCTAAACAGGTTCACTACTATACATCATCTCTCTGTCTCTCCGCCAACCTGTCTTCTCTGAAGGTTCCCAAATCTTCCAGTCTTCTCGGTCAAATCTCTCAGCGTTCTTCCTGCATGGGCGTGCACTTGTGAGGACCACCTGCGTCCCTGGATGTGCGCTTCGCCTCACCTTCCTCCATATATCGTGTGTATCATTCTCCACTGTTCCTCCTCCTCTCACCTTCTCCTTTCTCGTCCTCTTCCTCGAAGTTCCCTCCGTCACAGCGTCCCCATCTCCTTTTCCTTTTCCAAGTGGGGATACCGCCGAGGCTATGGCCCAAGCTATTAGAGGTCAAGAAGATGCATTTGGACAAGCACAGCTCATCAGAGATGCTGCCGTCGAAAGCCGCTCTAGAGAAAGCAGCTCCTCACAGGTTTAACTCGACCTTCCTTCTCCTGCACTTCTCTTAGGGACGTTCTTGTCTCGACTTGAGTGATTGATGATCTCTACACTTTACCTTCTCTTTCATTTTATCCTATTATTTTTGCTGTTATTTCTCGAGATTATAGATTAATGCTGCTGAAGCAGTTCTTGGAACCTTCTCGGCTTAGAGTGTTTATATCATTTGATGTTTAGACGTGTTTATATCATTTGCTGCACTTAAACGAGGGAAGGGGGTGTGAGAGCAATTTGCTTGAATTGTATGTCGGCTTTGCTATCTGCCATGCTAAGCATCTCTGCAACTGGATGCGATGTCTGCCTGACTTTGGTGCCGTTGTGGTGCAACTCGACGTCGACATGACTCATGATCGACATGCTCATGCTGATATTAGATGAACATGAGTTGACATGCGTGCACTCATCTTTTCTATGGTCATCCTCTCTCACAACAAGAAGAACAATCTGTGCTCTTTGCATGGACACAATTTGGTGGTGGAATGTAACGAATGTGTTTCTGTATCGCCAAGCTTTATTACGATACCCCAAGACCAATCCAAGAAAATGACTACTCATCACAAATGCATTGATTGTTGCAGCTACTTGGTCATGGAACACATGATCAGCTCTGTGATGCCGTGCATGAGAACCTGTTGAACTCAGATCCCGAGTTCAACACAGTGGGGCAGATCTCC
>LVTN01000004.1:1000444-1046371 GCA_001649415.1 Musa itinerans
ATATATATATATATATAATTGTCTTTCTATAACACAGCTCAAATAATTAATTTTCTTCAAAAACTAAATATTCATACATTCATTCACCACACAGAGAAGAATTCAATAGAAAAAATAAGACAGTTTTGGAGACAGACTACAACGGGTGAAGTTGTGTGGCATGCAACAGTTTTCTTTATTATTTCTAGAGAAGAACACTCGATTCATTTATTAAGCAGAAATTACATCATACGATTGGACAAAGTCTAGAGAGAAAACTTCACCCGATTGGTGTGAGATCTCATGAGATCTATCAAAATTGGCAAGCTTGTCAAGCCTCTATCATCACTTGTGGAACGGTAACCTCGGTGACTTGTACAGCTTCAGCACAGAAGAAACAATTTTTATAAAAGTAAATAAACAAAGGAGTCAAATTGCCTCAGAAATCAACATAATGGATGAGGAAATATGTAAGTACCACCACCATGATGTACATGCTCAATATCTGGTTCCTCCGAGGTTGTAAGCAGAGCATAAAGCATTGATACATCATGAGCTTTAGTCAAGAGTCTGTTCTGATATCAGGAATTACAACTCAAAGCTCTTTATGTTGTAACTCAAGCAGGTCTAGAAGCATTGCTTTTTAGCAGGAAAGCAATTGGTATTCGGTCATCTCCATAAGCTCTTTTGGTACAAACCGATCCCATTCAGAGAATGCGACATGAATATCCAGCCATCGGACTCGTATAATCCTCATAGCTTTATTTCCTTATTCATCAATATACAAAAACTGAGAAATAGTCCAGTTGTCCAGAGTTTTCAACAGTGTCTTATATGATAATATGCATTTTATTACACCTCTTTAGGTTCAAAAGTAAAAGTAACTAAATCACTATCAGCTGGCACCATTACTGCAACATCTACTGTAACAGATAGATACCTCAATTCCATCAACAACATCGGACAACCCTTTTTCAAGCAAGCTTTACATTTGAACGATTTTTAGTAGCCATGTCAAATGCGACGCAGAGATGCCAACCTCTTCTCTAGGTCATCAACTTCAGGATTATTTGGAGCTACAGTCCTGCAACACTAAAAACAATTAATGCGAGACCATCGTAGTACATGGAATCAGAATTTTATCTCTAAGCATCAACCAAAAAGCAAGAAGATAACTAATGGAGGTACTCATGGCTTGACCAGTACATAACCTGAATTGTGCATGTAACTGAGTGTCTGTTAGCAAACATTTCATACCTAGAGGCAGTATCAACTTTCTTACTGCTGACTGCAATCTGGCCTTTGGGAGCTGAAGATAGCTGCAAAATAAAATTATCAAAAACAAAAAAAAGATGTTTAATTGTCATTAAGATTTTAAATTACAATGAGGGAAGAAAACATAGTTTGAATATCTAATATTGCACATCAAATAGATATGCAAAAGGAATACCTGCGAGGCAACATCGACACCAATTTCATCAAGCACCTAAAACAAATCACAAAAGAAGTAAGACTAAAACCAACTTACAGTATGAATTACATTACGGGAATTCTGTAGCCAAGATGTACTTTTGCTTGCTTCAAGAAAGGTTTATATGAAAGTATAATTGAGATGCTAAAACTACACAAAAGTTCATCTTACCTGGTTTGTGAGCTCTTCTGTTTCCTCTTCTGCCTCATCTTTATCCAATGTTTCATCAATGGCCTCTGACATCATCTCAAGCTGCATATATAGAAGTACAAATATAGATTGTTCACAAAATCAAACACACACGAGATGGGGCTGAGAGAGAGATTTCTAAAGATATATAGGCAAAAAATGCATTAAAGCAAGAATTTTGCAAACAATTGGTTTCCATTTAATAGCATAGATTAATGTATTTCAATTTATTAATTCTACAAAGTGGAAATCATTAACACCAATCAATCTTTAATTGCACCATATCCCGAAGAAAGAGGTCTGTTGCAGAAGCAACTCTGAGTGTGCTAAAATCCTTTGTAAGAAAAATCCAAGCTTGTTCATTTGACAAATATGCTGTGGTAGCAGCTATTAGCCATTGTTCGTCAATCATAATTACAGTATAAGTTTGAGCAGATACACCATTTCCAACAGTTTAATGTGCTTAAAATTTTTCATCTAGTATTACAGAGGACAAAAAGGATGGGAAATATAACTACCAAATTTTTGCCAAGAGCAAATCATGAAAGTGAGGGTGAGCCTTAGCACCATATTAAGCTTGTGCCTCTATGACTTAAACAGTCAGGGTTTAAATCACGAAAATGGTCACAAATATCAATCATCCCTGCACCTCATATTGATGGGAGGCCCATGCACTAGACCATCCATTTTTCAGCAAAAATCTAAGTGGTTGTTAAAGCTCTATATATATATATATACACACACACACACGTACACATACATATGTACATACATATATATATGTATGTATATATATATGTATATGTATATGTATATGCATACGTATGTGTATATATATACATATATATATACACATATATATATATACATATACATATATTGAGAGAGAGAGAGCAAGAGAGAGAAAGTGACAGTTGGGCCAAAATGCTTAATTTTAAAAACGTTACTCTCGCAAAAATGATTTGTTCAAAAGTGTTAAGCAATTTAATATAAACACCAAAGTTTGTTTTTGAATGTAACAATTAAAATTTTGTAGGAGTTAAGTTTTGCATTAGTCTTACCGTCATGTCCATTTGTGATGATTGCTTCTGGAATTCTTTCATCACTTTTACCTGCTTCGCAGGTTCCATTTGCTGAAAAATGTAATTACATATCAACATGCAAGCATGCTAATGATTGGACATCTAGCTAGATTATCCATTACTGAAACAAGCAGTCACCACATAATACAAAATTAAACTTCCAAACCTTGTTCATAGCAGCCATTGCTTTGCTTGCACCTTTCATTCCTGTGGATAATGACGTATTTGCATACATAGCCTGAAAGAAAGCCAAATATCAGTTTCTTCACAAGTTGAGGTATGATTTGAAGACAATGGTATTCCATAACTACATCTAGTAACTCAGAATGCCTGACCTGAGTATGGGTTGCTATGCCTCTTATTTGTGCACGAGTTCCCTGCAAGTTTGTAATTTGCTGCCTTAGACGAACGAGTTGGCGAGCTAAGATCCGGGTGGCAGCCTGCAAGAGTAAATGTACCAAATAACAATGTGCTATACCCCCCCTGTCCAGAATGGTATACGTTTGCGATGAACGTTCCAATAAAATACAACCCACGGTTTTGAAAACCAAGGGGCGCACCTGGTATTGCGCCCCACGTTTGAAGAAGAAGCTGAAGCCTTTCAGCTTCTATATATATGTTAGTCTAGCTCTTGCTAAGAGCCAGTCGACCACTGAGTTCTTACTCGAGCCTTCAAGTTTCCTCTCTTTGTAAGCATTTCCTGTTTTAAGCAACTTTCTTTTATGCAAAATAATTCCCTTCTCTGGTATTTGTTCTACTTCTTCTGCTAAGTTCTTTATGGCCAAGTTTACTCTAACCCCTGAAAAATAAATACAGAAATCATGACACAATGAAGAAGAAGAAGTAAATAAATACATACAGAGAAAAACACAGAACAACACAGTTGTGCAGTCTCTGGTAGTAAATAAATACAGAGAAATAAATACACAATGAAAAATAAATACACAATGAAAAATAAACACAGAACAACACAATGAAGAAATCATGACATGAAAAATAAATACAGAGAAAAGCTTGCCTCGTTCCCAGTTTGTGCAGTCTTCTTGATCTCTGCAACCAGTTTTTTCTCCTGATGACTGGCTTGTAAGTAACAGTAGACAGACAAAATGATGCACAAAAGATCATTTAAGTGCAGTGCATAGAGGAACAACAAACCTCTAACTGCAGCGAAGCGATCTCGCGTTCCACACCTGAAGCCAAGATGGTAGGATCATAAGCACTCAAATCATGACATAATTTATTCTTCCCAAACCAAGACGAGGAGAAAGAAACATATCAAATTGCAAATTGACATTTTGCAGATAGACAAAGGAAAGCACCTCTGTCCGGAATAAAACCCTAAAGATCTGAAGACGAGAGACTTACCCCTTGTGGCGACTGCCATTTCCCTTTTGCTCGTCCTGAGAGCATCTGCGAGGTAAAAGAACAACCATAAGATTTGGAGAGGAGCTCTCAAAGTATCCTATTCATGGAATCAACAAAGGGCAAAAAAGAAAGAGACAAAACCCTAACTGGTAAAACAATAATTTCGACGGAAAAATTCTCCACAAAATAAGCACCATATCTAGAAAAACAAATTCCTTCCTTTCTCGAAGGCAAAGGAAGGATTCGTACACATCAAACCCACCATCCAACGAAAAATCAAGGTGAGCAGACCGAATCCAGCGAATCGAGACAAAATGTAGATCAAGAAATAATCTTTTTGTCTCACCCTTGGGAGAGGTCTTCTTCTTGAAGATGTTCATGGTGCACTTCTCTTGGCCCGAGCAACGAGATCGTGGGATCGGAGAGGAGAAATCCGCGGACGAGAGAGGCGAGAACCCCTAGATCAGGATGTGTGGAGGTGGCTAGGGCTCAAGCAGTCCGGCGATGGAGCGGCTTCACGCTCCCTCTCGCTGCGCTCCCACTCGGACACCGCGGCCGAGTGCGAGTGTGTTCGTGCCGTCCTTTTCTCACATCCATCTCGCCACCTGAGCAATATTTGTTGATCCACCCATGTCATCGTGACCGCTTTCTCCCATAGGAGATTCTAATCGGGTCCCACTAGAATAGGCAGTAACATTACTGGTACTTGCGGTTTTGGGGGTAAACTTACAATTCCTTTTTTGTGGAGCCCATCCAACGGTCAGTAACTTTGAAATTGATACGCTCTTAATCGACCGATGCGGCGCGCCTCCTCGCACGTGTTGGGTCCGCGTGCGGGGGCATCAAGCCCAAGCGTCGGGGATCGAACGGCCGTGATGCAACGGTACATCCAAGCGGATCGGCTCGAGCTGGAAAAATTGGATCCGACTCCGAAAAGATCCAATCCGATAAATCTGGATCCGGCTTCCTTAAGCGGGCCGGACTTATCCATGGGCCGCCAAGAAAGTATTCCAACCGTCGACCGTAGAGCACGTCCCTCCCACCATGTCATATCACGCTTTGAGCTGCGTGCGCAGACTCGATTGCCATCTCTAAGAATCGTGCCTGCCGTGTCGTGTTCTTGATCACCAGTAGGAATCTAAAGACAATAAATACAATGGGTGTTTTTAATTATGATTTCATAATTATAAGCATTAATGAAAATTTCAAGATGAACTGATAGATGAGTGTGTAATTGATCCAAACTTCTCTCTGTGTAGTGTGTGTGTGTGTGTTCGTGAGAGAGAGAGAGAGAGAGAGAGAGTTTAGCATCCGAAGCATTCATTCCCTCATTGATGAATCCTATGCTTTAATTCAAACAATAAAGGAGGAGAGCACTGTGCACAACCTTTATTTTAAATGAACTGAGCTCAGCTTTGTACACAGCTTGAGGAAACTTAAACATCAGGCCGCCTTCTCTCTCTCTTTCTCTCTCTCTCTCTCGAATCCATGCTATCTATCATCTGCCCACCACCATCATTCACTCACAGGGCATGGCCTCCGAGAACGTTGGCCCACTGCCATGAACAAAAGGTGAAGATCTCATTGCAGACACACCTCCTTTGTCTTGTTCTGCACTCGCTTGGTCCCCCTACCTGCACACCATCCTCCATCATTGCCCATGCTTGTTCTCCACCATCACAAGCAAGGAACAGAGAGGAGCACACGACATGCTCAAAGGTTCAGCTCTTGCAGAGAAGATCCACCAGCTTTGGGGGCTGCAGTTGCAAGAACAGTGACAACCCAAGAACAAGGACCACAGTCTTTGTGATCTTTGAAATGCGTTGCTATCTTCCTTCAAATCTTGCTGTCTGCTTTCTTCACTCTCATAAAGCGGTCAAGGTTGAAAGTAAATCCTTGTTTCTGCTGCTGCTTTGGCCTGCAGCAAGCAAGGTTTTTAGTCCAAGGAAGAATTCTACAGTGCATGTGGATCATCAAGAGAAGCAAGCTTTTCAGGCTAAGTATGATGAAAACTTGTTGATGGCTGACAATACCAAGACAAGTTAAATGCCATGAAGAACAGAACAGACACCACCAGCCTAATCACACTCAGTCGGGACCATTCGAGCGAGGCATTTGATGCTCTGGTCCCTGTTCTCTTACTTAAATCCAATCAAAACAGGTTGCTTCTTAACTTTCGATATGCGCCTTTCTAATCTTTCGGAATGTTTCGCTTCTTTTGCTTCACATTGAAGCAGGAACGAACGCATGCGAGGAGAACTTCTCTCATTGCAACTCTCAATTGCACAGCAAGTTTATGATAGCATTTTGGAATTCTATATCACAAAGAACATAGTCAAGACAGTCCGATCTTAAACTCCTAATCACCTATTAATGGTCATGGATTGCTCTGCTAATCACACATCATGGTGTCATGGAAAAGGCTGATTCCTGGGCTCATGAGATATCCAAGAGTGATCAGTCTTCAACTATGATCCAGAACTTGTTTCGCCTGCAGAATGACGACTGTTCCAATACTGCAAGCCTTCCTCCTACAGTTCCATATCACTGTCAAGAAGATCAAAGCAGTTCTCCTTGCATTTCAAAGGATATAAAGATGTTGATTCCTTTTTCATCCTCACATATGATACAAATCAGAACACATGCAGGGGTTCCTTAAAAGCCTCAGATCCAATGCAGCCATAGTCTGTCTTAAACTAAAAACTTCTACTGACCTGCCACAAACAAGCCTTAATATTGATCCAGTATTTTTCTATTTGAGTTTGACTTCACTTGATGTTTACGAGTATTCAGACAAATTCTGAACAGAGAACAAAGCAGTATCAAACGCACTGTAATTTACAAAGAACATGCTCAGATGTCAATGCCCTTATGAAGTTGCATCCGATAATCATCTGTATATCATCTCCTAATTTCATTTCGAATGCATAGGTGTATGGTATTCTGAATTTGTTTTCTCCTATCGTCATCTCTCCTCCCTTCAGTTTCTTGTCCGCGATTGTTTTTGATGTGATACCGCTGAAATGTACTATGAAGGGGTTTGCCTCCAGAGCCTTTTCTGGTACTGCTTTCTCATTGATACAGCATGTTGTGGCTCCTGTATCTAAAATAGCATTGGTGAAGAATGCAGGTATTCCAGGTATTTCGATTTGTACCTTTAGGTTGAACAGCATATTCTTTGTTTTTCTTGCTTCAGCTGTTAACACCCTCTGCGTTTCTTCTGCTACCAGGACGTTTAGTCCTTCTTCCAATTCGGCTTTCTCCTGTCTTAAGGCTGCTATCTCTCTTTCCAGATCCCCCTTGAGGAGATTTATCCTATCCGTCTCCAGACTATCTTCCGTCATTTCTGCTATTATGTCCTTTAATCCCGCTATTTCTTTTCTAAGCTCTTTGTTTTCCTCGCTTAGCTCTTTGTTTTTGCTCTTCTCTTCATCTAGAGCTCTTTTGAGTCTGCTAGCTAAGCTTTCTGGTCTGCTGGGTTCAGGTCTGCTGGGTGCTTCTTCTTGTGTTAGTTCCTCCCACTTTGTTACGGGTGTCCTCTTGTAGAAGTAGTAGTAGCTGCACATTCCGCAACATGTTAGTTTGCATAAATAGCAGTGTCTCCTGTGTCGTCTTTGTGTGATCATTTTGCTACCTGCTTCGCAGGTTCCATTTGCTGAAAAATGTAATTACATATCAACATGCAAGCATGCTAATGATTGGACATCTAGCTAGATTATCCATTACTGAAACAAGCAGTCACCACATAATACAAAATTAAACTTCCAAACCTTGTTCATAGCAGCCATTGCTTTGCTTGCACCTTTCATTCCTGTGGATAATGACGTATTTGCATACATAGCCTGAAAGAAAGCCAAATATCAGTTTCTTCACAAGTTGAGGTATGATTTGAAGACAATGGTATTCCATAACTACATCTAGTAACTCAGAATGCCTGACCTGAGTATGGGTTGCTATGCCTCTTATTTGTGCACGAGTTCCCTGCAAGTTTGTAATTTGCTGCCTTAGACGAACGAGTTGGCGAGCTAAGATCCGGGTGGCAGCCTGCAAGAGTAAATGTACCAAATAACAATGTGCTATACCCCCCCTGTCCAGAATGGTATACGTTTGCGATGAACGTTCCAATAAAATACAACCCACGGTTTTGAAAACCAAGGGGCGCACCTGGTATTGCGCCCCACGTTTGAAGAAGAAGCTGAAGCCTTTCAGCTTCTATATATATGTTAGTCTAGCTCTTGCTAAGAGCCAGTCGACCACTGAGTTCTTACTCGAGCCTTCAAGTTTCCTCTCTTTGTAAGCATTTCCTGTTTTAAGCAACTTTCTTTTATGCAAAATAATTCCCTTCTCTGGTATTTGTTCTACTTCTTCTGCTAAGTTCTTCCGCTTTTCGCTCGACTGTGTTAGAGTAAACAAATTCAGGATTAAAGGATTAAAGGGTTAGAGTAAACTTGGCCAGAGGAAGCGGAAGAACTTAGCAGAAGAAGTAGAAGGATTAAAGGACATAATAGCAGAAATGACGGAAGATAGTCTGGAGACGGATAGGAGATATTCTTCCTCTTCCAGATCTAGTTCTTCTATTGCTGCTGTCGTAGGTGTGTAGGGCAATGTGTTAATAGTTGTAAGGTTTTTATAGAATGTTACCGTATTTCCTTCGATCCTTACTCCGCCTTTCATTGCCCTTATGAAGTTGCATCCGATAATCATCTGTATATCATCTCCTAATTTCATTTCGAATGCATAGGTGTATGGTATTCTGAATTTGTTTTCTCCTATCATCATCTCTCCTCCCTTCAGTTTCTTGTCCGCGGTTGTTTTTGATGTGATACCGCTGAAATGTACTATGAAGGGGTTTGCCTCCAGAGCCTTTTCTTGTACTGCTTTCTCATTGATACAGCATGTTGTGGCTCCTGTATCTAAAATAGCATTGGTGAAGAATGCAGGTATTCCAGGTATTTCGATTTGTACCTTTAGGTTGAACAGCATATTCTTTGTTTTTCTTGCTTCAGCTGTTAACACCCTCTGCGTTTCTTCTGCTACCAGGACGTTTAGTCCTTCTTCCAATTCGGCTTTCTCCTGTCTTAAGGCTGCTATCTCTCTTTCCAGATCCCCCTTGAGGAGATTTATCCTATCCGTCTCCAGACTATCTTCCGTCATTTCTGCTATTATGTCCTTTAATCCCGCTATTTCTTTTCTAAGCTCTTTGTTTTCCTCGCTTAGCTCTTTGTTTTTGCTCTTCTCTTCATCTAGAGCTCTTTTGAGTCTGCTAGCTAAGCTTTCTGGTCTGCTGGGTTCAGGTCTGCTGGGTGCTTCTTCTTGTGTTAGTTCCTCCCACTTTGTTACGGGTGTCCTCTTGTAGAAGTAGTAGTAGCTGCACATTCCGCAACATGTTAGTTTGCATAAATAGCAGTGTCTCCTGTGTCGTCTTTGTGTGATCATTTTGCAGCAGACACAATTTTCCACTTCTGCTGGGAGCTCTCCATTTACTTCCCACTCATGCTTGCATTCTCCTTGTGGTTGTATGTCCTGTTCTTGGGCCTTGTATCCTTCTTTGGGCCCGATCCACCATTTTCTGCTGTCTTCTACAAATGCAAATATCTTATGAGTTAGTGAGTTTATACCATGATATAGTTCATCCATGTCTTCTCCCTCCGAGATTGAATATATTGCATCGCTTAAGTCTTCTCCTTCTTGGACCGATATGATTTCAAAGTCATCTGGTAGGTCCATTTGTTCGAATACTGCCACTCTTCTTATATTTTGTCTTTCGTTGGGGCATTCTCTGGCGAAATGACCTTCGTCGCCGCAGAGGTAGCATTTGCACCTTTTATTTCTTATGAGATGCTTTCTTCTTTCAATCCTTGCGTGCGAGGAGTGGGGTTTTCCTTTGTATGTGGTTGATCTTCTTACTCCGTATTTCTTTTCCGGCTTCTTGTAGTAGCCTGGGATTGGTATTTCACTGCAGAATGATAAATCCTTTAAGGCTCTTTTGAATGCTGCATCTTTGCATTCGCTCTCCAGGTATTTGTACGAGAACATCACCCTTGGTATAACCCCAATTGTGTTGCCTTTGTATTTTTGTTCGAAGGCTTCCTTGATTCTCCTTCCGAGGTCCCCTGGCATTTTTGACCATAATTTTTCTGATAATTCTGGTCCCACAAATAATCTTCCGGTTTTGGATGCCAGCCTCATGTAGTCATATTTAGGAATTGCGTGATATTCTTTAAACTTGTGCATGATAGTCGCTCCAGATCTCTGTATGCTTCTTCTTGTATTGCTGTTGATCCCTGAAACGGATCTTCTAAAGTGAAAATCGTTCTTAATTGAGATAAGATATTTTGGGTACCTCCGGTCCCTTCTGCGTTGTTTAGAAGCATTTGGTATTCATCTGGGTATGCCATCCTCCATTGTATCCATGCCAGCTTTTCTGCTTCGCCTAGTAGATTTTCAATAAATTCTACTTTAGCTTGAACGTCCGTGAATCCTTGTGCTGATACCAAATTTTTGGTTATGGATTCCCATCTCATGAAGACATCATTGAACATCCCTAGCTGGGTTGGTATGGTCAATATGGCTCCTTGTGTTTGGAGGGCCGAGGGGAGATTCCATGCCTCCGAGAAATCCTTTGTTTTGAATTTTGCTGTTCGGCTTCGTTCCTCGAATAACGGTGCTTGGCTACTTGATGGTTCAAGGTTGATTGCTGGCGGGTATCCTACCGGCCCCATTGCTGCATCCGCTGGAGGTCTGTAATTTGATATAGCAGATGATGAGTATATCTGTTGGCTTAGTTCTGCTAGCAGTGGGTACTCCATCTCCCATCCTTCTTCCATTCCAGCCGCTATAGTTTCATTGATGCTTTGTTGCGGGTAGTCAAGCTCATTATTTCCTTCATTTCTTTCTTCCTGAAAATAATTTGAGAAATTTACGAAGTCATCAGATTCTTCCTCTGATGTGTGAATAATGGCTGCTATTGTGTGGCTTCGTATCTCTTCCTCATCACTGAATGTTTCTTCATCTTTGCCATCGTAGTTTATGGCTCTTGAGGATGTGGCTGCTTGGTAGCTTCCGAAGCTTATGGAGATTCTTTCGTCAATCAGGTTCCTACTTCTTACTTCCGTTGGTTGTGTAGGAATTACCGTTTGGGTGGGTTGTATTACCCAATCTCTCCCTTGTAGTTCCGCTGCAGAGTACCTTCTTCCTGGTAGCGCCCTGACCCCGTTGCTTGTTAGATACTCCACCACCCCTGATACTTCATGTGCGAAGGCGACATTCGGGGTATTCGAAAGTCGCCCTACCATTCCCCTTGTGACTAGGAGATTTGCTTCACCATTTTGCCAGCTGTCGTATCCCCTGGTCAGGATTGAGAGTTGGATGTTTCTGTAGAAATCTCCTGTGGTCATCATCATGTCGGGAATGACATATACCAGTTGGCTTCCTCTGGCCAAGTCTACTTCCATGGTTGCAATTATCGCCCTGTCATCCGACCATCGGTTGTCTCGGAACACTAGTAGGGCCAGTGTTCCTTCTTCTTGTCTGTGAAGCGCCTGGAGTCTTACTTGCATGACTCCCAAATGTATGAAAATCATCCTGCTTCTTTGGAGGGTGTTGAAGCTTTCCTCCTGGATGAACGTTCTATCTATTTGGTTATCAGTAACCAGCATAGATTCTTCTGATCTGTGGACGTATACCCTATGGTGGGCATCGTCTCGTCTGGAGTGATATAGCACTTCTGCTGGTGCTATTGTTGCTCTTTCTCTCATTGATAGCCTGAGCTGGGCCTGTGGGTCGATTTGCTGTTCAAGTATTCGACCTGTGTTGCCCGTTGTTCCCATGAGTCTGTTGGTAGCGCGCCTTATGTTGTGGATCCGGCGCTGGTTGCGTCTGTAGTCCCGTATTTGGTCTTCTACGAGTGTTTGCGAGGTTGACTCTCCGCCTTGTCTCCTTGTATTCATTGTTTTGCTTCGGCGAGGATTTTTGATGGGTCTCGGAAGACGAGGATTTTTCCTTTTGTTTCCTTGGGTCTTTCTGATGGACCAAGGTTTAGGTTTGCGAGCTTTGTTATCAGTTCTTCCGGTAAATTTTGTGGAGAAGGAACTCTGGCTTGTTGTAGTTCTCTTATCGTTTGGAGCTCGGCCTTTATATTCTTTAAATCTTCTGCGATTTGTGTAAGCAACTGGATCTGAGTGTCTGCTATTATGTCCTTTAATCCCGCTATTTCTTTTCTAAGCTCTTTGTTTTCCTCGCTTAGCTCTTTGTTTTTGCTCTTCTCTTCATCTAGAGCTCTTTTGAGTCTGCTAGCTAAGCTTTCTGGTCTGCTGGGTTCAGGTCTGCTGGGTGCTTCTTCTTGTGTTAGTTCCTCCCACTTTGTTACGGGTGTCCTCTTGTAGAAGTAGTAGTAGCTGCACATTCCGCAACATGTTAGTTTGCATAAATAGCAGTGTCTCCTGTGTCGTCTTTGTGTGATCATTTTGCAGCAGACACAATTTTCCACTTCTGCTGGGAGCTCTCCATTTACTTCCCACTCATGCTTGCATTCTCCTTGTTGTTGTGTGACCTGTACTTGGGCCTTGTATCCTTCTTTGGGCCCGATCCACCATTTTCTGCTGTCTTCTACAAATGCAAATATCTTATGAGTTAGTGAGTTTATACCATGATATAGTTCATCCATGTCTTCTCCCTCCGAGATTGAATATATTGCATCGCTTAAGTCTTCTCCTTCTTGGACCGATATGATTTCAAAGTCATCTGGTAGGTCCATTTGTTCGAATACTGCCACTCTTCTTATATTTTGTCTTTCGTTGGGGCATTCTCTGGCGAAATGACCTTCGTCGCCGCAGAGGTAGCATTTGCACCTTTTATTTCTTATGAGATGCTTTCTTCTTTCAATCCTTGCGTGCGAGGAGTGGGGTTTTCCTTTGTATGTGGTTGATCTTCTTACTCCGTATTTCTTTTCCGGCTTCTTGTAGTAGCCTGGGATTGGTATTTCACTGCAGAATGATAAATCCTTTAAGGCTCTTTTGAATGCTGCATCTTTGCATTCGCTCTCCAGGTATTTGTACGAGAACATCACCCGTGTTAGAGTAAACAAATTCAGGATTAAAGGATTAAAGGGTTAGAGTAAACTTGGCCAGAGGAAGCGGAAGAACTTAGCAGAAGAAGTAGAAGGATTAAAGGACATAATAGCAGAAATGACGGAAGATAGTCTGGAGACGGATAGGAGATATTCTTCCTCTTCCAGATCTAGTTCTTCTATTGCTGCTGTCGTAGGTGTGTAGGGCAATGTGTTAATAGTTGTAAGGTTTTTATAGAATGTTACCGTATTTCCTTCGATCCTTACTCCGCCTTTCATTGCCCTTATGAAGTTGCATCCGATAATCATCTGTATATCATCTCCTAATTTCATTTCGAATGCATAGGTGTATGGTATTCTGAATTTGTTTTCTCCTATCGTCATCTCTCCTCCCTTCAGTTTCTTGTCCGCGGTTGTTTTTGATGTGATACCGCTGAAATGTACTATGAAGGGGTTTGCCTCCAGAGCCTTTTCTTGTACTGCTTTCTCATTGATACAGCATGTTGTGGCTCCTGTATCTAAAATAGCATTGGTGAAGAATGCAGGTATTCCAGGTATTTCGATTTGTACCTTTAGGTTGAACAGCATATTCTTTGTTTTTCTTGCTTCAGCTGTTAACACCCTCTGCGTTTCTTCTGCTACCAGGACGTTTAGTCCTTCTTCCAATTCGGCTTTCTCCTGTCTTAAGGCTGCTATCTCTCTTTCCAGATCCCCCTTGAGGAGATTTATCCTATCCGTCTCCAGACTATCTTCCGTCATTTCTGCTATTATGTCCTTTAATCCCGCTATTTCTTTTCTAAGCTCTTTGTTTTCCTCGCTTAGCTCTTTGTTTTTGCTCTTCTCTTCATCTAGAGCTCTTTTGAGTCTGCTAGCTAAGCTTTCTGGTCTGCTGGGTTCAGGTCTGCTGGGTGCTTCTTCTTGTGTTAGTTCCTCCCACTTTGTTACGGGTGTCCTCTTGTAGAAGTAGTAGTAGCTGCACATTCCGCAACATGTTAGTTTGCATAAATAGCAGTGTCTCCTGTGTCGTCTTTGTGTGATCATTTTGCAGCAGACACAATTTTCCACTTCTGCTGGGAGCTCTCCATTTACTTCCCACTCATGCTTGCATTCTCCTTGTGGTTGTATGTCCTGTTCTTGGGCCTTGTATCCTTCTTTGGGCCCGATCCACCATTTTCTGCTGTCTTCTACAAATGCAAATATCTTATGAGTTAGTGAGTTTATACCATGATATAGTTCATCCATGTCTTCTCCCTCCGAGATTGAATATATTGCATCGCTTAAGTCTTCTCCTTCTTGGACCGATATGATTTCAAAGTCATCTGGTAGGTCCATTTGTTCGAATACTGCCACTCTTCTTATATTTTGTCTTTCGTTGGGGCATTCTCTGGCGAAATGACCTTCGTCGCCGCAGAGGTAGCATTTGCACCTTTTATTTCTTATGAGATGCTTTCTTCTTTCAATCCTTGCGTGCGAGGAGTGGGGTTTTCCTTTGTATGTGGTTGATCTTCTTACTCCGTATTTCTTTTCCGGCTTCTTGTAGTAGCCTGGGATTGGTATTTCACTGCAGAATGATAAATCCTTTAAGGCTCTTTTGAATGCTGCATCTTTGCATTCGCTCTCCAGGTATTTGTACGAGAACATCACCCTTGGTATAACCCCAATTGTGTTGCCTTTGTATTTTTGTTCGAAGGCTTCCTTGATTCTCCTTCCGAGGTCCCCTGGCATTTTTGACCATAATTTTTCTGATAATTCTGGTCCCACAAATAATCTTCCGGTTTTGGATGCCAGCCTCATGTAGTCATATTTAGGAATTGCGTGATATTCTTTAAACTTGTGCATGATAGTCGCTCCAGATCTCTGTATGCTTCTTCTTGTATTGCTGTTGATCCCTGAAACGGATCTTCTAAAGTGAAAATCGTTCTTAATTGAGATAAGATATTTTGGGTACCTCCGGTCCCTTCTGCGTTGTTTAGAAGCATTTGGTATTCATCTGGGTATGCCATCCTCCATTGTATCCATGCCAGCTTTTCTGCTTCGCCTAGTAGATTTTCAATAAATTCTACTTTAGCTTGAACGTCCGTGAATCCTTGTGCTGATACCAAATTTTTGGTTATGGATTCCCATCTCATGAAGACATCATTGAACATCCCTAGCTGGGTTGGTATGGTCAATATGGCTCCTTGTGTTTGGAGGGCCGAGGGGAGATTCCATGCCTCCGAGAAATCCTTTGTTTTGAATTTTGCTGTTCGGCTTCGTTCCTCGAATAACGGTGCTTGGCTACTTGATGGTTCAAGGTTGATTGCTGGCGGGTATCCTACCGGCCCCATTGCTGCATCCGCTGGAGGTCTGTAATTTGATATAGCAGATGATGAGTATATCTGTTGGCTTAGTTCTGCTAGCAGTGGGTACTCCATCTCCCATCCTTCTTCCATTCCAGCCGCTATAGTTTCATTGATGCTTTGTTGCGGGTAGTCAAGCTCATTATTTCCTTCATTTCTTTCTTCCTGAAAATAATTTGAGAAATTTACGAAGTCATCAGATTCTTCCTCTGATGTGTGAATAATGGCTGCTATTGTGTGGCTTCGTATCTCTTCCTCATCACTGAATGTTTCTTCATCTTTGCCATCGTAGTTTATGGCTCTTGAGGATGTGGCTGCTTGGTAGCTTCCGAAGCTTATGGAGATTCTTTCGTCAATCAGGTTCCTACTTCTTACTTCCGTTGGTTGTGTAGGAATTACCGTTTGGGTGGGTTGTATTACCCAATCTCTCCCTTGTAGTTCCGCTGCAGAGTACCTTCTTCCTGGTAGCGCCCTGACCCCGTTGCTTGTTAGATACTCCACCACCCCTGATACTTCATGTGCGAAGGCGACATTCGGGGTATTCGAAAGTCGCCCTACCATTCCCCTTGTGACTAGGAGATTTGCTTCACCATTTTGCCAGCTGTCGTATCCCCTGGTCAGGATTGAGAGTTGGATGTTTCTGTAGAAATCTCCTGTGGTCATCATCATGTCGGGAATGACATATACCAGTTGGCTTCCTCTGGCCAAGTCTACTTCCATGGTTGCAATTATCGCCCTGTCATCCGACCATCGGTTGTCTCGGAACACTAGTAGGGCCAGTGTTCCTTCTTCTTGTCTGTGAAGCGCCTGGAGTCTTACTTGCATGACTCCCAAATGTATGAAAATCATCCTGCTTCTTTGGAGGGTGTTGAAGCTTTCCTCCTGGATGAACGTTCTATCTATTTGGTTATCAGTAACCAGCATAGATTCTTCTGATCTGTGGACGTATACCCTATGGTGGGCATCGTCTCGTCTGGAGTGATATAGCACTTCTGCTGGTGCTATTGTTGCTCTTTCTCTCATTGATAGCCTGAGCTGGGCCTGTGGGTCGATTTGCTGTTCAAGTATTCGACCTGTGTTGCCCGTTGTTCCCATGAGTCTGTTGGTAGCGCGCCTTATGTTGTGGATCCGGCGCTGGTTGCGTCTGTAGTCCCGTATTTGGTCTTCTACGAGTGTTTGCGAGGTTGACTCTCCGCCTTGTCTCCTTGTATTCATTGTTTTGCTTCGGCGAGGATTTTTGATGGGTCTCGGAAGACGAGGATTTTTCCTTTTGTTTCCTTGGGTCTTTCTGATGGACCAAGGTTTAGGTTTGCGAGCTTTGTTATCAGTTCTTCCGGTAAATTTTGTGGAGAAGGAACTCTGGCTTGTTGTAGTTCTCTTATCGTTTGGAGCTCGGCCTTTATATTCTTTAAATCTTCTGCGATTTGTGTAAGCAACTGGATCTGAGTGTTATGTTGCTTTATCACTGCTGCATGATGGCTAAGTGTTCCTGGGTAGTCGTTTGTTCTCAGGAAACCTAGTCAAGGTGGGTCGATAGTTTCTGTTGCTTTTAAGGCTTCCTTGTAGGATTCTGTGTTTCTGGTCAGGGTGTGACTCATCCGAATATTTGTTTCTCGATTTTTGATAGGAGTGTCTCTACCCTCAGGATTTTTTGTTCTAAGTTTCTGGTGAGGTTCAAGGCTTCTTCCTCTATGATTTTAGGTTGTTCGGCTATTTCAGACGCCAGATCCCTAACTTCTGCCTTGGTTAAGGGACAAACCCTTAACCAAGGCAAATGCAAGGGTACTCTGCAGGAAGTAAGATAACTAAGTAACCTCAAACTCTGGTGTCCAATCTATGCTAAGCAAGATAACGGAGATCTATGCTAAGTAACCTCTGCCAAGTTTTCTTGTCGCCTTAGCATAGATTTCCGTTCTGCTAAGTTCTTCCGCTTTTCGCTCGACAATAGCAGCCATTATTCACACATCAGAGGAAGAATCTGATGACTTCGTAAATTTCTCAAATTATTTTCAGGAAGAAAGAAATGAAGGAAATAATGAGCTTGACTACCCGCAACAAAGCATCAATGAAACTATAGCGGCTGGAATGGAAGAAGGATGGGAGATGGAGTACCCACTGCTATGTTGGCTTAGTTCTACTAGCAGTGGGTACTCCATCTCCCATCCTTCTTCCATTCCAGCCGCTATAGTTTCATTGATGCTTTGTTGCGGGTAGTCAAGCTCATTATTTCCTTCATTTCTTTCTTCCTGAAAATAATTTGAGAAATTTACGAAGTCATCAGATTCTTCCTCTGATGTGTGAATAATGGCTGCTATTGTGTGGCTTCGTATCTCTTCCTCATCACTGAATGTTTCTTCATCTTTGCCATCGTAGTTTATGGCTCTTGAGGATGTGGCTGCTTGGTAGCTTCCGAAGCTTATGGAGATTCTTCCGTCAATCAGGTTCCTACTTCTTACTTCCGTTGGTTGTGTAGGAATTACCGTTTGGGTGGGTTGTATTACCCAATCTCTCCCTTGTAGTTCCGCTGCAGAGTACCTTCTTCCTGGTAGCGCCCTGACCCCGTTGCTTGTTAGATACTCCACCACCCCTGATACTTCATGTGCGAAGGCGACATTCGGGGTATTCGAAAGTCGCCCTACCATTCCCCTTGTGACTAGGAGATTTGCTTCACCATTTTGCCAGCTGTCGTATCCCCTGGTCAGGATTGAGAGTTGGATGTTTCTGTAGAAATCTCCTGTGGTCATCATCATGTCGGGAATGACATATACCAGTTGGCTTCCTCTGGCCAAGTCTACTTCCATGGTTGCAATTATCGCCCTGTCATCCGACCATCGGTTGTCTCGGAACACTAGTAGGGCCAGTGTTCCTTCTTCTTGTCTGTGAAGCGCCTGGAGTCTTACTTGCATGACTCCCAAATGTATGAAATTCATCCTGCTTCTTTGGAGGGTGTTGAAGCTTTCCTCCTGGATGAACGTTCTATCTATTTGGTTATCAGTAACCAGCATAGATTCTTCTGATCTGTGGACGTATACCCTATGGTGGGCATCGTCTCGTCTGGAGTGATATAGCACTTCTGCTGGTGCTATTGTTGCTCTTTCTCTCATTGATAGCCTGAGCTGGGCCTGTGGGTCGATTTGCTGTTCAAGTATTCGACCTGTGTTGCCCGTTGTTCCCATGAGTCTGTTGGTAGCGCGCCTTATGTTGTGGATCCGGCGCTGGTTGCGTCTGTAGTCCCGTATTTGGTCTTCTACGAGTGTTTGCGAGGTTGACTCTCCGCCTTGTCTCCTTGTATTCATTGTTTTGCTTCGGCGAGGATTTTTGATGGGTCTCGGAAGACGAGGATTTTTCCTTTTGTTTCCTTGGGTCTTTCTGATGGACCAAGGTTTAGGTTTGCGAGCTTTGTTATCAGTTCTTCCGGTAAATTTTGTGGAGAAGGAACTCTGGCTTGTTGTAGTTCTCTTATCGTTTGGAGCTCGGCCTTTATATTCTTTAAATCTTCTGCGATTTGTGTAAGCAACTGGATCTGAGTGTTATGTTGCTTTATCACTGCTGCATGATGGCTAAGTGTTCCTGGGTAGTCGTTTGTTCTCAGGAAACCTAGTCAAGGTGGGTCGATAGTTTCTGTTGCTTTTAAGGCTTCCTTGTAGGATTCTGTGTTTCTGGTCAGGGTGTGACTCATCCGAATATTTGTTTCTCGATTTTTGATAGGAGTGTCTCTACCCTCAGGATTTTTTGTTCTAAGTTTCTGGTGAGGTTCAAGGCTTCTTCCTCTATGATTTTAGGTTGTTCGGCTATTTCAGACGCCAGATCCCTAACTTCTGCCTTGGTTAAGGGACAAACCCTTAACCAAGGCAAATGCAAGGGTACTCTGCAGGAAGTAAGATAACTAAGTAACCTCAAACTCTGGTGTCCAATCTATGCTAAGCAAGATAACGGAGATCTATGCTAAGTAACCTCTGCCAAGTTTTCTTGTCGCCTTAGCATAGATTTCCGTTCTGCTAAGTTCTTCCGCTTTTCGCTCGACAATAGCAGCCATTATTCACACATCAGAGGAAGAATCTGATGACTTCGTAAATTTCTCAAATTATTTTCAGGAAGAAAGAAATGAAGGAAATAATGAGCTTGACTACCCGCAACAAAGCATCAATGAAACTATAGCGGCTGGAATGGAAGAAGGATGGGAGATGGAGTACCCACTGCTAGCAGAACTAAGCCAACAGATATACTCATCATCTGCTATATCAAATTACAGACCTCCAGCGGATGCAGCAATGGGGCCGGTAGGATACCCGCCAACAATCAACCTTGAACCATCAAGTAGCCAAGCACCGTTATTCGAGGAACGAAGCCGAACAGCAAAATTCAAAACAAAGGATTTCTCGGAGGCATGGAATCTCCCCTCGGCCCTCCAAACACAAGGAGCCATATTGACCATACCAACCCAGCTAGGGATGTTCAATGATGTCTTCATGAGATGGGAATCCATAACCAAAAATTTGGTATCAGCACAAGGATTCACGGACGTTCAAGCTAAAGTAGAATTTATTGAAAATCTACTAGGCGAAGCAGAAAAGCTGGCATGGATACAATGGAGGATGGCATACCCAGATGAATACCAAATGCTTCTAAACAACGCAGAAGGGACCGGAGGTACCCAAAATATCTTATCTCAATTAAGAACGATTTTCACTTTAGAAGATCCGTTTCAGGGATCAACAGCAATACAAGAAGAAGCATACAGAGATCTGGAGCGACTATCATGCACAAGTTTAAAGAATATCACGCAATTCCTAAATGACTACATGAGGCTGGCATCCAAAACCGGAAGATTATTTGTGGGACCAGAATTATCAGAAAAATTATGGTCAAAAATGCCAGGGGACCTCGGAAGGAGAATCAAGGAAGCCTTCGAACAAAAATACAAAGGCAACACAATTGGGGTTATACCAAGGGTGATGTTCTCGTACAAATACCTGGAGAGCTCCCAGCAGAAGTGGAAAATTGTGTCTGCTGCAAAATGATCACACAAAGACGACACAGGAGAAAGACGAATTGGAAGAAGGACTAAACGTCCTGGTAGCAGAAGAAACGCAGAGGGTGTTAACAGCTGAAGCAAGAAAAACAAAGAATATGCTGTTCAACCTAAAGGTACAAATCGAAATACCTGGAATACCTGCATTCTTCACCAATGCTATTTTAGATACAGGAGCCACAACATGCTGTATCAATGAGAAAGCAGTACCAGAAAAGGCTCTGGAGGCAAACCCCTTCATAGTACATTTCAGCGGTATCACATCAAAAACAACCGCGGACAAGAAACTGAAGGGAGGAGAGATGACGATAGGAGAAAACAAATTCAGAATACCATACACCTATGCATTCGAAATGAAATTAGGAGATGATATACAGATGATTATCGGATGCAACTTCATAAGGGCAATGAAAGGCGGAGTAAGGATCGAAGGAAATACGGTAAGATTCTATAAAAACCTTACAACTATTAACACATTGCCCTACACACCTACGACAGCAGCAATAGAAGAACTAGATCTGGAAGAGGAAGAATATCTCCAGATAAAGGAGGCTGTCTACTACGTGGAAAAACCACAGAAAGATTTCGGGAGGATACAAGAAAAATTCGGAGAAATAATCAAGCAACTAAAGGCACAAGGGTACGTAGGCGACAATCCCCTCCAACACTGGGAAAAGAACGGGATAATGTGCAAGCTGGAAATCAAAAATCCGGATTTTATTATAGAAGACAAACCAATAAAACATCTGACCCCACAGATGAGGGACTCCTTTGACAGACATGTCCAGGCCCTATTGGACTTGAAGGTGATCAGACCAAGCAAAAGCAAACACAGAACAGCAGCGATCATAGTAAACTCAGGGACAATTATTGATCCGATCACTGGACAAGAGAGAAAAGGGAAAGAAAGGATGGTTTTCAACTACAAACGACTGAATGATATCACAGAAAAAGACCAATATAGCCTCCCAGGCATCAACACTATCATGAGAAAGGTCAGTAACAGTAAGATTTACTCAAAATTTGACCTAAAATCAGGGTTTCATCAAGTCGCCATGCACCCGGAATCGATCCCTTGGATAGCATTTTGGGTTCCATCGGGACTATACGAATGGCTGGTAATGCCATTCGGACTCAAAAATTCCCCAGCAATATTCCAGAGGAAGATGGATAAATGCTTCAAAGGTACGGAGCAATACATTGCAGTATATATTGATGATATCCTCGTATTTTCAGACAGCGAAGAAGAACACTCAAAGCACCTCTCAGTCATGCTGAAGATATGCCAGAAAGAAGGGCTGATATTGAGCCCAACAAAAATGAAGATAGCAGTAAGGGAGATCGAGTTCCTTGGCGCAATTCTGGGCAATTCAAAAATAAAATTACAGCCCCACATCATAAAGAAAATCACGGAATTCAAGGAAGAAGACCTGAAGACAAAGAAAGGACTAAGAGCCTGGCTAGGGATCCTAAACTACGCCAGAAGTTACATACCAAACCTGGGAAAACTATTAGGTCCCCTCTATGCAAAAACCAGCCCAACAGGAGAAAAGAGGATGAACGACCAGGACTGGAACCTGATCAGGGACATAAAAACAAAGGTGAACAAACTCCCGGACTTAGAAGTTCCTCCTGCAGACTGTTACATCATATTGGAAACAGACGGATGCATGGAAGGATGGGGGGGATATGCAAATGGAGACCCAAGAAAGGAGACCCCAAAAGCACAGAGAAAGTATGTGCATACGCCAGCGGGAAATACAACCCAATCAAATCCACCATAGATGCCGAAATGCACGCGGTTATGAAGACATTAGAAGCATTGAAAATCTATTTTTTGGATAAAAGGGAAATACTGATAAGGACGGACTGTCAAGCCATCATCAGTTTCTTTGATAAAACCGCTCAGAATAAACCATCCAGAGTTAGGTGGATGACTTTTACCGACTACATCACAGGAAGTGGTGTAGACATTAAGTTCGAGCATATAGAAGGGAAGGACAACCTCCTCGCTGACACATTATCAAGATTAATCAATGTGCTTATTTATGCAGGATGGAGCGAGGAAAGGAAAGAGCCATTATCTCTCCTTGCAGGAGTACTACAGGAAGTCCAACGGAGACCAAACCAAAAGGCCACGATTTGCCTGAGCAAGATAACGGAGATCTTGTCAGACAATATCAGGAAGAGCTCCTCAAACTCGACAAAGAAACCCGCCTCAACAAAAGGGGAGGAGCAAGGAGAAGGCTTCAAAACATTCAAAACAGAGCCGCCCGACAAGCATGTGATGCCCTACAGCAATATCACGACCTCCACCAGCTCAAAGTGGAGCACTACCAGCGAAAGGGAGGAGGCAAGGACAACTGGGTTAAAGACTGGTTACCAGCTGTCCGCCAACAACAAAACCAGCTGGAAAGAGCCCTAGCACTAACTAGGGACACTGCACAAAGGACACCCAACTTTAGTATTTAAATAAGCTGAGCCCCGGGGAGCCGCTTAAGAAATCAAAATGGCACATGGTTTTGCCACCCACGGTTTTGAAACCCAGGAGTAGCACATGGTTTTGCCACCCACGGTTTTGAAAACCAAGGGGCGCACCTGGTATTGCGCCCCACGTTTGAAGAAGAAGCTGAAGCCTTTCAGCTTCTATATATATGTTAGTCTAGTTCTTGCTAAGAGTCAGTCGACCACTGAGTTCTTACTCGAGCCTTCAAGTTTCCTCTCTTTGTAAGCATTTCCTGTTTTAAGCAACTTTCTTTTATGCAAAATAATTCCCTTCTCTGGTATTTGTTCTACTTCTTCTGCTAAGTTCTTCCGCTTTTCGCTCGACTTTACAGAAGTGGGATACATCCAGCGTACCTTCACTCCAAAACAAAGGATTAGCCTAGTGAAGGTGTGTACCTTTTCTAACTTAGCAGGCTCACTCCAAAACACTAGTTCCTTCACCAAATACGGGACTACAGACGCAACCAGCGCCGGATCCACAACATAAGGCGCGCTACCAACAGACTCATGGGAACAACGGGCAACACAGGTCGAATACTTGAACAGCAAATCGACCCACAGGCCCAGCTCAGGCTATCAATGAGAGAAAGAGCAACAATAGCACCAGCAGAAGTGCTATATCACTCCAGACGAGACGATGCCCACCATAGGGTATACGTCCACAGATCAGAAGAATCTATGCTGGTTACTGATAACCAAATAGATAGAACGTTCATCCAGGAGGAAAGCTTCAACACCCTCCAAAGAAGCAGGATGATTTTCATACATTTGGGAGTCATGCAAGTAAGACTCCAGGCGCTTCACAAACAAGAAGAAGGAACACTGGCCCTACTAGTGTTCCGAGACAACCGATGGTCGGATGACAGGGCGATAATTGCAACCATGGAAGTAGACTTGGCCAGAGGAAGCCAACTGGTATATGTCATTCCCGACATGATGATGACCACAGGAGATTTCTACAGAAACATCCAACTCTCAATCCTGACCAGGGGATACGACAGCTGGCAAAATGGTGAAGCAAATCTCCTAGTCACAAGGGGAATGGTAGGGCGACTTTCGAATACCCCGAATGTCGCCTTCGCACATGAAGTATCAGGGGTGGTGGAGTATCTAACAAGCAACGGGGTCAGGGCGCTACCAGGAAGAAGGTACTCTGCAGCGGAACTACAAGGGAGAGATTGGGTAATACAACCCACCCAAACGGTAATTCCTACACAACCAACGGAAGTAAGAAGTAGGAACCTGATTGACGAAAGAATCTCCATAAGCTTCGGAAGCTACCAAGCAGCCACATCCTCAAGAGCCATAAACTACGATGGCAAAGATGAAGAAACATTCAGTGATGAGGAAGAGATACGAAGCCACACAATAGCAGCCATTATTCACACATCAGAGGAAGAATCTAATGACTTCGTAAATTTCTCAAATTATTTTCAGGAAGAAAGAAATGAAGGAAATAATGAGCTTGACTACCCGCAACAAAGCATCAATGAAACTATAGCGGCTGGAATGGAAGAAGGATGGGAGATGGAGTACCCACTGCTAGTAGAACTAAGCCAACAGGTATACTCATCATCTGCTATATCAAATTACAGACCTCCAGCGGATGCAGCAATGGGGCCGGTAGGATACCCGCCAGCAATCAACCTTGAACCATCAAGTAGCCAAGCACCGTTATTCGAGGAACGAAGCCGAACAGCAAAATTCAAAACAAAGGATTTCTCGGAGGCATGGAATCTCCCCTCGGCCCTCCAAACACAAGGAGCCATATTGACCATACCAACCCAGCTAGGGATGTTCAATGATGTCTTCATGAGATGGGAATCCATAACCAAAAATTTGGTATCAGCACAAGGATTCACGGACGTTCAAGCTAAAGTAGAATTTATTGAAAATCTACTAGGCGAAGCAGAAAAGCTGGCATGGATACAATGGAGGATGGCATACCCAGATGAATACCAAATGCTTCTAAACAACGCAGAAGGGACCGGAGGTACCCAAAATATCTTATCTCAATTAAGAACGATTTTCACTTTAGAAGATCCGTTTCAGGGATCAACAGCAATACAAGAAGAAGCATACAGAGATCTGGAGCGACTATCATGCACAAGTTTAAAGAATATCACGCAATTCCTAAATGACTACATGAGGCTGGCATCCAAAACCGGAAGATTATTTGTGGGACCAGAATTATCAGAAAAATTATGGTCAAAAATGCCAGGGGACCTCGGAAGGAGAATCAAGGAAGCCTTCGAACAAAAATACAAAGGCAACACAATTGGGGTTATACCAAGGGTGATGTTCTCGTACAAATACCTGGAGAGCTCCCAGCAGAAGTGGAAAATTGTGTCTGCTGCAAAATGATCACACAAAGACGACACAGGAGAAAGACGAATTGGAAGAAGGACTAAACGTCCTGGTAGCAGAAGAAACGCAGAGGGTGTTAACAGCTGAAGCAAGAAAAACAAAGAATATGCTGTTCAACCTAAAGGTACAAATCGAAATACCTGGAATACCTGCATTCTTCACCAATGCTATTTTAGATACAGGAGCCACAACATGCTGTATCAATGAGAAAGCAGTACCAGAAAAGGCTCTGGAGGCAAACCCCTTCATAGTACATTTCAGCGGTATCACATCAAAAACAACCGCGGACAAGAAACTGAAGGGAGGAGAGATGACGATAGGAGAAAACAAATTCAGAATACCATACACCTATGCATTCGAAATGAAATTAGGAGATGATATACAGATGATTATCGGATGCAACTTCATAAGGGCAATGAAAGGCGGAGTAAGGATCGAAGGAAATACGGTAAGATTCTATAAAAACCTTACAACTATTAACACATTGCCCTACACACCTACGACAGCAGCAATAGAAGAACTAGATCTGGAAGAGGAAGAATATCTCCAGATAAAGGAGGCTGTCTACTACGTGGAAAAACCACAGAAAGATTTCGGGAGGATACAAGAAAAATTCGGAGAAATAATCAAGCAACTAAAGGCACAAGGGTACGTAGGCGACAATCCCCTCCAACACTGGGAAAAGAACGGGATAATGTGCAAGCTGGAAATCAAAAATCCGGATTTTATTATAGAAGACAAACCAATAAAACATCTGACCCCACAGATGAGGGACTCCTTTGACAGACATGTCCAGGCCCTATTGGACTTGAAGGTGATCAGACCAAGCAAAAGCAAACACAGAACAGCAGCGATCATAGTAAACTCAGGGACAATTATTGATCCGATCACTGGACAAGAGAGAAAAGGGAAAGAAAGGATGGTTTTCAACTACAAACGACTGAATGATATCACAGAAAAAGACCAATATAGCCTCCCAGGCATCAACACTATCATGAGAAAGGTCAGTAACAGTAAGATTTACTCAAAATTTGACCTAAAATCAGGGTTTCATCAAGTCGCCATGCACCCGGAATCGATCCCTTGGATAGCATTTTGGGTTCCATCGGGACTATACGAATGGCTGGTAATGCCATTCGGACTCAAAAATTCCCCAGCAATATTCCAGAGGAAGATGGATAAATGCTTCAAAGGTACGGAGCAATACATTGCAGTATATATTGATGATATCCTCGTATTTTCAGACAGCGAAGAAGAACACTCAAAGCACCTCTCAGTCATGCTGAAGATATGCCAGAAAGAAGGGCTGATATTGAGCCCAACAAAAATGAAGATAGCAGTAAGGGAGATCGAGTTCCTTGGCGCAATTCTGGGCAATTCAAAAATAAAATTACAGCCCCACATCATAAAGAAAATCACGGAATTCAAGGAAGAAGACCTGAAGACAAAGAAAGGACTAAGAGCCTGGCTAGGGATCCTAAACTACGCCAGAAGTTACATACCAAACCTGGGAAAACTATTAGGTCCCCTCTATGCAAAAACCAGCCCAACAGGAGAAAAGAGGATGAACGACCAGGACTGGAACCTGATCAGGGACATAAAAACAAAGGTGAACAAACTCCCGGACTTAGAAGTTCCTCCTGCAGACTGTTACATCATATTGGAAACAGACGGATGCATGGAAGGATGGGGGGGATATGCAAATGGAGACCCAAGAAAGGAGACCCCAAAAGCACAGAGAAAGTATGTGCATACGCCAGCGGGAAATACAACCCAATCAAATCCACCATAGATGCCGAAATGCACGCGGTTATGAAGACATTAGAAGCATTGAAAATCTATTTTTTGGATAAAAGGGAAATACTGATAAGGACGGACTGTCAAGCCATCATCAGTTTCTTTGATAAAACCGCTCAGAATAAACCATCCAGAGTTAGGTGGATGACTTTTACCGACTACATCACAGGAAGTGGTGTAGACATTAAGTTCGAGCATATAGAAGGGAAGGACAACCTCCTCGCTGACACATTATCAAGATTAATCAATGTGCTTATTTATGCAGGATGGAGCGAGGAAAGGAAAGAGCCATTATCTCTCCTTGCAGGAGTACTACAGGAAGTCCAACGGAGACCAAACCAAAAGGCCACGATTTGCCTGAGCAAGATAACGGAGATCTTGTCAGACAATATCAGGAAGAGCTCCTCAAACTCGACAAAGAAACCCGCCTCAACAAAAGGGGAGGAGCAAGGAGAAGGCTTCAAAACATTCAAAACAGAGCCGCCCGACAAGCATGTGATGCCCTACAGCAATATCACGACCTCCACCAGCTCAAAGTGGAGCACTACCAGCGAAAGGGAGGAGGCAAGGACAACTGGGTTAAAGACTGGTTACCAGCTGTCCGCCAACAACAAAACCAGCTGGAAAGAGCCCTAGCACTAACTAGGGACACTGCACAAAGGACACCCAACTTTAGTATTTAAATAAGCTGAGCCCCGGGGAGCCGCTTAAGAAATCAAAATGGCACATGGTTTTGCCACCCACGGTTTTGAAACCCAGGAGTAGCACATGGTTTTGCCACCCACGGTTTTGAAAACCAAGGGGCGCACCTGGTATTGCGCCCCACGTTTGAAGAAGAAGCTGAAGCCTTTCAGCTTCTATATATATGTTAGTCTAGCTCTTGCTAAGAGTCAGTCGACCACTGAGTTCTTACTCGAGCCTTCAAGTTTCCTCTCTTTGTAAGCATTTCCTGTTTTAAGCAACTTTCTTTTATGCAAAATAATTCCCTTCTCTGGTATTTGTTCTACTTCTTCTGCTAAGTTCTTTATGGCCAAGTTTACTCTAACCCCTGAAAAATAAATACAGAAATCATGACACAATGAAGAAGAAGAAGTAAATAAATACATACAGAGAAAAACACAGAACAACACAGTTGTGCAGTCTCTGGTAGTAAATAAATACAGAGAAATAAATACACAATGAAAAATAAATACACAATGAAAAATAAACACAGAACAACACAATGAAGAAATCATGACATGAAAAATAAATACAGAGAAAAGCTTGCCTCGTTCCCAGTTTGTGCAGTCTTCTTGATCTCTGCAACCAGTTTTTTCTCCTGATGACTGGCTTGTAAGTAACAGTAGACAGACAAAATGATGCACAAAAGATCATTTAAGTGCAGTGCATAGAGGAACAACAAACCTCTAACTGCAGCGAAGCGATCTCGCGTTCCACACCTGAAGCCAAGATGGTAGGATCATAAGCACTCAAATCATGACATAATTTATTCTTCCCAAACCAAGACGAGGAGAAAGAAACATATCAAATTGCAAATTGACATTTTGCAGATAGACAAAGGAAAGCACCTCTGTCCGGAATAAAACCCTAAAGATCTGAAGACGAGAGACTTACCCCTTGTGGCGACTGCCATTTCCCTTTTGCTCGTCCTGAGAGCATCTGCGAGGTAAAAGAACAACCATAAGATTTGGAGAGGAGCTCTCAAAGTATCCTATTCATGGAATCAACAAAGGGCAAAAAAGAAAGAGACAAAACCCTAACTGGTAAAACAATAATTTCGACGGAAAAATTCTCCACAAAATAAGCACCATATCTAGAAAAACAAATTCCTTCCTTTCTCGAAGGCAAAGGAAGGATTCGTACACATCAAACCCACCATCCAACGAAAAATCAAGGTGAGCAGACCGAATCCAGCGAATCGAGACAAAATGTAGATCAAGAAATAATCTTTTTGTCTCACCCTTGGGAGAGGTCTTCTTCTTGAAGATGTTCATGGTGCACTTCTCTTGGCCCGAGCAACGAGATCGTGGGATCGGAGAGGAGAAATCCGCGGACGAGAGAGGCGAGAACCCCTAGATCAGGATGTGTGGAGGTGGCTAGGGCTCAAGCAGTCCGGCGATGGAGCGGCTTCACGCTCCCTCTCGCTGCGCTCCCACTCGGACACCGCGGCCGAGTGCGAGTGTGTTCGTGCCGTCCTTTTCTCACATCCATCTCGCCACCTGAGCAATATTTGTTGATCCACCCATGTCATCGTGACCGCTTTCTCCCATAGGAGATTCTAATCGGGTCCCACTAGAATAGGCAGTAACATTACTGGTACTTGCGGTTTTGGGGGTAAACTTACAATTCCTTTTTTGTGGAGCCCATCCAACGGTCAGTAACTTTGAAATTGATACGCTCTTAATCGACCGATGCGGCGCGCCTCCTCGCACGTGTTGGGTCCGCGTGCGGGGGCATCAAGCCCAAGCGTCGGGGATCGAACGGCCGTGATGCAACGGTACATCCAAGCGGATCGGCTCGAGCTGGAAAAATTGGATCCGACTCCGAAAAGATCCAATCCGATAAATCTGGATCCGGCTTCCTTAAGCGGGCCGGACTTATCCATGGGCCGCCAAGAAAGTATTCCAACCGTCGACCGTAGAGCACGTCCCTCCCACCATGTCATATCACGCTTTGAGCTGCGTGCGCAGACTCGATTGCCATCTCTAAGAATCGTGCCTGCCGTGTCGTGTTCTTGATCACCAGTAGGAATCTAAAGACAATAAATACAATGGGTGTTTTTAATTATGATTTCATAATTATAAGCATTAATGAAAATTTCAAGATGAACTGATAGATGAGTGTGTAATTGATCCAAACTTCTCTCTGTGTAGTGTGTGTGTGTGTGTTCGTGAGAGAGAGAGAGAGAGAGAGAGAGTTTAGAGTCCGAAGCATTCATTCCCTCATTGATGAATCCTATGCTTTAATTCAAACAATAAAGGAGGAGAGCACTGTGCACAACCTTTATTTTAAATGAACTGAGCTCAGCTTTGTACACAGCTTGAGGAAACTTAAACATCAGGCCGCCTTCTCTCTCTCTTTCTCTCTCTCTCTCTCGAATCCATGCTATCTATCATCTGCCCACCACCATCATTCACTCACAGGGCATGGCCTCCGAGAACGTTGGCCCACTGCCATGAACAAAAGGTGAAGATCTCATTGCAGACACACCTCCTTTGTCTTGTTCTGCACTCGCTTGGTCCCCCTACCTGCACACCATCCTCCATCATTGCCCATGCTTGTTCTCCACCATCACAAGCAAGGAACAGAGAGGAGCACACGACATGCTCAAAGGTTCAGCTCTTGCAGAGAAGATCCACCAGCTTTGGGGGCTGCAGTTGCAAGAACAGTGACAACCCAAGAACAAGGACCACAGTCTTTGTGATCTTTGAAATGCGTTGCTATCTTCCTTCAAATCTTGCTGTCTGCTTTCTTCACTCTCATAAAGCGGTCAAGGTTGAAAGTAAATCCTTGTTTCTGCTGCTGCTTTGGCCTGCAGCAAGCAAGGTTTTTAGTCCAAGGAAGAATTCTACAGTGCATGTGGATCATCAAGAGAAGCAAGCTTTTCAGGCTAAGTATGATGAAAACTTGTTGATGGCTGACAATACCAAGACAAGTTAAATGCCATGAAGAACAGAACAGACACCACCAGCCTAATCACACTCAGTCGGGACCATTCGAGCGAGGCATTTGATGCTCTGGTCCCTGTTCTCTTACTTAAATCCAATCAAAACAGGTTGCTTCTTAACTTTCGATATGCGCCTTTCTAATCTTTCGGAATGTTTCGCTTCTTTTGCTTCACATTGAAGCAGGAACGAACGCATGCGAGGAGAACTTCTCTCATTGCAACTCTCAATTGCACAGCAAGTTTATGATAGCATTTTGGAATTCTATATCACAAAGAACATAGTCAAGACAGTCCGATCTTAAACTCCTAATCACCTATTAATGGTCATGGATTGCTCTGCTAATCACACATCATGGTGTCATGGAAAAGGCTGATTCCTGGGCTCATGAGATATCCAAGAGTGATCAGTCTTCAACTATGATCCAGAACTTGTTTCGCCTGCAGAATGACGACTGTTCCAATACTGCAAGCCTTCCTCCTACAGTTCCATATCACTGTCAAGAAGATCAAAGCAGTTCTCCTTGCATTTCAAAGGATATAAAGATGTTGATTCCTTTTTCATCCTCACATATGATACAAATCAGAACACATGCAGGGGTTCCTTAAAAGCCTCAGATCCAATGCAGCCATAGTCTGTCTTAAACTAAAAACTTCTACTGACCTGCCACAAACAAGCCTTAATATTGATCCAGTATTTTTCTATTTGAGTTTGACTTCACTTGATGTTTACGAGTATTCAGACAAATTCTGAACAGAGAACAAAGCAGTATCAAACGCACTGTAATTTACAAAGAACATGCTCAGATGTCAATGCGTCCAACATGCGACCTGCACATCGAAATATACCGATTCCTATTCACTGGCTGAGTACTTCAATTACAGAGACATTGATGACTGACTGTTACTGTTTGGATTCAGATCTCTGTGCTACACCAAAGCATCCAAAGCAGCTCATCTCTAAGGCACCCTAATAGAGTCGAGAAAGGAACCCCTCATTGCTACATATGCTTCCAACTAATAATTGCTGAGTTGTGACACAGTACATTCAAGGTCGAACGAACGGTGCTATCTTCCTTCCGGAGTGCCACCCCGGATGGTAGAACTCTGACTCAAACTATTGTCACCAACCAGTCAATCCAACCGACAGAGCTACATCTGGATGCTTTGTGTTGGATCATACACATGTATATTAGCTGTGATTCAACAATTGGATAACCTAATCATGCTCAGATCAGTGATCAACAGCTGCAGCCAAGTGTGGCTTGTATGTTTTGTTTAGCTGGTTTTCACTGGTAGAATGCTTCATCAAGTAGGAGAAAGCTCCATCAGTTAGCTGATCCACCATTACCGGGAATGAAAGTAGACATATCTGCTGCAAACAAGAACCACATATCTCACTCCATTTGGCATAAGGTGGGGGAGCTCTCTTTTCATGAGAAGGTGGACCAACTTTTCACCACACTGTTCTCAGAAGGCATTCCTTTTACGCTCTTAGTTTTCTGCAATGGTGACAGTCACCAGAAGCACTGCAACATAAGAAGAAAGTGGGGCAACCTTACACACCACCACCACCACCACCACCCCATGGCTCAAAGTCTACATGTTCCTAATTGCCAGCCACAAAACTTCAAACAAGATGGCAGTACCATTTCCCCCCCCCCCCCTTCCAAAATCCTCCCAAGGGGGAGCTGACTCCATCCATCCATGTGAAATCTACCACAGTGCTGTGTCTCGTTCACTAACCTTTAGTGCACCGTCCTTCTCTCCACACATAAATTACTCCCAGCATTGCAGATCATGACATTACACTCTGCTACTACTTACTACTATTTCTGTTTGTATCCGATGCATGTGTCGGTGATTTAGTTGGCTTTGGTACAGAGAGAATGGCATGTTGTGCCCATGCATGTAGGAGTAGGATCAAGTTGACGGCTATCCCATTCTTAGCATCCACTGCTGCATATGCATCATCAGATCAAAGATCAAAGAAACTTCACAGAGTATTATCGTCATCGAGGATCCAAAGATACAATTAATAATGGAAGAAGCTACGGTGGCATAATGTAATGCCATTGAAAGAATAATAACAACAGAGCTTTATGGTCTCCTTACATGAATCACAGGCTCGTGGGATCTTTCTCTCGGCATGCAGAGAGGAGAGGGAAGAAGGCATGCATGCATGAGGGACATGCTCGGCTGCTCCCATCGATCTCCACCTTTCCCTGTCATCGGCACGCGGGGCCCGGCGGGCACTCGCGGGAGGACGGCATCCTCGTGCCGCCAATCGCGGAGGCCGGACGGCGGGACCCACCAGGGAGGAGGGAGGGAACCCAAAGCTCTGCTCTGCTTTACGCTTTGTTTCCACAGCACGAATTCCTAGGACTCCTCTGCGACTCCCCGACCCGAATGCAGATGAAAGGAGAGAGAGAGAGAGAGAGAGAGAGTTCCATCGATTAGTGTTTCGCAGGGCGCAGCTGCGTGCGAGGGCACGAGATGGTGGCTTCGGGTCGGGGAAGAGACCCCCCCCCCCCCCCCCCCCCCCCCCCCCCACCCTCCCCCGCCCCGTGACTGTCCTCCACCACAACACAACTCCACTGTCGCTTCTTTATCTGCATCCCAATGTCTCAGAAACTGCAGTGTGGCTCTTTTCTAGTACTTACGGTGGAGCCTTTCATGGCATGGATCTCTTAGTCTTTAATTCGCAGCTCCTTTGTCTGCAGCAGTAGGTGAAGCTCGAGAATATCCGTTGCTTGAATTTACTGTACCACCTTCTCCTTGGGAAGGCTAAAGAAAAACTCCATGTATTTGCAGCTAAGTTCAATAAAACATGTCGATGAAGATTAACATAGAAAATTGGGAAGAGGTAGTTAAACAACAAAAGCATCTTGTCAATTCATCATAGGATGGAAGTTGATGGAGACAACCATGGCTTTTGCCTTCCACCTGGTGCAGCCAGCAGAGGCAGGACTGTCAGTCACTGCCTCGAGTGGAAGATGAACAGCTCAGTTGGTGCCTCCTCCACAGTGGACACAGATGAGTAGTCCAGCAGACACAAGCAGAGGAAACTGCAATCATTCAACTGGTCAAAATTCAATCACATCAAATCTGTCATTGGGTGTTGCAGATAACTTCTAAGGTTAGAATGTTCAGCCCAGATGAGAGATTCTTTAAAATTCTCACTTAACCAAAGCTTGAACTCACTTCCCATACAATCCCTCCACATTTGGAAGCAAGAAAAATAAAAAGAAGAAATTACAAAACATTCCTGATCAGCACATATACACAAACAACATGAACTCATCTCTTGTTCACCTAAACACCTATACTTTCTCCTTTGAAGTCATAACATCAAATTAACGTGACGGCGAGGTCGTAATCGTGGTGGTGGTGGTAATAATAGTGGAGGCTGTCGTCGAGGAAGTTCTCGGAGTCATGACTTGTTTTAGTACTACGATGGGGATCTGATTCTTCTTTCTCTTCTCTTCCTCTTTGATGAGCTCACCCGCGAACCAATCGAGCTTTTCGACATTGGTTTGCTCCGAGAATTTTTTCCCTTTAAACAACATTGATTCGATATTCCTCTCCGATAATTTCTCCTCTAATGAACTAAGCAATTTAGTGGCATTGTTTATTTTTGAGGTGTAATTGCTCGATTCGTACCCATTAACCTGAGATCATTATTCAAAAAATAATATAATCATTCATCAGACACATTATATATAAGTATATAATTGCTTTTAGAGAATTATTACCTGAATTCGCACATAATTATTAGTCCTGTGATGCCCAAATGCCATAGCAATCGCCTGATCCACCTGAGGGAAAATAAAAAACAAAAACAAAAAATTCAATAATTATCATATGATTTTACTTGTAATTTTTATTGATGGAATTATGGCGTTTTGGTCGTCCAACAAATGGAAGAATTTGATTTGTTGAAGGAATTAATTGGGAAGTCGACATTTTCCTTAGATTTGCCGACAGAACAGCAAAAAATAATTATCCATATAAAAAATTAAATGAGGGAAAAAGAGCTAAAAGACGAAATTAGGTAGCGGGAGAGTGAGAGGGGGCCCGCACCATGTCCGCGACACCCTCGCCGGCGATCCTCACGAGCTCCGACGGCGACGGCACCAACCGCCGCCTTCCGGCTCCGCCCTCTGGCCCTACGCAGCCGACGGTGCTCCCCAGAGAGAGCACCATGAGGTCCTCCACCCCCGCGGCGAAGGGGAACTCCTGCTTGTTGTTGAGCACGTGCGTGATGGCCGCGGCCGCCGGGTTGCCCATCGCGACCCCGCCCCCGACGGCGGCGATGCGCGTCCGCCCGTCCGCGGACCTCATCTCCACCGGCGCCGACCCCGCCGCCGGGTCCGCACACGTGGCGGCGCACACCTCCCGGATCCGGAAGTCGAAACCGTCCGCCTCCACCGCATCCGCCCGCGAGAACAGGAACGGCGCCCCCGTCGCCAGGTCGTAACATGGCACCAGCACCGGCTTCACGGTGTCCCGCAGCGTCGCGTCTCCGAACACCCGCCGGAGCGCCGCCCCGGGCCGCCAATGGAGCAGCCACCCGAGCGGGCCTCTCCTGACGGGAACGAACGACCGGCCGCTCCGTTCGAGGAGGAACCGCAGCGCCTCATCGGCCGCCAAGAGGGGCCGACCGTCGGGGCCGCGGGTGAAGAGCAAGGCGGCGAGGACGCCCCCGGCCCCGGACCCGGCAGCTACGTCGAAGAAGTCGGCGACGCGAGCGGAGGGGTCGCCCGAGCGGCTGCGGAGGGAGGACTCGAGGCGCGCGAGGGAAGCGGCGGCGAGGAGGGCGTCGGAGGAGCGACCGCCGCCGTCGATGGAAAGAATGCGGACCTTGCCCCCGGGGGCAGCGGGCCGGGGCACGGGGGCAGCGGCGGGCGAGGCGGAAGAGGAGGAGGAGGAGAGGAGGAGCTTGGGGTCGTCGATGCCGAAGAGGAACTTGCTCTCGAGGATGGAGAAGATCTCGTAGCTCAGCTTGTCGACGTCCACGCTCGGCTCCACCAGGGCCGGCGCAAACGCCATTGCCGCCAAGCTCGACCGGTCGAATCGAAGCTGAGTCAGGTGAACAGGAACGGACCGGTTTCTCTGGCTTATCGGGGGGAAGACGGCGAAGTCTTCGAGCTTTAAATAGAGGGTGGGGGAGGCCGCGCAGGTTAGGGAGGGGAGTCGTGGGAGGTGCGTACGTTAGGGCGTCCCCGTGCCAATGCTGCCAGGTGGGCTTTAGAAGGAAGGAGGAACGCGACGGTTGATGGACGGCTAGGATTCATCGGCGTGATGAGGGCCCCATTTGTCGGCAGGGGGAGACACGGACGAGCGAATGGCACGTGCGATCACCGACGGCTCCTTTGATCTCTGTCCCTCACGAATTATAATTAATTTTATTTGAATTTAAAAATATATAAAACAAAATTACTTCTGATATTTTTAGTGATATTGGACCCAAAATAAATAATGAATATATTTTAATGAATCAAAAAGTGTGGCTCAAAAAATTGAGATCAGTGCTGTGCCTACACCAGCAACAAACCTTGATTCCAACTTGTTGCTTTTTGGCATCAATTAATGTTTATTTCCACAATGATGATAGTATATATGTTTATATATATAGCTTATTGTCCTCATTAGATATTGCATGATTGCATCCATATGAACCTTAGATCTTCTTCTTCCTCCTCTTTCTAAAGAAAGATATCTATCTTCACCCTTACATCTTCTTATGGCCCCCCTCCTCCTCCTCCTCCTCTCTCTCTCTCTCTCTCTGCGTCATCATGCTCATATAATATGTTGGCTGTATGTCCATTGATGTTGAGCAGAAGAGAGGACATGCGGTTGAAGTGGTGATGCATTCGACCAAAGACAAACAACTCTTTTAATGCATGTCATTCCATGACTGTATCACTCTCTGCACGATGGATGTTACCTTATCACACAGTTCTCTCCTCAGGAAGAGGAAGATAGGAAAGCAATCATGTTTCTGATATCTCGAGTCTTGTCCTGCTGACTCATATGCTTCTTCAGGAGATCAAACTTGTGGTTGATCACCTCAAGATGAATCTGTCCGCAGCAGTACACGTCTCTTCATGCATGCACTGTGTGAAGTGACTGCAGTTTTGTTCTTCAAGCCTTACCGACAGTGCCGGCAAAGGAAAGGCTTCTCATCATCTACACTTGAAAAGAGGAATCCATGGAGTTACTGCAATAACAGTAACATCCATCCATCCATCTTGTTTGGGTGCAGCACCGAGTACTTCTTCCTTCCCTCCGTCTCGCTACTTCACCCATTTCCTGGGGACATGCCATGTCTTGTACTCTCACTCCTCACAGCACCTACTATGTGCACGGTTGACCAAAAGGATCGTTTAAAGCCATCTGAGAATGACATGAACAGCATCTGTCAATTGTGACATACAACTTTCTTTCTCTTAAGTTCTTCTGATCCTTCAAAGCTTTTCTAGAAATTCTGATCCATGTGGTAAACATGCTGTGGGAAGAAAGACACCAAAGGAATATAATCTTGCCAAGTAAAATGATCAGCTCTAATCTCTCTCTGCAGATCTGTCTGTGCTAGGGTTTATGGGTTTACAGTGCTATCAAATAATTGCAGGTACTGCATGTCGGAGACCAGAGGGGGATTGAGGGCATCCAAAGAGAAGCAACAGTTGTAGATATGTAGATTACTTCTCTCATGTATCAGTGACTTGTTTCAGTGAACTTTTCACCCACAGATGATAACCATCAAGTAGAACTTTCAAGATTCTTTGGAGACATTTATGGTTTCAGATTCAAGGAATAATCCATAGCAGGTACTGGTCTTTCTATCACTCATGTATGCATTCATTTTTTGTCTACTTTCACTTCCAACTCTCTTATTAAGTCCCAACCCTTGTTCTGTTCTTGGTCAAATCCTCTCTGATTAGTTGCCTTTCTGTGCCATTCTATCTCATTTCCCATCATACAGAAGAGACTGTGAAAGCTCCACATCCTCCAAAACTACCCCCAGAAAAGAAAAAGGAAAAAAAAAATAAAGCTTGAGTTGTATTAAAAAAAACTTGTAAGGCATAATGTCTAACATTTAGAAAATTGTCACATAGTCCTATCAACAGGGTTTAGATTAAGGTTCAAAGAATCTTGAAGTGCCTAATGACCAACCAAATCAAGTGAAGAAACTATTTGTGGTTGATTCTTGCTCATGAGCTATCCTAAGGTCAAAGGATCCAAAACTCCCTACCTCAACTCTTGTGCAACTTCATCTCAGATCTACCACTTGGTAATTATCCCTTAGCATCTCCCACAGTTGATTGAAACTTTGAGCTTCAATGCAAACCCCATTTCTTGGTCACAGTTGAGACAGTAAATTCCATATACTCTTGTATATCCTGATTGTTTTGTTGTTTGCATGGATAGAATAACCAGATTCACTACCTGTCCACAAGATATTGTTGTCTTTTCCAAATCTTTCCACAGTTGTCTTCATGTAGTCAGCCATCTGCCCCACTCTCAAATCTGTGCTCCACTCCCTCCCATTGGGACCTCCTCAAAACAAAAGGTTCAGAGAACCATGGCAGGAGAATAGTAACAGTGGACTTCAGTTATCTGGTAGGAGAAACATCTGCATCCACTGATGCTGCAAGTAACCCAACTTAGCTCAAGCAGTAGCAAGGGTTTTGGAGACTTCAAAAGAGTCAACATGACAATTTCTTGTTTCTGGAATCAGAAACATATTTTTTTTTTTCCCTCAAGAGAGAACCATATTCTTGCTATAAAATGAGATCATCCCTTATGAACTGCATTCCAATTCAAAGTAAAAGCTATAGATGACTCACCAACTTCAACTGTAAAAGTTTCAGGAAGCACAGTAGTTAGTTTTGCTTCAATTACCAAGCCTTGCAGCTGCCATTATGAATATGCCAAGACAAAGAGTAATGGTTGAATGTATGAAAATAATGCATGAAATGGTTACTGATCCTCGAGATAACACATGCGGCTACATGAATCACCTACTTCTCATAAAAGCTTTCATTTGACCCTAAAGAACAGTGTGGATGAGACAACAATTACTACACATATTGGTGGCTTGTGTTGCCTTGGTTGCATGCTATGCCTTTATGGTTTATACAACAAGACAACAGTTCAGCACATCTGTCAAAACCTGCACTTGAAAAGTCTCTCTCTCTTAAAGAATTGTGTGAGAAATTTTCTGACCATAACATTGTGATCAACTCTCCTCCATCGAAGTTTTCTGATCTTTACAAAAAAAGTCCAATAACCTTGAGTTCAGACACACACCTAATTTTCAGGGCTTTTTGGGAGAGCAAGTAACTGTGTTTCCTCCATTGATTTTGGCACAGGAATTATGATCACAGTCTCATGCAAAATGCATAATCTGATGCTTTGATGAAGCTTTGCATTTCCTCCTTCCTCATCATATGGCTTTGTGATTTACATCAGCTGAGCTCTCATGTTCCAAGGGAATATGGGATTATTAGCCTTGTTAATGTATTCAAAATGCTTGTTTCTGAGCTGTATGCAGACAAAAGTTAGTTCTGGATGGAATGTGAAAAGGCTTCAGGAGGAAACAGAGATTAAGATCCAGCACTTGAAGGATACATCCTCAAGCACCCATGTAGATGCCATTAGCATGCTCCTGAAGCATGTCACAGTTTGAACCTAGCAGGTAAATTACATGACAGCTTGATGTTTCATTCATGGCAAACTACACATCTGTTCTCATCGACTTCACAGATCAAAGAAACTGCAGTATCAGAAAATGATTTGGCTAAGAGCTTATCACCATGTCAAGGTAGAAGACCAGTGCATTCATACACCAAGCAAGAAAACATAAGCTTTGCCATCCCCATCTCATGCTCCAAGAACCTTGTCATGTGGCCTCTAACCTGCGTCAAGTGGGATCATTAAATTTCCTCTACACATCCACATTTGTGACTGCTTAGAAGTGATGTTTCCTGGCTTAAGTGTTGAAATCGAGAACTTTGATTAGGTTCCTGAAGAGTTTATAGAGCTAATTTCTGAGCATCAACTGATACAGCACCCAACATAGATGGCCAACTTAGACCACAAGACAAGTAGCAAAATCCAAGTCTCATATTAAAAGGGCAAGGAATGGTAAGGAGACTACTTTGCATGGCAGGAGCTGCTTAGTAGATGCTGTAAAGGAAAAACACTCCACAACCAGCTTCTCAGGGTGAGGAGGCAGGCAAGTGTTTTTGAGGTGAAGTATCCAATGCATGACTTTTCTCCAAACCACAATCCTTTCCATACAAAAGAAAAATAAAAAAAGATGATATGGCAGGCAAAACCAAGTTGTAGCACTTCATGCCCATCAGAGCAATCAGCACCATCATGTTGCTAAAGGAAGGCCTTTATCCATAGTTGGACTCTTTCTATAGACAAGTCAAATTTTGCAATTCAAGCATGGAAGATATCTAAGACAAACCCAGTAACAGGTGCTGTAGCCAATGACGTAGTCAGAATTCATTTATCTAATAAGTATTATGATGATTTGCAAGACAAAACTAAGTTGTAGCACCTGATGCTCATCAGAGTAATCAGCATCATGTGCTAAGGTAATGTCATAGGAAGGGCTTTCAAGCATAGTTGAACTGTTTCAGAATACAAATTTCTGCAATTTAAGATATAAGATATGTAACAATATAAGACTAACCAGATAATAGATGTAACAACCAATGATCACTAAAGAACTTGGCTGCATGCGCACCAAAGCACACTCCAAGGCACCCAGCAGTCTGCAACTCTGTTACCACTGTAAACAGAAAATTATAAAACTTTAGCACATGTAGCAAAATAGCATGAAGAACAATCAAAACTGCAGCCAAGAAACTTAACATGGTAAGCCCTTGTTACCATATGCCAAATGGTTTGTGGAGATACTAAATAGACATGATAGTTCATAGAGCAGACATTACCATACTAGCAAATTCTATATATCCAAACAGGATGGTCAGTTATAGAGTGCTAGCTGTTATTGACTAGCAACACGTGTTCAGGCCCTCTGTTTATCCAATGTGAATATTAGTAAAGTATGAAAGAACAAAATTAATGTTCTACAGCAAATTTGCAGTTAGGGAAAAGGATATAAGTTGAAATGTAAAGCTAAGAGATGCAATGTCTTTGCAAGGAGTTTCTGAAATCTAAAAATAAGAGATGCAAAGGGAAAAGGATAATAAGTTAAGAACAAGAAAAAGAGTGAGAATGGGAGTCTCTGAAATCTTTGGAGGGACAAATATGTTGATGTTTTTAATTAAGTGCAAGATGTTCATAAAAGCTTAGTTATTGGAAATTGTATCCCAAAGATTTAGAACCTTGTGCATTTAAAGTTCTTTGAAGAGTGGTACTTGTCATTAAATTAATGCATGCATTTCAACAAAGTGGAACACATAAAATTTAGTGTTTCAAAGTCAAACCTCCTAAAGCCAGTGCATTTGATGATATAACAAGTATGTCAATGACAAGAAGAACAGAAGATGGGAACTCCCAGACCTGTACAAAGCAAACAAATAGATATATAAGCAAAAGCAAAAGTAACTCTTTACAAAAATCATAAGGTATCCTCTAGATGGAATATTACTTTAGATTCAAGCAGAAGAATTGAGAATGCATACCATCATTGCTACCAAAAATAACTTGAAGTAGCTTGAAACAAGAATTGCCAGAAGAATTTGTCTGTATCTGAAACACAACAATAACATTTTAGAAACCAAGCGAACCATTACAAAATACATTAAGAAAAATCATAGATAGCCTTGAATAATTTGACATTGAACACTGGAGAGGTGACAGTTACAAGAAACTGACACAAAATCTGATTATTAAATAATTCAATTCATAGAATGGCTGTAAATATACCACAATAATAAAGTTATTAGTTGCATATAACATACTATTAAAAAATTGAGGACATGAAATTTAACCCACAAGCTTTAAACAAAAAAAATTCAAAAAACAATAATCAACAAGCCAATATATGTAATACCGTACCATACCGGTGTTTCGAGGTTGACTCGGTAGATATGTAATACCATACCGTACCGGTGTTTCGATGTTGGCTCGGTACGGTACGATACCAGCATACCGAGCGATACACCAGGGTGTACCGAACAGAGTCCTAGTGTACCGAGCGGTACACTAGGATGTACCGAGCGGTACACTAGGACGTACCGAACAGTTTTATATATTTTTTTCCCTACTATAGCAGTGTAATACTGTAATACTGTAGCACGTTCCGTCCGGTAATAGCAGTGTAATATTATAGCACTGTAGCACATTCCGCGGGCAGTCCACGTACCGGTATGCGGTCGGACCGGTACGTACCGCCCATACCGGATGGTACCATTTGGTATTGCATACCATGCAACAAGCTAAAAATCTGTGGATCCAAGAACAAATTTTGCCAACAACAGATACTTCATCAATCAAATGAGAAATTGTGGATGTATACCTTTAGAAGTAACAGGTAAAAGAATAATCATTGATATAGGGATTGATAAATTATAGTAGAAGTGGCATACCAACCTGCCAACATCAAATGACAAATTGAGCAGAAATCTAATTCCCAGAAGAACAACAGATATGAATATCAAATTTCCCAATAGAACATCCAACATCACCTATAATCAAATGAGTTAAAGCATCGTTACAATCAGTGGCAGGAAAATACTGGTAAAGTTAACACTAACAATATTAGTTTGCTACCACTGAGATATATCACCTTTCCACATGTCAAAAATGACAACAAAAGGCTCCCGGATGAATCCAGACAAGCTTTACTGTTCTTCAAGAGAGAAAACCTGCCTTATATTGTTAAGGTCTTAGGTAAAAAAGATTTTTTTTGTACATTTTAGGCAAAGATTATTATTTATTAAGCATAGCCGAATGGATACATGCATCTAAAAGAAAATAAAGTAAGCTTGACTTCCAGAGTATCCCCTGCAAATTGTGAGCCATTAACTTGTATAAGCAATAACCAAGACAGGAGTGCTTCATGCATAATAAATAATGCAATATTGCAAATCACTAGGTCTATTATTCTGCATTCTTAAGCAAAGCCATCTCAAAATCAAACAGAATAAGTTATTTGAAAAACATGAATATGCTTAAAACTCAAGATACGTATTTGCAGGACAATGGATGGATAAAATAAGAAATTACAAATCCCTGCATTTTAAAGTAAGGAAAGGTGCCATTTCCTATATATTTCTTCTATAACTTAAAATTACATCTTGATCCTGTAAGAACTGAAATAAAACATGTTCTCTGATGACATTTTATATACACCTTTTGTGAAAAGTTATTTTAGTTACAATGTCGTGTGTTTTTGGAAAGTGAAGATTCGATAGTCGTGTGTCACCAGAAGGAAATAGCACGGAAGCAACAACGACGTGTTGGACTATTGTTTCCACAATCAAAAGACTTGGACTCAAGAAATTGAAACCAATCAGCAGCACATTTTTTCTTGTATTTATCCAATCTGTCAAGGAGGTAAATGTCAAAATTGATAATTTTGAAACCAGACATGAACGAAAACCATAAGAGTTGTTGGTTAAAATGTTCAAACAGCAACTGATATATAATGGAAAACATGGGATTCGTAATAAAACTAACAGCATGGAACAACAACTACACATCATGGGTTTGCTATACTCTCCAGTGGATGATAATATAAATAGAAGAAATGACAAGATCTGTGCTTTCAAGAAAAAATGTGGTGATTGTAAAGACAATACACTGTAATAAGTCAATTGAAGACTACATGGAATGATCAGAATGCAATGACTTCTACTGTTTTTACAAGTACAAAGAAGGAATTCAAACTACTGCATTTAGAGGAAAAGGAAAAAGATGAAAAGTGCAGCACATAGACCTGAAAGAAGTATAAAGTGCAATTGACAAAAAAATTCAAAGAGGCAAAAACAAGATTTGTGCCTTTGAGTCGCCAGCACCTAAGTTCAGCATGTTAAATAGCAAATGTCGGTAAGCTTTCCTCTTGTGCAGGATCATATCAATCAGAATTATCTGCATGAACAAATTCATGTTATCGACTATACTACAGTAGAAATATTAAAAAAAACCTGAAGTAAACTCAACAAGAACCAGCGGCTGACAAATTCCCATGCTCACCAGCAGGGACTGTATCAAACTTGCCGTAAGGGCATTTGTATATAGGGCTAAAAGAACAGAGTAATATACACGATATGAGATCCGTTCCCTTTATTTAAGCCAGTCATAATGGAAAAAGACTTGCCGCTGCGAAATGACATCTTTAAGTAAAAATTACGACCCCAGCAAACGAGCCCACGAAACTGCGAGTCGAGAATCTACAGAAGCATATCTACAAACACATTGTTGACGACATATTTATTGTGGGGAGCCAGCAGACTACCATGAACTCGCACTCGATGTAGGGGTCAGCGACCGCCTTGCAGTGCTCCTGCAACAAAGAAAAGGGGGGAAAAAAGGAAAGAAACCCAACCCGACGTCAGTAGAACAATTACGCGGAAAAGTTCAGCGAGAAGATGTCGGTATGTCTCGCTTACGCATTTCATCAAACGGATGTTGCCGGGGGAGTACTGAACGAAGAGCGAGCCCATAACCGAGCCACAGTTCACGCAGCGGAGGAACCGCCGGTCGTCGACACTCTCTGTTGATCCCTCTCCGCTGTCACCGCCGGCGTTCGCGTTTGGGGCCACCATCCCCGCGTTAGAGCGAGTCGATCGCCCACGATTCGATCAGAGTGTGTGAGAGATGTGTCAATCGAAGTAGTGACGCAGAGAGAGTAGCGGGTTCCTAATGGCGGATCGGATCCTCTACTGTACGGATTCCGTTTACCCCATTTTTGAGATCCGTGCATATCTCGGAATAATGCTTTAAGATCCGTGCACATGCATCCGAGCCACTGATAATTAATTATATATTATTCTTTTAGTTAGACGTCCTTGATATCTAGTTTCAAGATGGATCAATCGGTTTTACGACTCAAATTCCACCTCTTTGATTTAAGGTTTTGATAAGACCATTTAGTCACACATGATTAAGGAGTATGGGAACCAAATACTCATAAGTCCACCATGTCTCTCTTACCTTTAGATGCTTTTCGAAGTTTATATGTTCCAAAGGATAAAATCGTGCGAGTATACCCATCGTCCAAAGTGTATAATTTCTAATGAGTCTACGGGCCACACCAATGACGTACCGACCAAATGGTTCTTTGTCATGTTTAAATTTTTTATAGTATTTTAACTTTCTTAACATCCAAAATATTAAGTTAAGGGTACTGTCCTTCTATTTAGAGTTAGGCAACTAACCATTTGAGCTAAAACGGTAGGAACTCCCGTAATAATTTTTTAATATTTTTCAATCAATACACTTTAAGTTTTGTATTTTAGCAAAAATATCATAAAAATATACTAATATCAAACAAAGTTATTGATTGTGGATTATCAATAGTTGGACATATTCAAGTTCTTTTGATGTTGCTGAATTTGATATTAATAGAAATTACATTTTTACAAGGAATATATGTTGAATCTCGGATTTTGATGATGAAATCAATTGATAGGTTAATTGATCTAATCCATATTATTGAGTTAAATATGCAGGATTAACTACGATAGCTTGATAACATAAAACAAAATCTACCGGAGTCAAGTTTGATGGGTGTTCGAGGGTCCGAAGATTCGTCAGAGATGCTGTCGGAACCAATCAAAAGGAAATCGGGGACTTGTCGGAGTTTTCGGAAGTCCGCCGAAGAGATCGTCGGAGGTTCGCGGAGATCACCAAGAAGGCTTGGCCATTCGCTGAACCGGCCACAAGATCGGGAGTCTGCTGGGAGTCCGCCGGAAGAAATCCGAGGGCGTATCGGAAGTCCGCCGGAAGATCGCCGGAAAGCTTGCCGGAACAAGACTCGACGTTTGCCGGTTAAAAGCTTGCTTAGGATTATGTTTTTAGTTACGTAGTTCGCATGTAATTAGGGTTAGGATTAAGGGATAATCCTATATCCTGGTTA
>LVTN01000004.1:1051834-1111974 GCA_001649415.1 Musa itinerans
GCGTGTCCATTGAATGTGTGAGTACTTACCTTTCTGCAATCGTTATCTACGCAACAGCAAGTTTCCGATTTTTTACTTTACTCAAGCTATTATCAAAACGAAATCTCCTTACATTTTACGGAATCATTTTTGAACTTACATCCACTGTACTAATTCACCCCCCCTCTTAGTATCGCTCCGATCCTAACAATATATATATATAACTAATTTTATAATTTTCTCTTTATAATTCAAATATAAATCACTATTATTGTCTTTGTTGAGATATTTGAATCGGTTAGTTTAATAAATCTTGTATGAACATCATTTATATCTATTAAAAATATTTTAATTTTTTAAAAATTACTATTGAAAACAACAATTAAGGGTACAAATTTAGTAAGTACTTGAATATTTATTGCAATAACAGTTATCAGTTTAATTCATTAAATGTAATTTGTTGAATATGTCTTGGATATCATCTTATGAAATAACTTTATCCACAAAGAACTGTACTAACTTGAGAAGCTGAACACTGATACTATTGTTAATGGTTGAGTGTAGCTAAACTAAAATATACTTGATTTGTTTGGCATGAACACAATGAGTTCTTGCTAGCATTAATTTTCCCATGTCATATACTTGTCTCTTCTCATTGATTATATAATTAATTTTATGTCTAAAACATATATAATTATTTATTTTTCGCTTTATTTGGTCCAATCCGACGTTGATTTGATTCGAGAGCGGTCAAAGACATCCTTTTGTCGCTACCTACAGCACAGGGAACACTCTTTCCGGCCAATGATCGCAAATGCGCCACGCGTCCAGCGATCATCGGCGTTTACAGGAGTCCTGTGTTCCATATTTGGAGGGTCTCTACGGCAGTAAAAGAAGCAATCATGGTGATATCATCACTTTGCTAAGTGAAATTACTTAAAAGCCCATAAGGCATTGGGCTCCTTCACATACTTAAGGGTGTTAACAGTAATTTTTCTATTTTACTATTTTTGTTATTTTCGATAAAAATAAATAAATTAAAAACTAGAGACCTGTGAGTGCGTCTGCCTCACCCTTATCTTCCCATGGCCATTTTTAGTGCTCGTAAAAGAAGGATTGGAGAGCGAGTCAAGCAGATCTCCTCTAACGAGGAAACAGGGAAACGGAAAGAGACAGAAGGAGAGAATCAAGGGTTGCTCCCAGAACTTTAACCTTTGATCTCCTGAGGTGAGCTTTCCTCCTTTCTCTTTTATCCGGCTTGCATTTCTTTTGCTTCTTTGGTTGGGGCAATAAGGTCGATCAGCCCTTTGTTTTCCGAAGCAGATTTGGGGATCGAATCGAATTGAGTTCACAATCATTGACCTTGATTGCCAGGTTTCGCCTTTCTTTTACCATCTTCCCTCTTATCTAGGTGTTTGACGCGGCTCTGTTTTGTTCCCTTCTTCTGCCACCGGAACGATTAGGCGCTCGATGAAGATGAGTGCCAATAGATGGCCTTTTTTTAGGGTAAAAAACGCGATTTTTGAGATTCTTGGTTTATCTTTGAGGAGATTTTAGCTAGAATATGCACGCACTAATTAATGGATCAAACAAAACCGAACTTGATGCTTGTTCTCCGTGCTTGCTTGATGTTAAAATGGCTTGTAGATGTCAACGCTTGCATGGTTAACATGGCACCGATCCTCTTCATGCTCTACCGTGCCACAGTTTTATTTCCTGTCACAAGAGATTGCTCAAAAAGTTATTTTTCTCTCTTTCAGTAAAATCCGCAGTTTTGGTGCCAACCAGTTGAGACATTGACGCAGCACCGAAGCCACACTGCATCGCAACTCCGAAGCTATTTTGGTGATTCTGTTGATGACAGACCTTCGATCTTTGCTGCGTTCTTTGAATTTTAACTTGAGAAATGATCGTTCTTATTGTGCGTCCTTATCACTTTTGTTAGGATCATTCCATGTGATGTCGAAGAAGCATGCTCAGAGCTTTTGTCTGCTGTCAGCATCAACCTGCATACCTTCGTAGGCCCGTGGCATGGCCAGGAGATCCCCCCATCCCCCCGCGGTCAAGAGGAAGCTCCACCACAGCCCTGTTCTGGCCCTTCTCATTCTCCTGCTCCCTGCCCTCCTCGTCGTGATCGTCTGCCACCGCCAGCAGATATCCTACTTCCTCCGCCCCATATGGGACAACCCGCCGCGCCCGTTCATCCGCCTTCCGCACTACTACGCGCAGGACTTGCCGATGGATCACCTCTGCCGCCTCCACGGCTGGAGCCTCCTGCCCGCCCCTCGCCGCGTCTTCGACGCCATCCTCTTCAGCAATGAGCTCGACATACTCGAGATCCGGTACCGCGAGCTCGCTCCTTATGTGCACAAGTTCGTGATCCTCGAGTCGAACATCACCTTCACGGGCATCGCCAAGCCACTCTATTTCGTCGAGAACTATGACCGGTTCGAGCTCCTGAGCTCGAAGATAGTTCACGGAATCTTCTCAGGCCAGGCCGATCGCACGCCCGGCCGAGATCCTTTCCAGCTCGAGTTCAAGCAGCGGGTAGCCCTGAACTCCCTCCTCCGCGGGTCAGGCATCGCCCCTGGGGACGTCGTCATCATGTCCGACGCGGATGAGATCCCAAGCACTGAGACGATCAAGCTCCTGCAGTGGTGCGATGGCGTGCCGCCGGTGATGCACCTGGAGCTGAGGCACTACATGTACTCCTTCGAGTTTCCAGTGGACTACAGCAGTTGGCGAGCCACGGCGCACATGTTCCACCCGGGGACACGGTATCGGCATTCGAGGCAGACGGACCTGATACTGGCGGACGCAGGCTGGCACTGCAGCTTCTGCTTCAGAACGATGGAGGAGTTTGTGTTCAAGATGACGGCGTACAGCCATGCAGATCGCGTGCGGCGATCGAGCATTTTGGATCACTCGAGAATTCAGAAGATCATCTGCGAAGGCGAAGATCTGTTCGACATGTTGCCGGAGGAGTATAGCTTCCAGGAGCTGATCAAGAAGATGGGTCCGATTCCAAGATCAGCTTCAGCAGTGCATCTTCCGTCATACCTGCTGGAGAATGCTGATAAGTTCAGATTCCTGCTGCCCGGAGGATGTTCAAGGTCAAAATAGATGCTTGATTCTTGATCCTGTCCCCAGATTAGAGGAGAAAGATCTCTCAGAGATGTTGAGTTTGTCTTACTTGATAAACATGTCACGATCTCCAGAAAATTGATATCCAGTATGAACTTGGCACACGAGCATTGCTCCTCGGGGAGACATTTCAAGAATCTGCATCCATATCACAGAACATAGGTAGTACCATCAATGGCAGCTTTCAACCACCATCTTCAGAGCCACATATGCTTCAGTTGTTGATCATCCTTGCTGAAAAAACTGGAAAACAATGGGAGCAATTTGTTTGTAGATGAGAAGTTGGTAGTTCTAGTGTTTTCAAGACTTGACATCTCAATCTAATTTTATATGCACAATCAGAAATAATGACAATAGTCAAAGTTCAAAGATTTCCTGCTTCTCCTCCATACCAGCTGTTCTGGGCACTGCAGAAACTTCCTGCTGTAGCAGTCATCTAGATTTGCTTCTGATGATCATGTTGTGAGTCCAATTTCCAGATACTGAAGAACTCAAATAACTCTTCAGAGGTCAGTCCCACTTGCATACTAGAATGCATGAAGGTCTGAGCCATGAAGAACATGCTGTCTCTGTCCTTCATTGACCTGATAACCATACACAATCTGCAAAAGGAACAACAGAGCTTGATCACTGCCTTCATGAAAGGAGGACATATATTGGTAGTAGTTTAAGAAGAATATTACCTGCAGAAGTATAGATATCATTGTTCAGTATGTGATCACAGGTTTATACTAATGCTATTGCTGAAACATAAGCACGTTAATTGCCACGACTGTTGCCAAATTAATTTGGGTGTCCAATAGGCTCGGACTCGACTAGAGCTTTGGATCGTATAATTGATGTAGCTATTTGGATCTGTCCACATGATGTGGTACGGATCCGAAAAGTTTATTGGACTCGATATCAGGATCCGCATCAAAAGTTTCGGTGCGGGAGCATCTCGACCGTCCAAAAAATCGCGTGGGTATTTTGATCCGCGATTTCTGGATGGTGATTTGCAACCCTCGTTCTAATTGGGGAACGCCGTGGCCTCTTCTCTCTTCTCCCCCTTCCTCTCCCCACCTCTCCATCGGCGACAGGGCCTCCGCTGATCAACAGGAATGCTCGACAGGTGGATGGATGTACAGAATTATCGAGGCCATTACCGAGTCCAAGAGCAGAAGCATAGTGAGGTGACGAGAAGCAACTCCTCGATGGTGATCGGTAAGCAAGTCTCCGAACCTGTCAATTTTGTTGGGTGAGCTTTCACAAGCATCCCTCGATACTTTGCCTGCCAAGTGTTCGACGTTTTGGTTTATATTCCAAATGCATCTTCTCACAGCTAGTTTTGACCCATTTCATGTATTATTGAATAATACGTCAAAATGTATCAACTATTTAGAATCATCTTCAGCAGTTCTGATCACAATTCGATTTGAATCAGAATTAAATTGAAAGCGAATCAAGTCAGACCCGGAACCGTATGACTTGACCGTTTATTGATTCCAAATTGATCTGAAACCAACCATGGGTGGTTCGATTTTGATTCCTAATATTGAGAAATCGAAACTAGAACGGTTAGTTTCGGTTCTCCTTGGAACCATCAGTTCTACAGTAAAGAAAAAAGAAAAAAAAGAGGGCCTAGCCAATGTGGAGCTTTATCGACTTGTCACGGAGGATCATTGCGCACCCACAACACCTTCGTCAGGGGACAATTCGTTATTTTTATTTATTTGTACATATGTTTGATAACATGTTTTACCTTGTTTTTATGTGTTTTGCTTGAAAACTATAAACAGGAACAATTTATAAAGCTATAGAGCGACTACTTACTATAATGAGCAAAATTATCGTAGAATGACTTAGTTTTCACATGTCATGGTCTATTTTCTATAAGTTATGATGCAGTAGGAAATATTAACCATCTCAGCACATTGGAACCACCCGGGTGGCACAGGGCTAGATAGGAGTTTACGGTAGTATTGGGTGTTGATTGAATTCACAAGTTCATATATAAAGCATATAAGATCTTGCCAACATGCCCAACACTAGGTGAATAGTCATTTGTGAACATTTGATTGTTCGTTAATCTCCTAAAGTCATTATTTTTTTATTCTTTTTTTTTTCTCTTACACACCAAGTGTTTGTTGAATTGCTTGTCAAGCTGTCATCTTTGCGAGATGTTGAGACTTGTCCATCACTTGTTTTAAAATTAATTAATTTGTTCTTTTACAAGTCCTTAGGGGCCTAAGCGAGGTTGTAACTATGTTGATCCTTTAAGACAAATAACATAAGGTTACCTTACGACTTGGGTAATTTCAAGTAAGTCCATGACAATATGATCTCAAAGCAGGCAAGTAGTTCAAGTAAATAACAAAAGTTCATAATATCATCATAGCAAAATATCATGGTGAATCAAGTAAGATAGGACAAGTTGAACTATTATCTTAAGTAGTGATAGGTGGGCTATAAGTGTAAACATACTCTCGAGCTATTGGAGTCACTTAAGAGGAGTGTGGTTGCAAAATTGACGAGTGAGAAGTTGGCTATTCTTCGACAGTAAAGAAAGTACAATCCAGAGCGCCAACCAGAAAGATAAGTCATAAGGAGAGGCTTACAACTATAGACACCCACCTTGATGTTCTCAAAGTGAATATAGAGGAACTCTATCAAGACCAACGAATGCTTCTTAGGGTAGAGAACTCACAAGATGAGATGATTTTATTCTTGGGCACTAAATCAATGGAGAATCCATTCAGATAAACAAATCAGAGATGTAGATTATGACAGAGTGGTGAACACCAAAGAATGTATCGAAGCTGAGATCATTCTTTAATTTCATCAACTATTATCGGTACTTCATAGTTGAGTACTTGAAGTGCGTAGCTCCACCGACAGAGTTGCTAAAGATGGAGCAGCCTTAGTGATGGTCTGACAAATATAAAGTGACATTCCAAGACCTAAATGTTATTATATTAGAAGAATCGATAATCAAATTGTCAAACTATTAGAAGCCCTTCGAAGTTAATACAAATGCTTCAGACTTCGCTATTGGAGGAGAACTTATATAGGAGGGTCACTCGGTGGCCTACAAACGCCACAAGCTCAATAAGACTAAGAGATAATATTCAATGCACGAGAAGAAGATAATAGTGGTGGTCCATTGTTTATGAGTATGATGACATTATCTTCTTGAAAGACGATTTATGTTAAGGACGAACAATATAGTATTGAGTTACTTCCAAACTCAAAAGAAGTATTATCTAAAGCAAACACAGTGACAAGACTTCTTGGTTGAATTTGATATGATAATGGAGTATGAGCTCGGAAGAGCAAATATCGTGACTGATGCATCGAGTAGGAAAGTATAGCTGATGAATACTGTGCAACTAGAAGACGGATGCCAAGTCAACTATACTCTAACTTCCTTTTTAGGATCAAAAATGGATTATACAGTGATCCCCAAACAGTAACCCTAATGTAACTTATCGAAGAAGACAAAACATAATGGTTTTAGGTCTAAGAGGGACTCGTTTACACCAAAGAGAATAGAGTTTATGTTCCCACAGTGGATAATTTGATGTATAAACTCTTAATAGAGTGTCACAATTCTCCATGGGCAAAATATCTAGGTATTCACCAAATGTTAGCTCTCACGGAGAGGGTCTTCTATTGGCAAAAAATGAGGACTAATATAGAGGAATATGTTCAGACATTCCTTACTTGTCAAAAAGATAAGATAGAGCAACAACAACTAATTATACTTATGGAGCAGTTGCTCATACTAGAAAAGCCATGAGAAAGTATTTCCTTGAATTTCACATCAAGCTTATCGATAGTAGACGGACTTAGATCGATACTCGTGGTGGTCTATTGATTTTTAAAGTATGCAATATTTATTATTACACCGTTATATTGCTCAGCGAATGAGGCGATCAAGTTGATAATGAAGAATGTGGTTAAGTATTTAAGAGTTCTACATAATATCATTAGTGATCGAAATGCACGATTCTTAAGATGATTTTGCATCGAGCTGTTCAAATTACTGAGATCCAAGTTATACTTCTCCACAAGTCTCTACCCATCTATTGATTTTCAAAGTATGCAATATTTATTATTACACCATTACATTGCTCAGCGAATGAGGCGATCAAGTTGATAATGAAGAATGTGGTTAAGTATCTAAGAGTTCTACATAATATCATTAGTGATCGAAATGCACGATTCTTAAGATGATTTTGCATCGAGCTGTTCAAATTACTGAGATCCAAGTTATACTTCTCCACAAGTCTCTACCCCTAGATGGATAGCCAAACTGAAAGAATAAATTTACTCATTGAGCAAGATCTTCGGCACTACGTGAGTGCCAAATAATGAAATTGGGTAAAATTGTTGGATATAACTTAATTCTTCTATGACTTGTAACGAAGCTATGTTTCAAACAAGAGCTCTTATAAGATCATTATTGGATAGCAGTCATCAACTTCTCACACCTTAGTGATTGATTATATTGAGAGTAGCCCATCAGGGTATCACTTTGCAAAGGAATTACACTGAAACGTAGATATTGCCTAGCTATACTTAGAGAAGGTGACAAAAAAGATAAAGAAGTGGATAGATCTGGAAAGACGATCACATGAGTTCAAAGTCGATGACTTACTATTGGTAAAGTTTCAATGAATATCATTTTAATTCTTTAGGCATAAAGTGCATAAGGGACTAGTGTGCAAGTATAAAGGGTCATTACTAATTATCAACAGAGAAGACAATATCTCCTACAAATTACATCTAATTAAAAGTTTGTTAATCAATCTCACAAGATGCTTTTTGAAATATTCCAACTTGGCTATCTCCTACCAGAGCCTCTTACCAAAAGTAAGTTGAAGTAGTTTTAACGGATTAAAAGACAAAGCTACCCAATGGTGAAGTACAAATTGAGGACTTAGTGAAGTGACAAAAGCTTCTCCACATATAAGTTAATTGAGAACCCAAAAATGCCTTATGACATGAAGAAGTAATAATCAAAGCATACAAGTAAACTTAACGGTTTAAGTGGGGGAGAATATCACAAATAGTCATCACGCACTCGTAACACTTTCGTTAATGAACCATTCATCGCATTTTTTTTTCTTGTACATATGTTTGACAACATATTTTGCCTTATTTTTATATTTTTTTCCTTTAAAACCGTAAGCAGGAATAGTTTACAAGGCTGTAAAGTGACTACCTACTAGAATAGATAAAACTACCCCAGAATCACTTAGTTTTTATATGTTATGACCTATTTTCTATATACTATGATACAGTACGAAACATCGATTATCTCAGCACACTAGATCCACCTAGGTGGCACAAGACTAGATGAGGGTTTGGTTTCTCTCTCTCTCTCGTTTTTATGACAAGTGAAAACCATCACTTTACGAAAGTGACTTTTAAAAAAAAGTCTACACTTCACCAAAGTACCTTTTAAAAATTTGACTGAACTTAAAAGAAAGTTGCATTTTCAAGCTAATCCATATGATAGAGTAGGACATTTTCAAGCTAGATTTAACCAAATTTTAAAATACAAACACAATTTTTTTTAGTATCCCACTAATCTCACTTTATTTTTTTTTGAAAAAATCTCAAGCATTAGTTAGATTAATTTCTATCGAACATTTATTTTTTAATTTTGATAAAAAAATCAAATTTGTTGATTATTATTAAGACGTTTTGAATCCCATTGTCTAACATATTTCTCGAACTACTCTTACTCCATATTTTACTTTTTTTAAAAAATAAATTATAAAAAATATTTTGAGCTTTTGATAATTATGTTTCTATTTATGTTGATATTTCAAAACGATAATGGACTCCCACATAAAACTTACTTGTCTTTAAAGTGATAGTGGCTAGATAATGTAAAAATAAATTATTCCTTTTAGAGTTTTTGATGAATAACATATTGCTGATAATATTTATAGATGGGTTAAGATCCGTTTTAACCCTTGAAGTTTTGGTCATCGACCTCTTAAACCTTTATGGTTTACTCGTGTCTAAAATAATCCTTACATTTTTAAAAACCTAACATATAAGCTCTTTCCATCAAGTTTGAGTTAACAAACATTAAAGTCTGCTTACGTGACATGTTGACTCACAATAAATCATCAATATAATAATACATGTAATTTAAGCTTAAAAAAATTTGAAACCTCCATCAATGACGGGAGGAGGCATCATCATGGAAGTGATTACCAACAACAGCACCGAGTCGATGCTGCCTAGTAGAGCATCGTCGCATGCATCCTCTCCCGCACTAACGATAAGCTCGGGAGCTTCCGATTTTGTATTAGGTGGATGTGTGTCCACTAATCCGACGCTAAGCACGTAGTGATCTCTTGGTCCCTCGTTCTCCTCTTATGCATCTTGTCCCAATCGCCTCCCACTCCATCCTCTCTTGCTCCCCCACCCACCGCGCTTATGACACAATGGTTCAACTTTCCCTCACCTCAACCTCCAACCTCTCCTACCTTTGCCTCTTTGTCTTTGTCCATCGCTATGACCTCCAACGCTTCCTCTTCCTCGACAAGCTGGTCGGGGAGAGCGAGCAAGTGCAAGAGGGCTACATAGACTAGTTTTACAAGGGAGGTGGATTACAAGGTATGGTGGTACTCGTCAAGATTGGAGTGGGTGGCGTTCGCGGTGATGCTCTTCGTCTTTGTGATGTTGTGCTTCATAAGGGAGGTGGCTTACAAGGTATGGTAGTACTCATCGGGATCGGAGTGGGTGGCGTTCGCGATGGTGGGCAGCGCCGTGGTGGGCAATGTGGTGGCATGCACCGTGGAGCTGGCGACTAACATTCGATAGATCCAGCTTGCTAGTTCTAAGGCGCATACCACCACATCGCCCACCATAGTGTTGCCCGTCACCGCAAACAATACCCACTCCGATCGCCCATCATACCTTGTAAGCCAACTCTCTCGTGAAGAATAACATCATAAAGATTGAGAGCAAGCGAAAGGAGCAATTGAGTTGGTCCATGTGATCTTTCTACACTTGCTTGCTCTCCTCGACCAGCTTTCAAGAAAGAGGAAACGACGAATGAAGGCGAAGAGACAAAAGTAGAAGAGGGCGGAAGCAAGGGTGAGAGAAAACTACACCATCACGTCGTAGGTACAACAGATGAGGAAGCAAAAGAGGACAAAGTGAAGACAATCGAGACAAAGACACCCAAGAGAAGGAAGACAAACTAAATGACCACAACATGCCCAACGTTAGATTGATTGTCGCACATTTACCTTAGGCAAGACCAAAAGCTAAGACCAGAAGCTCTTAATCTCATCAGACCAAAAGCTAAGACAAGAAGCTCTTAATCTCATCATTAACACGAACGAGGCTGACGTCCTACTAGGAAACAACGGCTCAATACTATTGTTGGTAATCACTTCCACAATGACACCTCATCTCGCCATTGATGAAAGTCCCAATTTTTTTTAAAACTTAAATTACACGTGTCATTATATTAATAATTATTATAAATTAACATATCACATAAACAAACTCTCATGTTTGTTAACTAAGACTTGATAAAAAAAACTTATATACTAGGTTTTAAAAATATTAATATTATTTTAAACATGAAAGTCCATGATCAAAACCACAAAAGTATATCCCAACATTAAAATACTTATAAAAAAATTTAAAAATCTAAAATTTTTCTTAATAATAATACCTATATTTTATCTGATGTTTATTATCCTACTACTAATTTTAAAATTTTAAAAATAAAAATAAAATTAAAATTATTTTTAATTAAAAAATAATTCAAACCAAAAACGAAACCATCGGAATCAAAACCGTAAAAAATCAAAACCGTCAATTACAAAACTGAAATCGCCGATTACAAAACCAAAACGGAAAATAAAAACCGGTTGATTCTAGAATCATGGTCAAGACTAATCCACATAAATGTTGAACTCCATGCAACATATTATATGTAAACTTGATTAGCTCGAAGAGTATGACGTCAAGAGTTTACTTGCAGCGACGTACGTCCGGTTCTTGTTCATGCCACTTCCGAGTATATGTCTCCATGCCCTACCATGAACATTAGGCATCAAACAAAAGCTCATTAAAAGGATACTCAGCAAATGTAGTAGCTACCCTAATATCCGAGAATCTCTCCATGCCCTACCTACCGTACAAAAAAGCTCATCAAAAAGGATATTCAGCGTTGTAGTGGCTAACATCCACCCTGCCTGCATGCAGCTCAGAAACAACATGAGAGACTGGTACATATTAACAATGGCGGGCTAAAGGATCACTACAGCAAGCAAAATTTCAAGAATGATCTTAAGCTCCTGACCAGCATGCACTCGAGCTTTCTTTCTGGAACACAAAATGGCTACACAGATTCATTGATACCGAGCAAAGCTGTAGCAAATCCAAGTTGGCAAGCATTGAGGTAAGGCCGGCTCTTTGCATTTTGCTAAAACGTAAACAAAGTTCTACACAGATTGCTCGGCCGAAAGCTTATATCGATGACAGATCCTCGTACACGGACTTAATACCTGGCCGCTCCGAGAGAGGACGAATGCATCTCAAAGCTATTCCTAGCACCTCTTTCATACCTTTTGATGCAACCGGATTGGCTGCATCAGCAGCCATCATGGGATCGAAGCAGTCCGATCCTCGCCCCTCTGCCACCCTCAACCTGACCCAATCTGTAAGGTCGACGCCCCCTTCCTCTCCAGAGACAACATCTCCTGCACATCTGCCGGTCAGTAGCTCCATCAACACCACCCCGAAGGCATACACGTCTGACTTGAAGGATGGGGAGGGCTTCTTGGATGCTGCCAACTCCGGTGCACGGTACCCCAGAACACCTGCATCGAGGATCTGCTCAACTGTTCCTGATTGAGTCATCAGGCGGTGAAGACAGTAATCTGCAACACGTGCATTGAGGTCAAGACCATCAAGTAGGATGTTAGTTGCTTTAAGGTTGCCATGAGGAGTGGCACGGTCAAAATGGAGATAGTTGAGGCCTCGTGCAACGTCAACAGCAATCTTGAGCCGCTGAGCCCAGGTTAGCAGTGGGCCTTTCCTCCCGGGTCGATCTGAACATAAAAGAACAATCAATAGGTTGCCAACATGATCTTTGTAAACATGAAGGTGCCACAAAAAGGTTAGTCTGGTCCTTTCCATCCTAAGGATCTATGCCTAGGCATCTTTATAGTTTATACTGAGATGAGAACAAGAAAAACCAAATTCACTAAACCAATAATGATTCTTCTTTTTAATAAAGAAAGACGTGACAAATAGCGGTGTTGAAGCTCGGAAACTGTGCATACCGTAAAGAAAACTTGCAAGGCTTCCAGGCGATACATAATCGGACAAGAGAAGTTTCTCATGCTGGGTAGGCCCCCAGTAGTATCCACGCAAACCCACCACGTTAGGATGCCTGATGTTTGCAAATTTCTTTGCCTCTTTAGAAAATTCTTTCTTCTGCTTTGCCACTCCTTCTCTAAGCCATTTCACTGTCAAGAATACCCCATTATCTAATGTAGCCCTGTAAGATGTCCCATGACTGCTCCTTCCCAACACTTCTGCTGGTGCCCGGGATAGCTCCTCCGGAGTCAGTGTGATTGTTTCATCCAAGAAATGTAAATCACCGGCTAGCCTATCAGGTGATCTGACATCCAACCTCCCGAGATTTTCCTGTGCATATATATCACCAGAATCCGGTGACCATGAAAAGCGACTTTTCTTGGATGGTGAAAACCCAGCAACTGCAGCCATCTTCTCTTCTGGATCAAGTATCTCTGATGAAGAACCTTTTCGGGGAGCCCTAAGATCATCAGCTGAGATCACCAGCGAGCCACCAGATTCTCTACTCTTGCCTCCTGCAGTTTCCGGCAAACTCCTCTTTTGGTAATTCTTGTCCGAAACCTTGTCAGATCCAGATCCCCTGGAAGCTCTCTTATAATGCAAAATGATAGCTAAGAGAACTAAAATAACCAGGGCAGCAACACAAGCAGCAACAATTGCAGCAATCACAAAAGCTCTCATCCTTCTGTGACCAGGACTTTCAGACGGAGAATTAGCAGATCCAGGTGGACCGCCTGGATACTCTAATCTGGAATTTCCTGGATGGAAAGAAGAATCTGGGAACTTCCTAAGGTTATACGGAACGGATCCAGATAGATCGTTGTACGAAGCGTTGAAGTATACAAGTGTGTCCGGCAGGGATGATGGCAAGGGACCAGAGAAGTGGTTAAGTGAAATATCAAGGGATGTGAGGGCAACGAGTTCTGTAACAGCAGAAGGTAGTGTTCCAGAAAAGTTATTTGCAGAAATGTCCAGGGCTTGGAGGCCAGTCAAAGACCCGAGACTTTCAGGAAAACTACCATTAAAGAGGTTTCCAGATATATCAAGCACATGGAGGTTGGACTCGTTGGAAAAAGATGGCGAGAACACGATGTTACCAAAAAGCATATTGTTTTCGAGACGAAGCTCTTGCAGTGTGGAAGAGGTTAGTAGGTCATTTAGAATAGGACCACTGAGCTGATTGAAACTGAGATCAAGGATGGTAAGCTTGGGATACTGAACAAAAACTTCAGGGATAACATCTACCAGAGCATTATGGGAGAGGTTCACGTAACCGAGTAGCAAAAACTGGGAAGTTACATCCGGAATAGCCCCTGTCAACCGATTCTTGCTAAGGTCTATGTATTGAAGGTCGTTTCCCCACTTTGCAATTACAGACAAATTCCCAGTAAACTGATTATTTGATAAATCAAGCACCGCACAGCTTCCTTGGACCACAGGAAGCTCACCAGATAGAGCATTAGAGGAAAGATTAAGGATCCGCAAAGTTGTTGACGTGATCATGTTAATATGTCCTGCCATAGAAGTAAAAGAAACATGTCAATCTGCAAATGAAAGCCGAATACTAGAGAAACAGGACACTGCTCCAGCTTCAAGATGGGAATGAAACTGAAATCGTCAAACCGACATAAAACATGTTCCGCATGTAATGACTATTCCTTCAGATTCCTTTTTGATATATCAGTCCCAAGGCAGAAAAGGTTTTATGAGCCCTTGGCACACATAATATAACCAAAAACTAGTAATTGATCACTATAAACAGATATCTTACCAAATATTACCAAAATTTAGTGTTTTAATTGATCTCTAATGTACTCTAATCAAGTGACACGATTAGAGATTTCACATAGAAACGTGTGACACACATATCATGGATCATTTCCTAAAATTACAGTCACAAATATCAAAGCAAGCATTTAAGGTAAACATGAAAGAGAATTTAAACTTCCACTAAAATAACTACACACCTGTTAGATTGTTTGCGCTCAAATCCAGTTCACTTAAAACCAGAGAATCTCCTTTGAGAAGTCCACTTGGTAGTAAACCAGTGAACTTATTGTTTCCTAGCTTTAGAACCTCGAGGTCATAGACATAATTAAACCCTGGAAGCTCACCATACAGCTGATTGTAGCTTAGATCCAAGACTTTCAAGCTCCCAAATGTAGAAATTCCAACTCCAATCAGTGGACCAGTAAGTCGATTGTTGCTGAGATTCAAATACCTAATAGTTTCAGAGATATCTGACAAAGACTTCAGTTCCTTTGGACTTGAAATCAGCAAATTCAGACTGAGATCGACATGAATGACACTCGATGACTGCATAAGAAAGTTCCAATCGACACCACCATCGAGCTGGTTCTGGCTCAGATCGACGGACTCCAGAGTGGGAATCAGCTCCATCCCAGTTGGGATGCTTTTGCTAAAAGCATTATGGGAGAGGTTTAATGACACCAAGTTCCTGAGACCTGTTAGTGAAGCCGGCAAAAGACCCGAGAGAAAGTTTCGACTCACATCGAGAGATTTGATCGATGCCAGTCCTCCGATGGATTCGGGCACCGGCCCTGTGAAGTTGTTCCCGGCCAAGGTCAAGTTCTTCAAGCTGCGAAGCTTTCCGATACCCGAAGGTAGCTCGCCGGAGAAGGCGTTGTTGGAAATGTCGAGACACTCCAGGCTGCTGAGCTCAGCTAGATTGTCCGGCAAGCTCCCAGAAAGGTTATTGTTTGCCATGGAGAGCTTTAAGAGCATCGTCAGATTAGCAAAGACAGAGAGATCGGTGCGGCCGGAAATGCCATGGTTATCGAGGACGACGCCAGCGACGTTCCCACCGTTGCAGACGACACCGTTCCACGATGAAGGGCAGCCGTTGAGGTCGATGGACTCCTCGTTCCAAGAACCCGAGACGTAGCCGGTGGGGTCATGAGTAATCCCCTTCTTGAATGCAAGGAGAGCCAGGATATCCGGCGAGGGGAGTTGCGCTGCGCAAGGGATTGCAAGAAGAAGCAGCACAAAGATTCTTCTAAGGAGCTCCATTTCTCTTCCGACACCAAATCCAGCGACAAAGCTGTTGCTACTACGACTCGAACAATAGAAGGAGAACCAAATAAGAGCCTCTGAAACCCTAAGTCGTGCTGTTTTACCCAAATCTAGCATGCCAAAGACCCAGCATTTGCGATCAGAGTAGGGATCTATTCTCTCTCCTTTCGTTACAGCAGCTGAGATATCCCATGAGCCATAGAAGCATCAAAGATTCAAACTTTGAAGCGGAATGGGGGGGTTCCGAGAGGGGGATTAGAGCATAAAAAACCGCAGCTTTTCGAAAGATCCGAGTCACGGGCATTAAAAGAAGGCGGCTTTTCGAGGGGAACAAAAATCTTAGAAGCTAAAAAGAAAGGAAGACTCGACTTTTTCTACCAGCGACAAGGAATGCGGGGCGCATTAAGAGCGCTAACAACTCCACCGCAACGAAGGGGGACAAGAACTCAGTAAAGCTTCCAGCGTTCAAGTCCGGCAATCAATGGCGCGGGCCCGCGAAGATCCCCCTTCCTCCCGAAGAACCAAAAACACCAACAAACACGAAAGAAAGAAGAACCCTAGAAATCGGATCAAAGAAAAAAAAAAAAAGGGAAGAAGAGGAGGAACAACAACAGCGAACGAACCCTAATCCACACGGGGAAGAGGAGGCCGCCTAACCTTAACCCTAGAAAGGCCGTACGGCATCATCTCCGAGCTCAGTGGGCTTTGCTCTGCGAAGCTCGCTTTTATTTGCGTTATATATATTACCCGCCAAAAAGGCGCTGCGCGCCTCGCGGACCCCAAACGCCCCTCCAATCCACCGAATTAATCGAGGGAGGTAAGACTTCTATATACCGACGGCGTCCTCTACCTTTTCCACGGTGGACGGAAGTCATCATCGACATTATAAAGCAAGAGGAGAGCGGGCGCATAAAATAAGGGGGGGTGCATTTAGTGCTCGCCAGCGTGGCATGGGAAGTGGGCCCCGACTGGTGAGATCCTGACACTTGATTTCTTTGACCGCTTTCTGCTACCAGCCGTGGCTGCCACTGTTCACCGTTCCATGTAGCTTTTGGCATGTGAATCGGAGAGAGAGAAGGGGGAAGGGCTTCCTGTCACTTGGAAAGCTTTAAGTCATGGCAGTAGGACAAGCGATGTGAGTTGGGGATTTGTGTTAGATCTGCAACCGGAGCCAAAATGAAACCGTCTTAGATCTGAGAAAAAAAAAAAAAATACAGAGAGACAAGGACGGACGGCTGAGGTGTACCAAGGAATCGCTTTCAGATTGTCACAGATGAGTGTCTCAAATTAGTAAGGAACAAGAAATGTCAACCTGCATAAACATCGAAGCGTACAATGAATGACTTCTGGGCTTGATCTTCACTATAAAAAAAAAACGAAATGTATAATTAGTTTGAGACATTGAAAGGAAGAAAATTAGGTGATTGTATTCACAAACAACTTTTTCTATGAAAAAAGACAAAAAAAAAAAAACAAGAAAAAAAAAACATTCCATCTGCACATTGTAAAGATGAAGTCAACAAGAGCAGAGCCAGCTAGCCTGGGAACTGATCGTGTGAGATTAAAAAAAAACAAAAAACAAAAAACAAATCAATCATAGAATATCATGAAAAGAGGTTTAAGGTAAAAGAAAGAATCTTGGACTCATTTGGTGGATCTATTGATCGAGTACATAAAATGAGGAATGGATTATGACAGGAACAAGAACCCAGGACTAGTAGTCCAGCAGAGCAAAAGGAATGGAGCTCAAGGTTTGATGTACCAAGATAAGAAAGAAAGAAATGTTCGGTCCAAGTTAGTTAGGTCAGAGGTGGAGAAGAATGGCTCCTTGATCAGCATGAATTTCTCATATTCCAAAAGGTTCTCATGGGTTGAGGTGAAGCCTAGCCTATTTTATATGATACTAAACCAGTGGAATGCTTTGGATTCTGTGAGGAAGCATATGGTCTTTATGAGTGGGGAGGGCAATGGGGTTCCCAGTCCAGCGGTAAAAAAAGGTAAGGGGGGGGCCTCCGCAGAAGGTGTGTCTAAAAGTTATAATGGAGTGGCAGATCATGATTCATTGGCAAAAGCCAAATTTGTAGCTGAGACCTCTCGGCATCTGGTTGAAGCCGATCCCAGGTGGTGTTCATTTTTATTAAACAAACACGGAGGTAACCTGTGAGTTGGACACAGCGATGACAGGACCCAGAACCATGAATCAATCGTTATGTTCGCGGTTGCTCCTGGTCTCTCTCTCTCTCTCTCACGCACATAGACAACAGGAGCAAAGGACCTGTGTCATGAAATCAATACGACCACGCCCTACGCTGTCAACAACTGACTTCAAAGCCAGGACCAAGTACACAGATTTATTTAGAGGACTAGGACCCATGATGCTCTATGAAATCTCATCTCTTGGTCGGTCTTGAGAGTTGCTGACTCCACAAGTAAAGAAATGGTCGATCTAACATCATGGATCATTCCACTAAGCTTTGGAGCCATGAATGGGTCACAACACCAAACATGATCTGACCACCGAAGTCCACTAGAGTTGGGAACATCTTTGACATCGACTAAGCTGGGTTCCGAAACTAGCATGCTCAAGACTTATACCTGAAGATGGTCCACGAGTAGAGTTGATTGAAGACGATTTGAAGCTGGAGATTGCAATAACCATGCGCTTCTTACACAAGAATACACAGAATTCTCAAAAAGCAGGAGGATTTCATCGGTCGGACCATCACGTGCCCCTGTGACAGGAATCCTGAAACCAATTACAGAAGCAGGAAGATCACAAGTCAGAAACACCAAAAACACACCATGGAAACAAAACATACTAGAACATTAGCAGTACCGGATAATAGTTGGCTACCAATGATGAGAAGAGTGAGTCTCGTGGCCCAATTGTAGCAAACCGAAGCTCCAACATCAGCCATGTTCAAAGAGTCCTACGAGTGATTGAAATTCTGGCACCAGACACCATCGAAGACACCGTCTCACGAGCTCCGACATGAATACAATTAGCACTAATGTAACACGGCAGAAGTAGAAACTTTTACAGTATTGCCATTCCAGATTTGCAGGCATTTTAATGCTGTCATGTGATAAAAAAAAAAAAATTTCACCTAATACAGACAATATCTCAAAACAATATGTACATAGCAAATCTAAATCTTGCCAGAGATCCAAAGTGCCAAACACAAATAACTCAACTATCAAGTAAAACTCTTACAACCATCTTATGTAATAATAAGAAAATAGGTTTCATTAAACAGTAGTAGCATGGTATCCCGTTCACATTTTTTTTTCATAGATAGATACAATGGGATAAACAAAAGAGCAGCAGCAGTCTAAGATCCAGTCCTAGTTTGCACCACATTGAAGAGAAAAATCAAATTATGAGCTTAACTGCAGCATTGCAACATTGCTGCATGAGATTTTTAAAATTGTAGACATCAAGTGACACAGAAGCCAGAAGCTTTGATATGTCCACCTCTGTGACATCATTAAAATCAGATTTTGCATCATACACAAAGTAACCACCACATTCCCAGGTAGAAAGACGGTATCCCAAAAGTGTATAGACCTGTTTCAAGAAAAATAATATATATATATAAAGCCCCAACTAAGAAAAGCAAAAAGGCAATAGTCGACCTGAAAGTAAATCCAAAATAACCAATAAACTTCTTACATCTACAACACTTCATGTATTTTTTATTTCAGTAAAAAGTGCTACATACGTAACCTTGTACCGATAGCTTCTCATATTTACAATGCACTTGTTAGGGCAATTCATAAGTTTCAATGTATTTGCACAAATCAGTCCAATTACAATAATATCAAAACTTTAAACTTGGAAATGATAAATTATTACCTGAGGAAACAAAAAGATCCTTGTGCCACAGTCAGAGATGAGCAGACTGAATGCAGTACCATTGTCATGCAAATAAGAACACATTTCCCCCACAATTTCAACTAATGCTTTCAAGTTCTTGCTTATGAAAACAACAGCCTTCAGAGGATAATCTGCAACTTCACCGATATATAAACCTGTTGTGAGCAAATTACCATAGATGGCGATGGTTGGAAGAAGCTCCACTGGTAAAGGATCAGCAAAATAACAAGCCTGTTCAAAAATTCAAAGCAAATTCAGTACAAGAGAACTTTGCTATGAGACATTAAAACTTTGCTAAAGGAAACTAGATGAGAAATTGCTTCTTTCTGAAAATACCTTCTGTCCTAGATAGATTTTTCAGAAGAAAAGAGATCCAAAATGCTGTCCTTTGAAATATCAAGCAATTAGAGTCGTCGAAGTGGTAGCATTCAATGACTAAACCAGAGTTGAACCTCTCAGGTCAACCTGACCCAAGCGGAACCAAATCAAGTCACTCATTGCTTGTTGGGTCAGGGTCAGACAAACCTGACCTTTTGTGGCATAAAAGTAAATCTCACCTTGAGCCATCAACCCAACTCAGCACAACCAGTTGGAGTGGAACCAAATTATACACTATTCCATTTTTTCTCCCAAGAGAAAAAGTACACCAACCTTGACCTGTCAACCTGACATTCATTATATGGCAGGGTCCTGGTTGGGAAACTTCAATCACTTAGAGAATCAGGTAGGCTCAAGATCAAGACTAGATTAATCCTACTACCCAGCCAAAATTGATGCATTGTCAGCCACAAATATTGAGTGTGTATTCACGTAAAGTTATCTGCATGTGCAGAAGGTGGGGGCTTTGGTTTTCACGAACCAGTAAAATGAGAAGGAATGAAAAACACAGATGAGAAGGTCATCTGTCTCAGTAGATACCCAAATGACCCAAAGTAGTTAAATAACACAGACCATTGTCTCTAGATAATAAAAAAATAAATAACAAATCTAAAATTCAAATTAATTATAGAATATGAATCATTCTCAGTAATAGATATTACACATTGTGCTATACAGGCGTGCCACTTTGCAGACTAATATGATATTGTCTCAGGAAAGCATTCATATCATATATAGGGTCGATAAAATAAGAATTCCGGATTCATCTATCAGCCCACATGATAAAAGAAAAATGAAAGATTATACAGGTCAAGAGAAAAACTGAATACAGCATTGGCGATTGGAAGAAAAAACAGGGTGAGCAAGTGTACTTCAGGTCATGAAAATATGTAGTCAAAAGTTCCCGTCCAAAGAGAATGCTAACTAGTTGTGGGATATCAGGTACTGACACATAGCAGCATGATACATCAATCATGGTGATGACATTGTGCAGCATTCCCAATAAAGGTAAACAAATTACAAACAGGTCAAGGTGACTGTCTTTCTAGGTAATTTCTTTTTACTGAAGACTAATCTAATGATCTCCACAAGTTCATTTATCATGAACATTACCAATTCCTAGAGTACTGACCACTCCAAGCTTGTCAGTTGCATAAAAACATAGAACTAGTTACACAATGTCGGATACAAAATGACGAATGCTATAGAATATACATATAAAAGCTAATTGTATCTGCAATTATGGAAAGTCTTCAGCATCTGCACTGACATATCTTTTTCTTCACTTTTTAGAAAAGAAACACACATCATATTTATAGCATGTTTACTTTCCAACCAAAGCTCAGCAGCAAAATAACCCAATGACCAAACTATTATACAAGATTCAGCAAAATGGTTACCTGAAAACATTTATGATCCAAACTTCTAGAAGCATCATAATCAAAAAAGATATGAAACGAGCGGTTGGCTACTTCAGCAGTGATCTGTGACATCAATCCAAGAACTCTTTTATCTAAGAACTGAGGCATCTGATGGACATCATATGGTACCAGGAAAATGTGGCCATATTCAACTGGGTTTGCCTTCAAAAAAAGATAAGATAAATAAACAATTCAAATTGTACAGAAGCTCCATAGTAAGTTGTGAACACATCTGCAAGAGTACTTACATTAGCAATAATCAAAATCCCATCCTTAGGCAGCACAGTTGAATAAACAAGTTCAGAGCCCTCCTTTTCTCCACAAGACACACAAAAGAGTACATCCTCCCTGTGAGTTTTCATATAACTTGATCTGATGGGGCTCAGAGACTGGAAAATCTTCTTCTCAAGATCCATAAGGATATTTGAGTGCCAATTTTCATTCAACTGAGCAATAAACTTCTTTCCACCAGTGATCACCTGGGAAGGCAGCAACAAGCTTAAAGCTTTAGCAGTTTGCAGATCAGTGAGACTAAACCTATGCACATTAATCATTTGCAAAAAGCACCTTCATTTGGCAACTGGAAACATCATATCTAAGATGACCCTTCCAGGCATGGTCCTCCCACTGCAAGTTCACAGTGTCCATGTTAAAATAAATCCTAACGGGGATCACAGTACAAGAAGAACTCACATAGCAGATGTACCTGCGAGAGAAGGACGATGTCCAGTAGACTATGTCTTCCCTCCTCGGTGCACGGTAAGCCCGCACAAGCACCATCAGTTTTTGTAGGTATACCAAGCTGATAAACATTTGTAATAATGCCTGAAATTTGTAACTCATTTCAAGCAGAAACATAGATTACACAAGCATAGGAATATGTTCAATGAAAAAGAGGTAGACTATTCTTTCTACCAGCACATAAAATTAGGAAACCATCAAGAGGCATTTTGAACTTTGAACATATTGGACACAAGTATATGTTACTGATATCGATTTGTAAACGCATAGCATCCAAGTCACAGTAGCTGGTATTCCAAAAGCACTTATACCAGAGCTAGACTCGGTCATGGGTAATCAATGTTAACAGCTAAATACCAAAAGCAAGAAGATGAACTCAAGTAAGAAGTTTATCAACAAGAAACAAGAGCATACATGCCAAAGAAGCTAACAGAACTTGGTCTGCAGTATACAACATTTTGCATTCAAAGTTGGGTAAAAAATAAACGATACTACAGAAAATTTGGAAGTTATGTCCCAAAAAATACAGAACATCAGAGGAATTAAGTAAATATGAGCATCATACGAAGCCATCATTGGCAACAGTTAATCAGATATATTTCAAATTCCTTATGAACTAAAAACAACTACCTACATCTTTTACTTGATTTATTTGTTTCACGCACAACTCCTTAAGTCAAGTTGATTAATCATTAAAGCAAGGTATCTCCTGAGACTAAGTTAGACACTCCACCCCAGAGCCTAGAGAAACTAATGGAAAGAGTGATAGAAGATGCAAGACACCATGCAACTTTATGCATGTAAAAGGCATTTGACTTATCGCAACAGGAAAACTAGGAAGTCAAACAATAACCAATATAACATGCTTGTAGGGGAAAATTCTAAGCAAATGCAACAAGAGAAAAATCTACCAGGCTTCCATATTTTAGGTACTTTGTTGCAAAGCTTTAAATTTTCTTAAACTATTCAAGTGAAATCTAATTTTACTAAGTTACATTGCTTAAACCAGATAAAATTAGAAAATGTAGTAGCACAAAAATGAAAAGGATTTCTTTAAAATATACTAAACAGGTGCCCTCATTTAGCAAAACACACCAAGCAAGAATATCAGGCATAGCTGAGTTTCGGTGCAAAAATCTGGTTTTAAGCTTTTCATAACAGATACAGGCATAGCTGAGTTAACATTGTTCACATTTCTATAACTACACTAACTGAAAAAGGGGTTAGGTTATGTAAATAGTCCCAACAAATAGAACTTTCTATTGTGGTGAGGAGAAAGATGATGAAAAAGCCACTAACTTAGTAGAGACAACTGATGACTTTTAGACTGCTCAGAGCTCGTGTTCTGCTTCAGATATGCATATTCATCTTCAAACTGATTGACCGGTGCCATACTTGTATACGTCTGCGATGCCTAACTATACCACCTATAATCTATATACACTAAACTACTTCCAATCAGACTTCAATCCCACCGCCTGCAAGGAACGTCAGATCCGAAGGATGCCCACCAGCCGAAGGTAGAGCCCCCCTGCCACCGTGGAAAGAAGGGGAAGCAAGCAGAAACTTAGGAAAGCACTGAGAGCATGGGCTTCCCCTTCTACTTAAAGCACGGTACTCTTTTCTTGGAGCCGTGGTTGTGTCACTGAAGCCAGCCCTAAATGGACCAGCAATTCCCCAGCAGTACCGACGGAATCTCAAGAATCAGCGAGCAGCAATTCATCAGCCCCCAGGCATCGACTCTTCGTCAAGAATCTGTATGCTTCCTCGATTCTGCAGAGACGACAAGAAAGAGGAAAATGAATCAGGAGATACGTCTCCAACCAAAAGAATCAAGAACATGTAATCAAGAATTGCAACATATTCACGGATCCAAATCGCCAATCAGAGGCCGAAGACACATGTCACAAATATCTCCGTCGAGACATGAGAGAAACAGAATCTCCAACCGAAAGGTACGATTCGCATCCCACAGATAATTCACCTTTAGGTAAAACTCGATTCCGCCGATTCGACGCAAAAGGGCGTCAGATACCCGAAAATCGAGTCGTAACAGAACAAATCAAAGCGCGGGAGAGAAACGACTTCTTGGAGGACCAAATCGAGGAACGTGGCTACCGATCAAGAACAAAGAAAGAAAAAGATTAAGAGAATTCCGTGGTAAAGATCGAAGAGAAGAGAGGAAGGGAGGCAGAGATACCTCTAGGGTTCCTTCGGGAGAGAGTCGAGGAAGGCGAAGACAGGAGATGGGTGGAGGAGTTTCGAACGCTCGTGATAACCCAGAGGTGACGCTATCGTCGCTATTTATAGGCAGCCGTCCCAAGATACTAATAATTGACAAGCGCCTTTTCCATGCGGTCATCCTACCCGCGTTGCCGTCTTCCGCTGTCAATAGTGGGTCCCGCACGGGATCGATTATGGCCTCCGACCGCGGGACAGGTAAAGAAGCGGGTAACAAGACCAAACGACTGGGTGACAGAGGCGTATATGACTCCATCTCGAGGCACAAATCTCCCAAATTGCGGGACCAAAAATAGTACGTGTAGAAGACACCTCATCGGGTCGGACCTTTATCTGAGCCCCATCCGAGTAGGACCCGCCGAAACAGAGGGGTGCGTCGTCCCGGTACGCGAACAAGCGGGTAACGTTAGAAAGGTACCCTTCCGTGGTGCGGTTCCTGTGTCTCGGGCGAGCCACCATACACGCAAGGGCCTGCTCCCGTTGGCTCACAGATGTCGGGCCCACAAAAGTAGGACCCTTTTCATCGAACAAACTGAGAAGAACACAAATTTTGCCTGAATAGAATGATAAAAAGATAAATTAGCATATAAGCTATCAAGAGAACAAAACAAAGTCATCGACCGAGGCCAGCTGATACCACACACAAAGATCTAATGACTGACGCACAAGCAGGGATTAGCAGCAGAAACAGAGGAATCACAGTCACTGCAGCTACATATAGGAGACAGACCATATTAGCCTAGTGTTTTGTTTATCCTAGATTTTTGGCATGTTTTGTGCTTTTGAATGGAGAATTCGCGATCTAAGAGGCTTTCGGGGGTTCGTCGCCGGGCAAATCATCTTCGTCATGATATATGTTTTCTGCCATCTGCCATATTTGAAGGATGTTATCCTCGGCAACACTGGCGATGACCCAATCCTCACAGGAATTCCAGGAGAAATCAGATATCTTGCTAGTGTGGCCGCCGTGAATAAACAGCAGCTCGGGCGGGCCATCCTCTGCATCCTCCGGGGTCTGTTCCTCGTCAATCCTGTTTAGGTGCAAGCAGAACACACATCGCAAGAGTTGTTGAGGGTAGTTAACGTTCTACAAAATATGAAAGGATATTTCTGCCACAATAGCACAGATTACCTGCTAAGGTCCCACACCATGAGCCTCCTACCAAGACAGCAAGATGCTAGAATTGTCTCATTTTTTGGATTCCAACCAACTTGGAAAACCTCCTCTCTAGTCAGCACAACAGTGTATACAACAATTTCAGTAAAAATATAACAAAAAATAGAGTAAAACAATCGGTTTAAGAAATGATACACTGTAAAAGATTTGCTTACTTGTGGCAGTCCAATGTATGTAAAGCATTTTCAAGTTTCCGAAGGTCAAATAATTTAACGGTTTTATCAGTGGAGCCTGTTGCCACAACCCACTCATTGAAGGGATTGAATGCCAAGCAGTTTACCTATCAAGAATTATGCACCAGAAGTCAGTCCACACTTTTTTATGCCTAGCAAGTTCACCTAATTAGATAACTGTGAAAAAGAAAACAATTGATCTTTGACATGTCACAAGTGACTGTGATGCTTACTTTTCCTAGGAGTGAGACTTACACGTTCACAATTTGGCAAAGTATGAATTTACCCAGACACTTATCAAGAAAACAGCAATCTTTTAACTCTACAAAACAAGTGCCATGGGCCTTCACCAGTTAATGTACCTAAAGCTTGTTTTAATCAAGTTTCTGAATATGCTGAGCAAAATATTCAAGTGATTATTTCTGCAACTTCATTTGGATTTTAAATACTTATAAAGTGAATGTATTTTATAGGAAGGATTAAAAATAAAAGAAAGATCAATAAGCATATCGGTTCTACCATCAAAAGATGAAGATTACTTCAAAAAATATGAACTTGAATGATAATTTGTGCATCTTTCTTGTCAACCTCCTAGAAATTGTTGGTCTGTCTATGTGTGCATATTAAAGGGAGCACAGCCAAGAAGTTGTAGTCATCTTTGTATTCATTGGTCTAAAACAACAAGATCTTCATATGTCTGCCATTAAATGGTTGCTCACCTAGAACATTTCTTGTTCACTCAAGTACAACTTAAAATGTGGAGATGTACATCAATTGTCTTCAAGAGCAAATTAAGTGCATCCGCGAGGCATAAATCAGATAACATTACCGAGAACTTGGACAATCCCCTACTTTGAGTAATATAATCTCAATTTTCAGCCTAATCAGCTCTCTTACTCACTTCTGATTGCCAAATCATCTCGTAATCAACTATGTAATGTTCATAACTAAAACAAAGCATAAATCCTAATCTATAAATCTTATTGTGGAGCCAAATTTTAGCATCATGACCAACAAATAAAAGTCTACATACTACAGACATCTTGGAAAGGAAGACTTTCAAATCAAACATGGAAAACGAAGTAAAAGATGAATGAAAATTTTCAATGCTAAGATCAAATAACTGGATGTCAAAAATAAGTAAATTTAACATTTTGATACATATTTGCATACTAGAAATCTGGGTAACTAAACCACATATCTTGAAGATTTCAAAAAAAAAAAACGAAGTAAAAGATGAATGAAAATTTTCAATGCTAAGATCAAATAACTGGATGTCAAAAATAAGTAAATTTAACATTTTGATACATATTTGCATACTAGAAATCTGGGTAACTAAACCACATATCTTGAAGATTTCAAAAAAAAAAAACAGACGGAAGGAAATCATTTATTTAACCACAATCGGCTCCAACAGAAATCAAAATGGATTTAGATATTATCTGCAACACGCTTTCACCCTATTCCTGCCTCACCTTCCTACGGTCCAGGTGAGGAGGTCAGTTTTAGGTTGCAGAAGAAACAACCAAAAAATACACCATGGGAAGGGAGAGCAGGAGCTGGACTATTTAGAATTTTCTACTTTGTAAAGAAGAGAAAATATTCTGGTAAGTTGCTGTTTTTTGCACGCAACATTGACACAGGCATAAAATTTGCAGTCATCAGCCAAAGTATGTACTGAAACTCATTACACAATGCACCAAAACACAACTAACAAAATCTTACTACAAAAATGATAATCTCCATATATTCCAGCCACAAGGAAGATATGGAGTGTTTGCATATAAGATTTTCTTTGTACTCCATTATCAGTGCAGATACTCCCGAAAATGATGTTAAAGGAAAAGACCATAGGCAACTTAAACCTACCAAACTACGGTGTGCTCAGTTCCAGGTAAGCTCAGGATTGAGGAAGCGTGGAAAATGGTAAAGTACATTGTGCTTGGTTCTAAGAAAGTGCTAAAGTCAGAAAAGAGACCTTTTGAACTTCTGAGAACCTCCAAAGATAATCCCTGTGCACTCATAAGTGAACAAAGAATATTCTTTATTTAAAAACCATTTCTTACTGCCAAACAAACACGAGTGTAAGTGCACTTCGGCCTTACGAACTTTCTTCCACCCACATAACAGTTTCTGAATTTTTCACTTGCAGTTCTCAGAATGCAACTTCAACAAAGCAAGTTTTCAGACTATCACTTACAGCCAAACACACTATTATATAAGATTAAACTACATCCACAAAAGGTATCACACCAGAATGCTGATTCAAGAGTCATTTTAGAATGTGGATTCAAGTATTATGCAAGGAAATAGAAAAAGACAACTTTTTCACTGATACTCGGGTTTAACTCTCTTGAATAAAACATGTTTCCCAAATATAAAAAGAGGCTCTTACCAGGAATGACAATGGTGATCCTATTATTCTTGATCCCCTTGAGGATACCTGGCCAGGTGATGTTCATTGTGGAGAGATCACTCACCGATCACTAAAACTTGAGGTAGATTTTTTTTTTTTATTCTCTACCTCCCTCCCTCCTCTCTTCCCCCTTCCTCCCTCTCCCTTCTTTCAAGTTAATGCTGCTGGAACTACCATATGCACAGCATCAGATAGCATTTGCTGAAACAGATTACCATGTCAATTGCTGGCTGACACTAAAACGTGCTGGAGAACTTAAAATCCTTGATTCTATAACTTCACCAGCATGTTGAAAGTGGAACAATACTTGCATGTTTAGATGTTTATTTAGGAGAACATTTAATGTGATGTCACAGATGTTTATTTGAAAGAATAACTAATTTCTTTGTAGATAAAACAAGTGAAGGGTTAATGCTAGATCTAGAATGAAGTATCAAATTGAGCATATAACCAAGTGAACTATTTTGCAGATACAATATTTTACACAATTTTACAGATACAATTGGGACAACTTTATTTGAAAGGATAACTATTTTTTTTGTTGATTAAGCAAGTGAAAGCTCAATGCTAGATACCAGAATGTAGTATCAAAATGAGAAGATAACCAACTGAACCATTTTGCGGGCAAGAAATTAGATAGAACTTTGGTATTTTTATCAGAAGAAAACAAACTGCAGCATTATAAATCAAGATACTCACCTCACCTTGATGAGCGACAACAGACTTGACTGGCTTGTTATTTGGCATTCGGAGATCCCAAAGGAGCAGATAATGATCATCACCAACTGAACCAAAATAGTATTCATGCCTCAAATGCCAAGCAACATCCTCAACAACACCATCATGTACCTAAAATACAGGGCATATAGTAAGTTCAGCAGTAAGCACCCACTGTTAAGTGTAGGTCATCACAAAGACCCTCAAGCCAAATAAGTAATGATGGAAAATAACTCAAATGTAGTCCCTCTGATTGCTAAGAAATTGGGCAAGGAGAGGGGTAGCCCAATAAAAAAAATCTACCAGTGTCCTGCGAAAGCAGGTGTCAAGGACTGTTTTGATGTTCACATCATAAACCCAAATTTGAAAGTCACTTTCACTGTTAGCAGAAGAAATCTCATGATTCACTAGTTTCCATACAAGCCAAGAAATTTAACACTGATCAATTGAAACAGTGCACAGCCTGAAATTAGCATATTCTGAGAAAGGAAAGCCTCAATCCTTTCAGCAGAGAGATGCAACTTTTTCCTCCAAAATTACATTACTGCTTGCAACTCCACACTTATTTTGGTAGTTATTGCTTCCACAATCTTGCTTCGTTTACCAACTATTTCATCATCCTTCAAACTATATCAACCTGAATGAGGTACTGCTATATACAGAAGCGAAAAGATTCTATGATGAGGTTTAACACTTGGTTATAGCTACATTGACCTTGATTCTCAGACCAATTCAGATTTTAGCAAAAGAAAACCTAGTAGACTAGTTGGTGTAGGAATAGACCTACATTACTATGATCTCATGCAAACAAGGAGCAATGCCACAAAAATTTCCGCACACCAGAGCAATTTCTAGTAAGGGAATATGATAAGCTTTGGCATATGAAGCAATCTCAAAAGCATAGATAAGCTAATAACAACAATAAGCCATTAAGTTCCAACTATTTGGGGCTGCTACATAGCTATTTAGTCCACAGTCAAATACTCTAGCTCATATGGCATCCAATAACTTTGTTCATATGCAAAATAATCAAAAGGGAAGCAAGAGTAAGAAGACAAAACAGAAAAAAATGAAATTAAACATAGAGAAAGCAAGAATAACAGTAAATAAATAAATAGGCACATAAAACCCCAAGATTCTCACCTTAAAAGTCTGAAGAGCATCAAGGGCCTTATTTTTAGGAGTGGAATTAATGTCCCACAGACAAATTTGAGCATCATCAGAACCACTCAACAGATGTCCTTGCTTAAACTGGCTCCAGGATAAACCATATCCTTCAGAGTTGTGACCCCTCAGCTTCAAATCAGGGTTGCATGCACCATCTAATGGGGGCTTCGATGGATGCTTACTATAGTCAAAAACATAAACCTCGGCACTAACTGTCTTTGTCGCAATTATGAAAGGATTTTGAGGCATATAGCGAGCTCGGTTGACCTCTCCATCATGATTAATTTGCTGAACTATTTGCACCTGGATGCAGTCACAAACAATGCATGTGTTAATATAATTAAAGCCACTCTCACGCATCAAGAAGGGATCCTACCGTCGCAAGGTGTCAGGTAGCCCATTAAATCTTGAATTTTTCTCTCTTAAAAATCTGCATGGAATAAACAACTGTATGTCGGTTTACTGAGCTCACAATCACATTTTATCAGTCATGTTACTGCCAAAAGAAGACGCACACCGTAAGATTTCTCTTCTAGGCAGTTACTCAACGAAGAAACAATATGAAGAAATACTGTGAAACTCATGGCATACTCAAAAACATGTTTTTACCAATTTTTCAAACAGGTTCCGCTAGAAGATAATAAGCCAAAGAGAAAATGGATGAGACATACCAAGATTTAGAAGCCCGTAACCGCTACAAACCTAGAACCCAAAACCAAGTCTTGGAAAAAGAAAAGAAAAAACATAGCAATAACCTAAAATCACACTAAAGCAGAATTTTGTTAAAGATGGCAAAGGGAAGAGGAAAGAAATTTTTCGTCTTGTTAATAAACCAACGAAAAAAATAAGATTTTTTTTTCTCCATCAACCTAATCATCACTAGATAAAAAAAGTGGTTGAGTGTTAAGCGAGGAGAGAAGGGGCAATCGATCAGAAGCCACCTTGCCGCCGGCGCAGCCGAAGCCGCCGATCTCGCCGTGCTCGTCGTCGTACTGGCGGGCGTCGTACTCGGCGTCCTCGAGGGGGAGCTGGACCTGGGCGAGCATGAGGTAGTTGGGCTCGTTGTCGGAGGTGTGGGTGCCGAGGATCATCTTCTAAAGCATAAATCCTAATCTATAAATCTTATTGTGGAGCCAAATTTTAGCATCATGACCAACAAATAAAAGTCTACATACTACAGACATCTTGGAAAGGAAGACTTTCAAATCAAACATGGAAAACGAAGTAAAAGATGAATGAAAATTTTCAATGCTAAGAACAAATAACTGGATGTCAAAAATAAGTAAATTTAACATTTTGAGACATATTTGCATACTAGAAATCTGGGTAACTAAACCACATATCTTGAAGATTTCAAAAAAAAAAACAGACGTAAGGAAATCATTTATTTAACCGCAATCGGCTCCAACAGAAATCAAAATGGATTTAGATGGATATTATCTGCAACACGCTTTCACCCTATTCCTGCCTCACCTTCCTACGGTCCAGGTGAGGAGGTCAGTTTTAGGTTGCAGAAGAAACAACCAAAAAATACACCATGGGAAGGGAGAGCAGGAGCTGGACTATTTAGAATTTTCTACTTTGTAAAGAAGAGAAAATATTCTGGTAAGTTGCTGTTTTCTGCACGCAACATTGACACAGACATAAAATTTGCAGTCATCAGCCAAAGTATATACTGAAACTCATTACACAATGCACCAAAACACAACTAACAAAATCTTACTACAAAAATGATAATCTCCATATATTCCAGCCACTAGGAAGATATGGAGTGTTTGCATATAAGATTTTCTTTGTACTCCAATATCAGTGCAGATACTCCCGAAAATGATGTTAAAGGAAAAGACCATAGGCAACTTAAACCTACCAAACTACGGTGTGCTCAGTTCCAGGTAAGCTCAGGATTGAGGAAGCGTGGAAAATGGTAAAGTACATTGTGCTTGGTTCTAAGAAAGTGCTAAAGTCAGAAAAGAGACCTTTTGAACTTCTGAGAACCTCCAAAGATAATCCCTGTGCACTCATAAGTGAACAAAGAATATTCTTTATTTAAAAACCATTTCTTACTGCCAAACAAACACGAGTGTAAGTGCACTTCCGCCTTACGAACTTTCTTCCACCCACATAACAGTTTCTGAATTTTTCACTTGCAGTTCTCAGAATGCAACTTCAACAAAGCAAGTTTTCAGACTATCACTTACAGCCAAACACACTATTATATAAGATTAAACTACATCCACAAAAGGTATCACACCAGAATGCTGATTCAAGAGTCATTTTAGAATGTGGATTCAAGTATTATGCAAGGAAATAGAAAAAGACAACTTTTTCACTGATACTCGGGTTTAACTCTCTTGAATAAAACATGTTTCCCAAATATAAAAAGAGGCTCTTACCAGGAATGACAATGGTGATCCTATTATTCTTGATCCCCTTGAGGATACCTGGCCAGGTGATGTTCATTGTGGAGAGATCACTCACCGATCACTAAAACTTGAGGTAGATTTTTTTTTTTTATTCTCTACCTCCCTCCCTCCTCTCTTCCCCCTTCCTCCCTCTCCCTTCTTTCAAGTTAATGCTGCTGGAACTACCATATGCACAGCATCAGATAGCATTTGCTGAAACAGATTACCATGTCAATTGCTGGCTGACACTAAAACGTGCTGGAGAACTTAAAATCCTTGATTCTATAACTTCACCAGCATGTTGAAAGTGGAACAATACTTGCATGTTTAGATGTTTATTTAGGAGAACATTTAATGTGATGTCACAGATGTTTATTTGAAAGAATAACTAATTTCTTTGTAGATAAAACAAGTGAAGGGTTAATGCTAGATCTAGAATGAAGTATCAAATTGAGCATATAACCAAGTGAACTATTTTGCAGATACAATATTTTACACAATTTTACAGATACAATTGGGACAACTTTATTTGAAAGGATAACTATTTTTTTTGTTGATTAAGCAAGTGAAAGCTCAATGCTAGATACCAGAATGTAGTATCAAAATGAGAAGATAACCAACTGAACCATTTTGCGGGCAAGAAATTAGATAGAACTTTGGTATTTTTATCAGAAGAAAACAAACTGCAGCATTATAAATCAAGATACTCACCTCACCTTGATGAGCGACAACAGACTTGACTGGCTTGTTATTTGGCATTCGGAGATCCCAAAGGAGCAGATAATGATCATCACCAACTGAACCAAAATAGTATTCATGCCTCAAATGCCAAGCAACATCCTCAACAACACCATCATGTACCTAAAATACAGGGCATATAGTAAGTTCAGCAGTAAGCACCCACTGTTAAGTGTAGGTCATCACAAAGACCCTCAAGCCAAATAAGTAATGATGGAAAATAACTCAAATGTAGTCCCTCTGATTGCTAAGAAATTGGGCAAGGAGAGGGGTAGCCCAATAAAAAAAATCTACCAGTGTCCTGCGAAAGCAGGTGTCAAGGACTGTTTTGATGTTCACATCATAAACCCAAATTTGAAAGTCACTTTCACTGTTAGCAGAAGAAATCTCAAGATTCACTAGTTTCCATACAAGCCAAGAAATTTAACACTGATCAATTGAAACAGTGCACAGCCTGAAATTAGCATATTCTGAGAAAGGAAAGCCTCAATCCTTTCAGCAGAGAGATGCAACTTTTTCCTCCAAAATTACATTACTGCTTGCAACTCCACACTTATTTTGGTAGTTATTGCTTCCACAATCTTGCTTCGTTTACCAACTACTTCATCATCCTTCAAACTATATCAACCTGAATGAGGTACTGCTATATACAGAAGCGAAAAGATTCTATGATGAGGTTTAACACTCGGTTATAGCTACATTGACCTTGATTCTCAGACCAATTCAGATTTTAGCAAAAGAAAACCTAGTAGACTAGTTGGTGTAGGAATAGACCTACATTACTATGATCTCATGCAAACAAGGAGCAATCCCACAAAAATTTCCGCACACCAGGGCAATTTCTAGTAAGGGAATATGATAAGCTTTGGCATATGAAGCAATCTCAAAAGCATAGATAAGCTAATAACAACAATAAGCCATTAAGTTCCAACTATTTGGGGCTGCTACATAGCTAATCTAATAAGAAAATAATAAATGACAGCAAAACATGCTTAATAAGCACTCATATAAAATGTGTCTAATGCTGTCCCTGAACTCTTTTTAAAGCCATCCAAGCATTGCATCCAAGCTATTTAGTCCACAGTCAAATTCCCTAGCTCATATGGCATCCAATAACTTTGTTCATATGCAAAATAATCAAAAGGGAAGCAAGAGTAAGAAGACAAAACAGAAAAAAATGAAATTAAACATAGAGAAAGCAAGAATAACAGTAAATAAATAAATAGGCACATAAAACCCCAAGATTCTCACCTTAAAAGTCTGAAGAGCATCAAGGGCCTTATTTTTAGGAGTGGAATTAATGTCCCACAGACAAATTTGAGCATCATCAGAACCACTCAACAGATGTCCTTGCTTAAACTGGCTCCAGGATAAACCATATCCTTCAGAGTTGTGACCCCTCAGCTTCAAATCAGGGTTGCATGCACCATCTAATGGGGGCTTCGATGGATGCTTACTATAGTCAAAAACATAAACCTCGGCACTAACTGTCTTTGTCGCAATTATGAAAGGATTTTGAGGCATATAGCGAGCTCGGTTGACCTCTCCATCATGATTAATTTGCTGAACTATTTGCACCTGGATGCAGTCACAAACAATGCATGTGTTAATATAATTAAAGCCACTCTCACGCATCAAGAAGGGATCCTACCGTAGCAAGGTGTCAGGTAGCCCATTAAATCTTGAATTTTTATTTCTTAAAAATCTGCATGGAATAAACAACTGTATGTCGGTTTACTGAGCTCACATTCACATTTTATCAGTCATGTTACCGCCAAAAGAAGACGCACACCGTAAGATTTCTCTTCTAGGCAGTTACTCAACGAAGAAACAATATGAAGAAATACTGTGAAACTCATGGCATACTCAAAAACATGTTTTTACCAATTTTTCAAACAGGTTCCGCTAGAAGATAATAAGCCAAAGGGAAAATGGATGAGACATACCAAGATTTAGAAGCCCGTAACCGCTACAAACCTAGAACCCAAAACCAAGTCTTGGAAAAAGAAAAGAAAAAACATAGCAATAACCTAAAATCACACTAAAGCAGAATTTTGTTAAAGATGGCAAAGGGAAGAGAAAAGAAATTTTTCGTCTTGTTAATAAACCAACGAAAAAAATAAGATTTTTTTTTCTCCATCAACCTAATCATCACTAGATAAAAAAAGTGGTTGAGTGTTAAGCGAGGAGAGAAGGGGCAATCGATCAGAAGCCACCTTGCCGCCGGCGCAGCCGAAGCCGCCGATCTCGCCGTGCTCGTCGTCGTACTGGCGGGCGTCGTACTCGGCGTCCTCGAGGGGGAGCTGGACCTGGGCGAGCATGAGGTAGTTGGGCTCGTTGTCGGAGGTGTGGGTGCCGAGGATCATCTTCTGTACAGAGTAGTCCTTCCCGGCCGGCTCGTCACGGTCAGGGAGCCACTGCACGGTGAGGGAGGGCCATTCGAGGGCGTGGGTGATCACCAGGTCGTACAGGAAAGGGGTATTCTTCTTCCATATCTTGTACTCCTCGTTGACGAGCCGCTCCTCCATCTCCCCCCGGAACTCCTCCTCGTCCTTCGCCATCCCTTCCTTCTCCTCCCTCTCCCCTACTTTTGGCTGAGCGCGGAGCTCTGAGCTCCCTCAAACTTCGATTTTGGCGGGAAAGATAAGAGAAATTTGGCCGTAGAGTAGGGTTTGGAGAAGAGAAAGGAGCAGCAGCAAAGGAAATCGAGAAGGGTTAACGGACGCCTCACGAGGAGAGGGGGGAAGAGATATATCTATTAGGGTTTTTCGTTTCTAATTTGTAAAAGTAAAGGGGCCTTTATGCAAATTTTTCCCTCTCTTTTGGTCCTGAGAACGATACAAATACCGATTGGTTATGGTTATGGTGATGGTGTCGGGTCGGATCCACGTAGGATCTAACTCTGAATCCGAAAAATGCATGCAGTCAATTAGGATTGGTTACCGGATTTAAAAGGATACACACCCGATCCAATAACGTCCTACGATGCCAAATTAGGATAAGACAAACAATTACACTGTATTAAATCCTATGATCACATTTGTTTACATGGATATGAATTTAAATGAATATATGTGAAATTTACATGGATTATTTTGATCATATTCCTAGATTATAAATTGAACATTGACAACACAAAGATTCGAGTATCAAATACCTGTTGCATACTCTCCAATGATCAAAGTTGGAACAATTCATAAAATTTGATCTTGGTGAGCACCATCAGAACACTGCTTGATTACCTTCAACACTAAATGCTAATCCAGACAGCTTGCAGAAAATTATGAGAGAAGAACATGTCATAGAGAGAAGTCTTTGCCACATCCAAGAGAAACTGCTTCTCTTATAAATTATTGACTCAACAAAAGTTGAAAGTAGCTTCACAGAGATGAATGGATGTTCTTCCACTGTGAATGGACCACAACAATGGACTCTGCTATTGAGAATAAAATCACATGACAAGAAGATGTGATTTCATGTATTACATCTTCCAGAAGGCTAATCTGATTTAAGCTTGCCATTTTTTTACCTAGTAAACCTCAACATGCCATTGCTTGTTCTTCTTCAGCTGAGAGAGCTTGGTGTCCCAACTCTCTCCTCTCTCCTCAGCAACTCTCTTCAGTGTATCTTGAATTCCAGGCATCATCCCTTTTCTGAGAACCTCCAAAGATAATCCCTGTGCACTCATAAGTGAACAAAGAATATTCTTTATTTAAAAACCATTTCTTACTGCCAAACAAACACGAGTGTAAGTGCACTTCGGCCTTACGAACTTTCTTCCACCCACATAACAGTTTCTGAATTTTTCACTTGCAGTTCTCAGAATGCAACTTCAACAAAGCAAGTTTTCAGACTATCACTTACAGCCAAACACACTATTATATAAGATTAAACATCATCCACAAAAGGTATCACACCAGAATGCTGATTCAAGAGTCATTTTAGAATGTGGATTCAAGTATTATGCAAGGAAATAGAAAAAGACAACTTTTTCACTGATACTCGGGTTTAACTCTCTTGAATAAAACATGTTTCCCAAATATAAAAAGAGGCTCTTACCAGGAATGACAATGGTGATCCTATTATTCTTGATCCCCTTGAGGATACCTGGCCAGGTGATGTTCATTGTGGAGAGATCACTCACCGATCACTAAAACTTGAGGTAGATTTTTTTTTTTTATTCTCTACCTCCCTCCCTCCTCTCTTCCCCCTTCCTCCCTCTCCCTTCTTTCAAGTTAATGCTGCTGGAACTACCATATGCACAGCATCAGATAGCATTTGCTGAAACAGATTACCATGTCAATTGCTGGCTGACACTAAAACGTGCTGGAGAACTTAAAATCCTTGATTCTATAACTTCACCAGCATGTTGAAAGTGGAACAATACTTGCATGTTTAGATGTTTATTTAGGAGAACATTTAATGTGATGTCACAGATGTTTATTTGAAAGAATAACTAGTTTCTTTGTAGATTAAACAAGTGAAGGGTTAATGCTAGATCTAGAATGAAGTATCAAATTGAGCATATAACCAAGTGAACTATTTTGCAGATACAATATTTTACACAATTTTACAGATACAATTGGGACAACTTTATTTGAAAGGATAACTATTTTTTTTGTTGATTAAGCAAGTGAAAGCTCAATGCTAGATACCAGAATGTAGTATCAAAATGAGAAGATAACCAACTGAACCATTTTGCGGGCAAGAAATTAGATAGAACTTTGGTATTTTTATCAGAAGAAAACAAACTGCAGCATTATAAATCAAGATACTCACCTCACCTTGATGAGCGACAACAGACTTGACTGGCTTGTTATTTGGCATTCGGAGATCCCAAAGGAGCAGATAATGATCATCACCAACTGAACCAAAATAGTATTCATGCCTCAAATGCCAAGCAACATCCTCAACAACACCATCATGTACCTAAAATACAGGGCATATAGTAAGTTCAGCAGTAAGCACCCACTGTTAAGTGTAGGTCATCACAAAGACCCTCAAGCCAAATAAGTAATGATGGAAAATAACTCAAATGTAGTCCCTCTGATTGCTAAGAAATTGGGCAAGGAGAGGGGTAGCCCAATAAAAAAAATCTACCAGTGTCCTGCGAAAGCAGGTGTCAAGGACTGTTTTGATGTTCACATCTGCATGGAATAAACAACTGTATGTCGGTTTACTGAGCTCACATTCACATTTTATCAGTCATGTTACCGCCAAAAGAAGACGCACACCGTAAGATTTCTCTTCTAGGCAGTTACTCAACGAAGAAACAATATGAAGAAATACTGTGAAACTCATGGCATACTCAAAAACATGTTTTTACCAATTTTTCAAACAGGTTCCGCTAGAAGATAATAAGCCAAAGGGAAAATGGATGAGACATACCAAGATTTAGAAGCCCGTAACCGCTACAAACCTAGAACCCAAAACCAAGTCTTGGAAAAAGAAAAGAAAAAACATAGCAATAACCTAAAATCACACTAAAGCAGAATTTTGTTAAAGATGGCAAAGGGAAGAGAAAAGAAATTTTTCGTCTTGTTAATAAACCAACGAAAAAAATAAGATTTTTTTTTCTCCATCAACCTAATCATCACTAGATAAAAAAAGTGGTTGAGTGTTAAGCGAGGAGAGAAGGGGCAATCGATCAGAAGCCACCTTGCCGCCGGCGCAGCCGAAGCCGCCGATCTCGCCGTGCTCGTCGTCGTACTGGCGGGCGTCGTACTCGGCGTCCTCGAGGGGGAGCTGGACCTGGGCGAGCATGAGGTAGTTGGGCTCGTTGTCGGAGGTGTGGGTGCCGAGGATCATCTTCTGTACAGAGTAGTCCTTCCCGGCCGGCTCGTCACGGTCAGGGAGCCACTGCACGGTGAGGGAGGGCCATTCGAGGGCGTGGGTGATCACCAGGTCGTACAGGAAAGGGGTATTCTTCTTCCATATCTTGTACTCCTCGTTGACGAGCCGCTCCTCCATCTCCCCCCGGAACTCCTCCTCGTCCTTCGCCATCCCTTCCTTCTCCTCCCTCTCCCCTACTTTTGGCTGAGCGCGGAGCTCTGAGCTCCCTCAAACTTCGATTTTGGCGGGGAAGATAAGAGAAATTTGGCCGTAGAGTAGGGTTTGGAGAAGAGAAAGGAGCAGCAGCAAAGGAAATCGAGAAGGGTTAACGGACGCCTCACGAGGAGAGGGGGGAAGAGATATATCTATTAGGGTTTTTCGTTTCTAATTTGTAAAAGTAAAGGGGCCTTTATGCAAATTTTTCCCTCTCTTTTGGTCCTGAGAACGATACAAATACCGATTGGTTATGGTTATGGTGATGGTGTCGGGTCGGATCCACGTAGGATCTAACTCTGAATCCGAAAAATGCATGCAGTCAATTAGGATTGGTTACCGGATTTAAAAGGATACACACCCGATCCAATAACGTCCTACGATGCCAAATTAGGATAAGACAAACAATTACACTGTATTAAATCCTATGATCACATTTGTTTACATGGATATGAATTTAAATGAATATATGTGAAATTTACATGGATTATTTTGATCATATTCCTAGATTATAAATTGAACATTGACAACACAAAGATTCGAGTATCAAATACCTGTTGCATACTCTCCAATGATCAAAGTTGGAACAATTCATAAAATTTGATCTTGGTGAGCACCATCAGAACACTGCTTGATTACCTTCAACACTAAATGCTAATCCAGACAGCTTGCAGAAAATTATGAGAGAAGAACATGTCATAGAGAGAAGTCTTTGCCACATCCAAGAGAAACTGCTTCTCTTATAAATTATTGACTCAACAAAAGTTGAAAGTAGCTTCACAGAGATGAATGGATGTTCTTCCACTGTGAATGGACCACAACAATGGACTCTGCTATTGAGAATAAAATCACATGACAAGAAGATGTGATTTCATGTATTACATCTTCCAGAAGGCTAATCTGATTTAAGCTTGCCATTTTTTTACCTAGTAAACCTCAACATGCCATTGCTTGTTCTTCTTCAGCTGAGAGAGCTTGGTGTCCCAACTCTCTCCTCTCTCCTCAGCAACTCTCTTCAGTGTATCTTGAATTCCAGGCATCATCCCTTTCAAACCACAAAAGTAGATGTGGGCACCTCCATCTAAAAGCTTGAAGATTTCATCACTATACTCCTCGATCTTGTCCTGGACATACATCTTTCCCCCATTCTTGTTCTTCTGCTCTCTGCTAAGGGCCTTATCATACCTAACAATTTCACGGACTTCTGGTTAAGCCAAAAATAGAAGGACTCGAGTATTCAAGATGACGAGAATATAAAGGATGATCCAAGCACCTAAAGTTATCAGGATAGTCTTTGAGGTAGCCGGTAAATTCATCATCATAGAGAAGGCTGTCAGAGTTTGCAACCCCCAAGAAGAGCCATGCAAGGCCACCAAATTTGTAAGTGGGTACAGCTTCCATGAACATGCGGCGAAGGTATCCACGGAAAGGAGCAACCCCAGTCCCCGTTGCAATCATGATGTGAACCAAGTGAACTATTTTGCAGATACAATATTTTACACAATTTTACAGATACAATTGGGACAACTTTATTTGAAAGGATAACTATTTTTTTTGTTGATTAAACAAGTGAAAGCTCAATGCTAGATGCCAGAATGTAGTATCAAAATGAGAAGATAACCAACTGAACCATTTTGCGGGCAAGAAATTAAATAGAACTTTGGTATTTTTATCAGAAGAAAACAAACTGCAGCATTATAAATCAAGATACTCACCTCACCTTGATGAGCGACAACAGACTTGACTGGCTTGTTATTTGGCATTCGGAGATCCCAAAGGAGCAGATAATGATCATCACCAACTGAACCAAAATAGTATTCATGCCTCAAATGCCAAGCAACATCCTCAACAACACCATCATGTACCTAAAATACAGGGCATATAGTAAGTTCAGCAGTAAGCACCCACTGTTAAGTGTAGGTCATCACAAAGACCCTCAAGCCAAATAAGTAATGATGGAAAATAACTCAAATGTAGTCCCTCTGATTGCTAAGAAATTGGGCAAGGAGAGGGGTAGCCCAATAAAAAAAATCTACCAGTGTCCTGCGAAAGCAGGTGTCAAGGACTGTTTTGATGTTCACATCATAAACCCAAATTTGAAAGTCACTTTCACTGTTAGCAGAAGAAATCTCATGATTCACTAGTTTCCATACAAGCCAAGAAATTTAACACTGATCAATTGAAACAGTGCACAGCCTGAAATTAGCATATTCTGAGAAAGGAAAGCCTCAATCCTTTCAGCAGAGAGATGCAACTTTTTCCTCCAAAATTACATTACTGCTTGCAACTCCACACTTATTTTGGTAGTTATTGCTTCCACAATCTTGCTTCGTTTACCAACTATTTCATCATCCTTCAAACTATATCAACCTGAATGAGGTACTGCTATATACAGAAGCGAAAAGATTCTATGATGAGGTTTAACACTTGGTTATAGCTACATTGACCTTGATTCTCAGACCAATTCAGATTTTAGCAAAAGAAAACCTAGTAGACTAGTTGGTGTAGGAATAGACCTACATTACTATGATCTCATGCAAACAAGGAGCAATCCCACAAAAATTTCCGCACACCAGGGCAATTTCTAGTAAGGGAATATGATAAGCTTTGGCATATGAAGCAATCTCAAAAGCATAGATAAGCTAATAACAACAATAAGCCATTAAGTTCCAACTATTTGGGGCTGCTACATAGCTAATCTAATAAGAAAATAATAAATGACAGCAAAACATGCTTAATAAGCACTCATATAAAATGTGTCTAATGCTGTCCCTGAACTCTTTTTAAAGCCATCCAAGCATTGCATCCAAGCTATTTAGTCCACAGTCAAATACTCTAGCTCATATGGCATCCAATAACTTTGTTCATATGCAAAATAATCAAAAGGGAAGCAAGAGTAAGAAGACAAAACAGAAAAAAATGAAATTAAACATAGAGAAAGCAAGAATAACAGTAAATAAATAAATAGGCACATAAAACCCCAAGATTCTCACCTTAAAAGTCTGAAGAGCATCAAGGGCCTTATTTTTAGGAGTGGAATTAATGTCCCACAGACAAATTTGAGCATCATCAGAACCACTCAACAGATGTCCTTGCTTAAACTGGCTCCAGGATAAACCATATCCTTCAGAGTTGTGACCCCTCAGCTTCAAATCAGGGTTGCATGCACCATCTAATGGGGGCTTCGATGGATGCTTACTATAGTCAAAAACATAAACCTCGGCACTAACTGTCTTTGTCGCAATTATGAAAGGATTTTGAGGCATATAGCGAGCTCGGTTGACCTCTCCATCATGATTAATTTGCTGAACTATTTGCACCTGGATGCAGTCACAAACAATGCATGTGTTAATATAATTAAAGCCACTCTCACGCATCAAGAAGGGATCCTACCGTCGCAAGGTGTCAGGTAGCCCATTAAATCTTGAATTTTTCTCTCTTAAAAATCTGCATGGAATAAACAACTGTATGTCGGTTTACTGAGCTCACAATCACATTTTATCAGTCATGTTACTGCCAAAAGAAGACGCACACCGTAAGATTTCTCTTCTAGGCAGTTACTCAACGAAGAAACAATATGAAGAAATACTGTGAAACTCATGGCATACTCAAAAACATGTTTTTACCAATTTTTCAAACAGGTTCCGCTAGAAGATAATAAGCCAAAGAGAAAATGGATGAGACATACCAAGATTTAGAAGCCCGTAACCGCTACAAACCTAGAACCCAAAACCAAGTCTTGGAAAAAGAAAAGAAAAAACATAGCAATAACCTAAAATCACACTAAAGCAGAATTTTGTTAAAGATGGCAAAGGGAAGAGGAAAGAAATTTTTCGTCTTGTTAATAAACCAACGAAAAAAATAAGATTTTTTTTTCTCCATCAACCTAATCATCACTAGATAAAAAAAGTGGTTGAGTGTTAAGCGAGGAGAGAAGGGGCAATCGATCAGAAGCCACCTTGCCGCCGGCGCAGCCGAAGCCGCCGATCTCGCCGTGCTCGTCGTCGTACTGGCGGGCGTCGTACTCGGCGTCCTCGAGGGGGAGCTGGACCTGGGCGAGCATGAGGTAGTTGGGCTCGTTGTCGGAGGTGTGGGTGCCGAGGATCATCTTCTGTACAGAGTAGTCCTTCCCGGCCGGCTCGTCACGGTCAGGGAGCCACTGCACGGTGAGGGAGGGCCATTCGAGGGCGTGGGTGATCACCAGGTCGTACAGGAAAGGGGTATTCTTCTTCCATATCTTGTACTCCTCGTTGACGAGCCGCTCCTCCATCTCCCCCCGGAACTCCTCCTCGTCCTTCGCCATCCCTTCCTTCTCCTCCCTCTCCCCTACTTTTGGCTGAGCGCGGAGCTCTGAGCTCCCTCAAACTTCGATTTTGGCGGGAAAGATAAGAGAAATTTGGCCGTAGAGTAGGGTTTGGAGAAGAGAAAGGAGCAGCAGCAAAGGAAATCGAGAAGGGTTAACGGACGCCTCACGAGGAGAGAGGGGAAGAGATATATCTATTAGGGTTTTTCGTTTCTAATTTGTAAAAGTAAAGGGGCCTTTATGCAAATTTTTCCCTCTCTTTTGGTCCTGAGAACGATACAAATACCGATTGGTTATGGTTATGGTGATGGTGTCGGGTCGGATCCACGTAGGATCTAACTCTGAATCCGAAAAATGCATGCAGTCAATTAGGATTGGTTACCGGATTTAAAAGGATACACACCCGATCCAATAACGTCCTACGATGCCAAATTAGGATAAGACAAACAATTACACTGTATTAAATCCTATGATCACATTTGTTTACATGGATATGAATTTAAATGAATATATGTGAAATTTACATGGATTATTTTGATCATATTCCTAGATTATAAATTGAACATTGACAACACAAAGATTCGAGTATCAAATACCTGTTGCATACTCTCCAATGATCAAAGTTGGAACAATTCATAAAATTTGATCTTGGTGAGCACCATCAGAACACTGCTTGATTACCTTCAACACTAAATGCTAATCCAGACAGCTTGCAGAAAATTATGAGAGAAGAACATGTCATAGAGAGAAGTCTTTGCCACATCCAAGAGAAACTGCTTCTCTTATAAATTATTGACTCAACAAAAGTTGAAAGTAGCTTCACAGAGATGAATGGATGTTCTTCCACTGTGAATGGACCACAACAATGGACTCTGCTATTGAGAATAAAATCACATGACAAGAAGATGTGATTTCATGTATTACATCTTCCAGAAGGCTAATCTGATTTAAGCTTGCCATTTTTTTACCTAGTAAACCTCAACATGCCATTGCTTGTTCTTCTTCAGCTGAGAGAGCTTGGTGTCCCAACTCTCTCCTCTCTCCTCAGCAACTCTCTTCAGTGTATCTTGAATTCCAGGCATCATCCCTTTCAAACCACAAAAGTAGATGTGGGCACCTCCATCTAAAAGCTTGAAGATTTCATCACTATACTCCTCGATCTTGTCCTGGACATACATCTTTCCCCCATTCTTGTTCTTCTGCTCTCTGCTAAGGGCCTTATCATACCTAACAATTTCACGGACTTCTGGTTAAGCCAAAAATAGAAGGACTCGAGTATTCAAGATGACGAGAATATAAAGGATGATCCAAGCACCTAAAGTTATCAGGATAGTCTTTGAGGTAGCCGGTAAATTCATCATCATAGAGAAGGCTGTCAGAGTTTGCAACCCCCAAGAAGAGCCATGCAAGGCCACCAAATTTGTAAGTGGGTACAGCTTCCATGAACATGCGGCGAAGGTATCCACGGAAAGGAGCAACCCCAGTCCCCGTTGCAATCATGATGTGAGTGGCATTTGGATCCTCCTCTGGTAGCAGCATGATTTTTCCTGAGGGTCCTGCAATTGAATGTAAAATTGTATTAAATAAGCAGTAAGGTTATATACTTTTCTAACAAAAGAACAACCCTTAGTCAATAGTACAAGGCACCACAAGTCTGCTGTTGCAGAACCCACAGGCAAGAAGCTACAGGATCCAATTAAGTGCATATCAATAATGATGCTATTAGTTTAACATGATAAGATTCATTAATAGAGAACCACAGATGTTAACAAAAGAGAGGATGGGGTATATGACTGATCATAGGAGAGTCAAAAACTGCTAGTTGTACAATTTACAATTTTTAACCTTGTTGAGGAAAGGGAATAGGTTCAAAAGATCAGAAGTTTGTAATACATAACTGTTCACTTTCACGAGATTACAGCCAAGCAAAGATACCTGTGAGTAGAATCTTGTCTCCTGGCTTCGAGTCACAGAGAAAATTGCTGCAGACACCGTTCTTTGATGGGTCCTCCTTCCCAGTCTCAGCATCATAATAAACAGCACGACGGACACATAGACTAGCTGTCTTGCCATCAACAGAATCCCCATACCTAGTCGATGCAATTGAGTAGAGACGGACATTCTGGGGACTCCCAGGTTTCTTTGGGTTCTCACCCTGCAGATATATATTGAACAAATTGAAGAACGCATATGTCTTTAACACAAAGTGGCTAATGCTTCAATTCAATTAATAGAAGTGAACAGCAAATGGTGAACTGTAGATATTTATAAAATGAAGTTTCCTTGCAATTCTAATTATTTTCTGTTGGAAATAACCAAAATTTCTTATTCAAGGACCCCATTGGCTGCATCTCATACTTTACAGGCATTAAGAACCTAAAATTCATTCATACATAACTCATGGAATCGTAATACATTAATTAACAGATTAACATATAGAAAGGAGTAGCAAGGTTGCAATTGAATATCAAGGTTCAAAGGATAGAAATAGACCAAAGAAATGAGAAAATGGACAAGAACATGACTATATAAGCAAAATCAATGGCAGGGGGAAAAAGCCAATTGGAAATTACCACCATAGTCATGAGGAAAATGTAGGAACAAAGAACATACTAAATTAGAACTTGAATTTGGATGTCTAAAACACAGCAGAAAATTTTCTAAATTTATAAGCCTTATTCTTTATATACCGTTTCATGAATTTTGAACATCAAGAATAGCACTTACAGGAGGAATAACACCATAACTTTGACCTTCCCAGTAAGGCACATTGCTTCCATGATCAATTACAATATGGCATGTCTCACCAGGGGCATTTGGGCCCACTAGCCTCTCAACCGAGACAATTGTTGCGGTATAGGGTTCCTTGGGCTTGTACAAATTAAGAGGGGGTTCTTTGGCATTCTCGAGTTCCAAAGGCTGAACTGGAATTTTACTTCGGACAGTTTGTTGAACAGACATAGATACCACCTTGCACCGGTACTTTGTTGATGAAAATCTGCTTTTCAAATTCACAGATGACAAGGGAATCCATAACTTGTTGTCGTAGCTAAGATTATTGTTAATCTGATAGAACAAAACAAGCCAGTGTTACTGTCAAAACAAAATTATACGAAAGCCGCTTGCTTAGTATAATGCCATATAAAAGTTTAAGGAGCATATACCATAAAATCTGTATTTATACATTTTACAGTAAAGTTACATGTAAAATTGACAACATAAAAACTGTATCTCCAAAAAGAAAAGGAAGAAGTGAACAATCAAGGATGTCTACAAAATACAGCATAATTGATCTGAAGATTAGGATGGCAAAATATAACTGAGATTCTGAAGGTCCATAAGACCAATGAATTATTTAAGGGAACAGCAGTTGACAAAATATTTCTTCAAGAGAAAAGGCAACATCAGCAATAGCACCAACTTGCATCAGAATGTGCATGGATAGATCGTATAATCAATAGAGCAAAAAAGACTAAGGCACAAGACTGACCATCCCTCTTGCACATCAAAAAGCTCAAGTCATCCTCCAAAATTTCCGTCCATGAAAGTAGTTTAATGTAAAGTATCTTTTTCCATGAAATTACTGTACACTTGTAAACTTCTTGCAAAATGCAAATCCTACTTTCTTCGGGGTAGAAAAACAAACACAAGCTGAAAATGTCATTCAACTCCAGCCTTTAGATTGGAAAAAAAATAAATATATAAAGTGGGTATTTATTTGTCTTATCTTGTTAAGCAAAAATTCTGAGCATTAGCATATGGAATATGTAAAGATCATGTTTCACAAACAAACCCAACTTTTTGCCATTATTTGTGGACTCATTCTGAGCCATTCAATGTCTTCATTTCCAGCTTAATTTGAAGTGCACTAGCCATTTGGTACTAATTCAATGGTCCTCGACACAATTTTTACAATTCACCGAAAGCATTACAAAGATACTAAAAATTGGGTTTTATATAACAATTAATAAAATGCATGCCACAATTTAGTGACACAAGTTGGTTTTGCCTATCCCCATATAACAATTTCTTGTAGCTTTCAATTGAGTGCCACAATTTAGAACGAATGAAACGAATGATAAGATGGCACAACAAAGTATCAACATGTAATTGAAGTTCTATGAAACTGAGGTGACAATTTTTAACAACCATGACGATCTAGAAAATTGCTGGTTTTTCTCAATGAGGACTTAAACCACAGAAAGGCTCCAGCTTGGTGACAAGTTCTCACATAACAATCTATTTTAAGTCACATGAACAGATCGAGCAACTGACAGACTCAAGTTTACCACCTCTTATGCTGTCCGTGTCTAGTGATCCTACCTACTGAGACATTCTAAACAAGCAAATGGCACAGACTAGCAATCCGGGTTCCAAAATAACAAATGGCTGGTGCTCATCCGCACTACAAACACTATTTTGATGGTGAATAGGCAATCAGAGAACAAAAGGCAGCTAGTAAAGAAACATATAATCTCCTCGAATTGTCACCTTGAATCCGGCCTTCCTCAGCGACGCGTCGGCTGCGACTGACGGAGAGACGGATGCCTGACGAACAGACAAACCATAAATCTCCATATCGTATCCGTACACGAAGAAACAACCGAAAATTTCAAGAAAACGACAAAAAGATCAAGAATTTGTACGAGATCGAGGCCGAGAACCGAATGATGAGAGGAGAAGACGGAAGAGATCACGTACCAGAGCTCCTAAAGCGTGCGCCATGGTCGCTAGATCTATAGGTTTCCTCTTCCTCTTATAGGGTTCGCGAACGGTAGAGAGAGAGAAAGAGAGCACCCTTCGGGACGAGGAAGGGGCGAGCAGCCGCCGCAGCCGCCGCTCGAGTAGCTATGTTTGGTTTCCCCCTTGGAGTGATGCATTTACGAGAACATCCTCACTCGTAATGCCCATCAGACCAATTTACCCTTAATGAAGACCATATTTACAAAAAGGTTGTTCACACTCAGACCAGTACAGCCGTCCGATCTCTGCATCGACGGCTCAAAAGCATTCCCTTCAAAAGAGTAGAATCGTAATCACGCTATTTTTGCGCACACGTTTCTCGAATGTTGTCGGTTTGCCCTTCGAATCCTCGTTAGTCCCTCCACCCACATTTCGCTGCCACAAGTCAACTTAATCTCGATCTATGAACATAGAAGTTAGATTTCTTTACATGAACTAAGGAATAAAAAATTCTTTTAAATATACTAAAAATATTTTACTAGATTCAATTAAGATTTGGAGATATAATATGAATGAGCAAAATAAGAGGAAGAAAAGGCCTAGTTGTCACCTTCCATCCCCATTAAAAGGCAGCAGCTCCAATGTTGACCATGAAAGAGCCTGAAGAAAGATGAAACATTTGGGTGAGAAGTTTGGAACTTCAAATAGTTCCAAACATGAGACTGAACATAGAATTGCTTTAAATGAGATGAAACAGTAAGATAAGGAAGCAGATTCTTCACAAAATCACCAGAAAGATGCATTAATCTGCACACTGGTCCATGATGATGATGCAGAAGCACACAGGTATAATGAATTATCAAGAAAGAATTATGCATCAGTCTATCAGTGCCAGCTAGGGAAAGTAATCACAGAGTAAATCCTTTGGAATTCCAGAATGCCACTCTCTTTGATCTTGGAATGACTTTCATCACTAAAGGAAACATGGAATGTTGTGGATTCAGAGCAAGCAAGCTCTGAATCCATTGCCTCAAATGCAGAGGAACTGCCACAGTTAATTGCAGAAGCAGAACCTTCAGAGATGAAGAAGATGATCCATCCCATTCTTACCTCCATCTAGAGCAAGCTTTGGTTCATATTTACTGACTTCAGGTTGGACACAGAGGTTCTGCTGATCAACCCCATAAGCTTGCCTTCAAATCTTGCAGAGTTCAGACCAAAAATTTGGCTAACAAAGAGGTTTGACATGAACATAAAAGGCCAGTAGATGAGTAGGAAATGGACCTCATTCTCTTGTTTCTCTAAAACAAGACAATGTTCAAGAATTATCAATTCAGAGAGAGATAAATCCAACGATATCGCAAAAAAATGGCATACGAATCAGCACCTTCGTAAAAATTGAAGTCGCAGGGCGAGGCCGATTACATGATATGCTGAAGTTGCTTGATTGACTCGACTTCCTCAGCGTCTACTAGGGTTCCGAATTGGCGAGAGAACTCGTCGTACGGCGCTCTGACGGCCTCTGTCGTCACCAAATTTACCCTCACAAAAACGGCGCCTTTGCTCGCCTCAACAGTGAACGAAAAATGGTATCCTTCGTCGCTCACCAGAAAATAGCACATCAACACCTCTGGCTCCTCCAACCGGCGATCTCAACACGTTTTGCGCGATGACATTGCACCGTCCTCTCACCCCTCTTCGACGATTCGATGCAAAGATGTTATCTTTCTCCAGCTCTCCATCGAAAACCAACGAAATCACGGCAATCCTGCAACCAAACCGCATCACACTCCGGCATCCCCGATCATAGAGATGGATAGACAGAAAGAAAGCGAGAGGCGGCCGATTAATGACGTCATCTAGTTAACCGGTAGGCACTTTCGTAATTAGACAGACCCACAGTGTCGTTTTCGGGATCGCACACCACTGTAGATGCATGGCCCGGTGGCACTCTCGGAATTTAAAGTGTATTACGTAAACGAAAGTACAGTGGCATTTTCGTAATTGATCGTCGTGCTGCGCGTGCCTGCGCCTGCTGCTGCGGACGTGGCCGGCGAGCAGCGCGGCTTTTGAGGCCGGCAGCAGCGGGAAGGATGCCGAGATCATCGAGGTGCGGCGCAATGATTAGGCTGATGGTGCTTCGAGGATGCGTCTGTTTACAGGGCCATGGACGAAGAAGAGTTCTGCATCCAGAGCTCGAACCGTGAGGACTGCGCGGAAGACTGGTCGTGGAAGGAGGAGAGTGACGTACGCCTCCCCCTCCATTTCCGTCTCACTGCCTCTGCACGAACTTTTGCGGCATTGCTTCCCCCGTCACAGAGAGAGAGAGAGAGAGAGAGACAGAGACAGAGACAGAGACGTCTCCGCCGTGGAGTTGCTGGCTAAACGGGCTTCCTCGACGCATCGATCAGGGAAGGGGGCGCTTCACGGTCGCGGGTCCCACCGGAGACTGGATCATGAGTGGTCAGGGCGCGGGCGCGTCCCGTGGGGCCCAATCCGTGCCCACCCGACTCGGGTACGATGATGGTGTATGGCGCTCGGGATACGTCACGCATACGGTTGTCTATCCCACTCGCTTCTCGCCTACCCGAACGCGACCTATCTTTTGGTTGGGTGACATCATGGCCCTGCAGGTGGGTCCCCCTCGCACGTGCCATAAGTCCCAACCCATCGGGGCACGATGGGTGTTTCCACTAGAATTCTACAAAACATTTTGCACCAACTTCCTGCACCATATCCGAATCCCGTGGGCCCCGAGTCGTACGCACACCGAAGTTCGACGTAGGTATTATTCCAGCGCATCTTTTACGCGTGCGCTACCGCCGACACGCGCAGCGACGAGACGCTGTCGTTAATGCCCTGTAGTGCTCGTCGTGTAGCCCAGCAACACGCGCTGGACGACGACGAGCAGGCCGAAGCCCTGCCATGGCCACGTCGCAGGACACATCACGGCCGTTAATGTTGACCGATGGGACGGCCTTCCCCGTTGCGTTGACAGCTGCTTCGCTTCGTCTGCGTGAAGCGGGGGACTGCTGCTGCTGCTGCTGTTCTGCTCCAGAAGCAAACAGTGGTGAAGCGTTTGCAGGCTCACATGGCAGCTTTGATTCGATGTGTTCATATCATAAATGGTCTGCAACCCTTTTTCCCCACCTCTTTACTGTAGTAGTATGATGCATTTGACAGTGCAACTGTTCAATACAAGCAGATCTATTAGGTCCACCGAGCAAGGAGATGTCAGCATGCAGTGAAAGGATTGGAATCTCTGTTAGACAGCATTGCAAGGCAGACTGGAAACAATAACAGGGATGAAGCATAAGCACAACACATCCATAGAATCACATATAGAACAGTCAGTTTCCACAGTGTTACTAGACAAAAGTTTGGATGTTCCATAGTAGCTTTTTTGGAAGCCATAACTCTAGCAAAAGGGCTGTATTCTTAAGCTCCATCCAGTACTAGATAGATTAGGTTCTGAGAAGCTTTCAAACAAAAGACCAGTTCACAAACATGAAAGCCAGACAATGGGGTGAATCCTCTTCGTTCGAGACTTTCCATGCTACAGCCTGTTCATACGACACCGGCCTCCCCATGCTCGACATGCAGATGCCGGCAGGAAGATAAGCATGGCCCTACAGTTTGCATAGAGATGCACAGGTTTCAGAAAGCTAAATCAATCTGAACAAAACATGAAGCTTCACTGGTTTACTCACCTGCTGCATGATCTTTGGGAACTCTGAGCAAAGCACCTTCCGCGCACCATCATCGAGTATCTTTTCGAGTGTGATGTCTTGAAGAGCAATCAAGGTGGTTTCAAGCATATCCAGACCAGCTTGATTGGAGAAGGTGAACACAGGTGAAGCCTGCAGAGAACGAACACATGAATCTTCCTACCTTGAGAGATCGGTCTATGGTTGGTTGCGTAACAAGCGAAAGCAAATTGCTGCTAGACAAGTACAAGAAATTACAATAAGCAGAAACTTCCATACTATCACTTGCCTTTAAAGAACAACACATGATTGAATCAGAATGGTGCCAAAGCAGTTTCAGCAATGAATCACTAGCTTGCGAGTCTACTCGAAAGAGGTCTATTCCGGTATGAGCCCTGAAGTCAATGAATATGATTCATTAGGACAGATAACAGTGACAAAATTGTATTATGGATTGAAATATACAGTTCATGCACAAATTGGTATATCAATTTTCATCGCAGAAAAAGTAGTATTTATGTGATCATCAAGGAGCCTAAGTAGCCCTATAGTGCAACTCATAATTCTTTTTCGACTAGAACTTCAATTTGATGAGACATAAGCTGGTACGTCATAAAATGCAGAACCGCATGAAAGTACACAGTGAGACTACCTGTAGCTCCGAGAAACCCATCGTGCCAGAGTGTGAGCTTCAGGAGAACCAGGTGGATGCTTGACTCCAATCTGACATCCAGGTCGAGGTGCAATTGCCATAGCAACTCTCTGCACCGAAGCAACCACGCTTCTAACGTATTGCCGGGCCATTGCTGCCACATTACCTTGTAGGTTATTCTCATATGTGAACTGGAAAGCTATCGTCAGGACTGATCGCAGGTTGTACGCATTTGATGCAGTCTCTTTAACAGAGCAAGCTGTGGCACCAGATCCAATCTCTAGCGTGGATGCCAAATCAAGTGTTCGTGTTGCAGTAGAAGAATCCTGCATAATAGTACATGCTGAAGTTAAAATTCAGAGAATCATGGCTATCTTAGAACACCAATTGCAGAAACTTTTTAGAAAACGCTTTAGTGTGAAGTCACCCAACTGTTTTAGGATCCAGCGGAATAACACGGAAACCTGATGGTAGCAAAGGAACATCATCAGCAAAAGATTCATCAATGGGTGCAAAGACAAGCTGAGCACAGGAACCAATTGCATTCTCATCAACTCCACTGCAAAGCTGCCATCATGTAGATAAAGACAAAAAGATCATTCAGCACAAACATACTGAATACTCAGGATTTGAGATGTAATGCAACTTCTACAAGACAAACCTGCAACAAGTACATATCCCTTGGTAAAATGACATCATCTTGGTTAAAACCATGACCCTCAAGCCTGATCACCTCCAAGAACTGCAATCGAGGGCGTTAGCATGATACATCATCAGTAGCAAATGCCAGGAAGAAGTACAAGAAATGTTCTTGGCTTTAGAATGCAAATTACCTCTTCATGCTCCACAGTATGCGCAAGAGGAAGTATCATCTGGCTGCCCAAGAAGCCACTACTTGCCCTAACACCAGGAACTGCATATGGGCTAGCTCTCATTGAGGCAGCAGAGTAAGCATCTACACCACAATCAGCCCATTCTGAACGATGCTCCCTCAGAAACCGGACCAGCATAGCAGGTGGCACATTCTACATAACACAAACCAGTTCACTAGGATCAATTTTGTTCTGAACTAGAAAGCACAGGTTACAGAAGACATTCCTGCAGAGCGATAGGAGGGCCCACTATTTAAGGGTAAAATGTCAGACCTGCAGCAGCATTGATGCTTTAGCACATAGAACACCGACTCCAAGGGTTGAAAACATGGCTGAAGTGTTCACATGTGAACCAAGAAGTTTGTTCGGGGAAGAATTTACAGCGATTGTCACATCATCAACACCATCGCTACCCAGTAAAGACCAACCATCATCAGCAAATCCATTTACAGCATCATTGAAACCTCTGCAATGTGCCCAGAGCACTTGCCGTTAAATATATAAAGCTACTGTTGGAAAAGAAAATCACAGGTAAACATGGCAACTTATTAGCCAATAACCTGCTCAATCTTTGACTGAAAGTCCTCAAAACAGCAGGTTGTCGACCCCCACTGTATGGAACTTCACCGCTGGTCTCCTGAGCAATTTGTTTTAGGTGGCGGAGTGCCTGGAGAAAAAGTCAAAGCATGACTAATGGTGTGAGATAAGCAAAATGTTTAGTAAACAAGCAGTAAAGCTTACAGCAATTGTCATTTTCTGTGCCAGAATTTTTGGTGATTCATATAAGGGCCTAAGAACCTCAGGTACACTCCACGCCTGAAGGGTCAAAAGATATATCATCAGTAAAAGATGGTCGTACTCCTCAATAAGAGTATAAGATGGATAACTCACATCTAAATCAACATGGTCAACAATGTGAATCATTGAACCGCCACCATCACATGGTCGGATTAGGTAACCACTGGAAAGAACTTCAGCTCTTACAAAATTTGGAGCAGGTGGCCCAGCAGGACCACCAGTTGCAGGAGTCAACGATCTCTCACAAATCTAAAAGAAAAGTGTCATGTTGAAGTGTGTTCAATCATTCGAAAATAGGAAAAATATCAATTTCACGACAAAAGTTCAGACACAACTCATACCACAAGACTTCCATCTTCAAGACCGGTAGTATATCTCAGCATCCAAAAGTCCCGTGCTGCTGCCAAAGTAGTAGGTGCATATGTCTGATGGCAAGAGATTAAAAGATAAGGTCAACTTAAAGGAAAGAAGGAAAAAGATCAATGACCTTTTCTAACTTCATATAGACAATAGACCAGGAAAACAAGACCGAACCTGCATGTATATAAGTTCAATATTCCCTCCGTTACCAGTGGGGATTACAGTAACCACATCAAGGCAACGACAATCACGATACCAAGATGGACGATCCTTAAGAATCTCGGCAACCTAATAACCCGAACAAATCATGAAATACACAACTAGGAAAAGGAAATAGCAGCAACGAGAATTCAGTAAGCAATGGCAAACCTTTGTGGGCTCTAGACTCACAAGGCCACAAGCTCGAGCTGCTACCCCACTAACATTGTGAGAAACAGCAATGATTCCAATGGAATCCGGACCAGGCTAGAAAGGAAAATGAGAAATAAGCTGCCATCACGCAATCTGTATAACATAAATTGACAAGCTAAAATCAGCTCGATAAGAAGTCTAATGAAGCATCACCTTCATCCCAACCATCTGAACCCAATCGACAGCAGTTCCAGTAGCTTTTGACAGGAACTCTGCCAAGGTCTCCTCAGCAATTGCAAGAAGGCTGCATGTCCCAAAAGAGAGAATAATCATTAGCAGAAGACACATGATAAAAAGCAATCCCGATTAGTGAAGTCATGACCAGTAATTTTGATTACCCAGCTGGGTTATTAGCATCTCTTTGTGAATGCTGAGGTGTTGGGTTTTGTTGATGGTGGTGCTGACCACTTGTGACTACAGACTCGCAGCTGGTGTCAGTGGTGGCTACGGATGTCTGAATGTTCATTTACAAAAAGAGTAAGATCCCAACAAATATTGTAACATATGAAAGAATCTAATGGAGCTTCTGAGTCGAACATGGAAAAAGAAATATAAATTCATATCCATAACATTCCTCTCATAATGAAAGAATTATGAGTGAATTAGGAAAATTCATGCATAACTCAACACTTGGTTAGTCCATGTTAAATCCAACAATGGATGACAATCAAATGGAGAGTTTGCAGTTCAAGCAAACAGCTGTTAGATAAACAAAGAGAATGCAGAGCATTGGACCAAGAAAATGACATAGATTAAACTAATTTATTTTAACCATTGAAAAACCAAGCACATGAAAAATAAAATGCGAGAATTGTTCCATCAACATACTAGTATATTGTAGAAGGTGAACATGCATGCTTACGTTATGCAGTTGCTGGCGCATATAGCCATTCTCATAAACAAGTTGTGACACCTGCTTCTGCAACCGGTCATTTTCCTCCATCAACAGCTTGTTCATGGCAGTAAGCTTGCGGTTAACAGTTTGGAGTCGAGAGGCTTCCTTTCTCTGCTTCTCGCGACATCTACAATGAAAAAAATAAGGGAAAGCAGTGAGATGTTGAGCACCCAAAAGTAACATTCAGCAGAAGGCAAGTACCATATTATTACAATTCCAATCAATATGCTATTCAGTACTTTTTTTGTAAGGAATACACTTCAAAGTAACTACAGAATCCAAGCCACTTGTCTTTTATCAGAAAAACTAGCGATGACAAGGATCAAAATACTAAGAATCTGATTGCATAAGATTAATTTGTAGGAAATTTGTAGAACAAATTAACTACTTTCTCCGTTGATGCAGTGTCAAATCATTTACAGATTGGGAGAACCAAAAAATCCACCAAAGTTCAACAGCTTCAATTTGACAAGCATTAATCATTGTGTATTAACAACTACCCCAAAACCAAAACCATGTATACCAAATAAAAAATAGTCAGGCAAAATAGAAATATTCAAAAACAAAAACTCAAACAACGACAACAGAAGACTCTGTGTCCATAACAGATCAAGCAACATGTCCATAACATTCTGAACACAAATCATTAACATAAACAAGATCCCGAGAAATATACTAAGCTGATGGATCTGCTTTTTGGCCCTAGAAAGTCCATCATTGAGCAACCGGATTCAATAACCTCAGAGTCCTACAGAGGATCATTGACATCTCGCAAAACATTCACAAATATTATGGATTCAACTTAAAAAATACCAAATGAAAAACACACTAGTTGAGAACAAGAGAAGGAATATGGTGAGCTGTCTCTCTCAATGAAGGATTATGGACACTTGCATTTGGTAATGTAGGACTGAACTCAAGAACATCCATGAGAAGCCGCAAAGGAAAGGTAAAATACCAAAATAGAAAGATTCAAAGCCACCTCTGACTCAAAAGATCACATCTTTATACAACCACCTCTTGAAATCCTAACTATAGAAGGAAAAAGAAGGAAAAGAAACCAATAATCCCAAACTCCCCGACAGTTTCGCGACGAGTTCAGCCCAAAATCCAGCTCAGGCTGATGAAGAGTTGGAAATAACAATACCAAGACACATTTGAGTGCCCAAAGGGATCAGATCCAACACTCGGAATAGGAAGAAAACGGTGATCGACCAAAAAAAAGACCTTTTGTCCCAGCAAAACCTCACGATTCCACCAACTTGCGGTGTTCCATCGATTCTTTACCTTCTGTTCTGGAACCAGACCTTGATCTGCTTGGGCTCGATGTTGGAGAGGATGGGACACTCTCGTATAAGCTGCTGCCGCTTCAGGGAGCTCGGCTTGGGGCACTCGCTGTAGACCCTCTCGAGCGCCTCCACCTGCTCCGGCGTGTACCTCACGTACTTCCCCGAATCCATCGCCAAGGCGGCTGCCTGCTGGGCCTTCCCCGTCTCCTTTCCGCTCACAACCATGGCCATCTCGCCCCCTCTAAAACCCCACCCAAAAATCCAATCTTTCCCCAATCGACACGATCGCCCACCCCTAGCGACCCCCCACCACCCACTTCTTCCGGCTCCTCGGCAGCGGGAGACACATCACCGCCCCTCAGGAGCGGTCCGCTGCCGCCGAGAGGGATCGCCTCTTCCCCTGCTCCCCCGAGGCGGCCATTACTACGCAAGGCGAAAAGGAGGCGTTTTGCTTTAGGAATGCGTAGGATTTTGCTTCACTCGGCTTTGTTTCGGCCTTTTTATTTCCACTAGCGGTGACGGTGGCTTTTGTTTACCGCCGAACACCACCAACTTCGCCCCGGCCGAATCAACACGGAGAACTTTCCCGGGTGACGTTACCCACGCAGCCGCGAGTCCCACCACAGGCTCACGGGAGACAAACGCACCCTCAAAACTTGCTCGGGTCAGTCGGCCGTGCTACCTGACATCCTTCTCTCACCGCGCTTCGAAGTGCGGGGTGGAGCGGCGGTGTGTTCCTTTTGATGCGGTCTTCTGCCTCGCAAACGACCGCTTTTGAGCTTAATGGGGGGAGGAGGGGGGGTTGATAAAGCGTGGGGGGGATTTCTATTCTTTTGAAGGAAACGTCGTGGGAGGTGAAGAATTGTTTATGGTGTTGTGGTCTGGTAGCTGCCAATGCATGCTGCTGCTGCTGCTGCTGCTACTGCTACTGCTGCTGTGGCCACTGCCGCTGCAGCTGTCACAGTGCAAGACCAAAACAAAACACAACAAATAAAGTGCTTTCTCTCCCTTCAATGCTGTGTGTTTTGAGAGTGAGAGTGAGAGTGAGAGTGAGAGACAATGATCCCATGTTGGTGTGTGGGAACAGTATGATGCATACAGCATCATGTCTTTCTCTCTCTTCATCGTTTCCTTCCTACTTGAAGCCCTGCATTGATGCACTCATCTCTCTCTCTCTCTCTCTCTGTAATAAGACGGACTCACTGTTCGTTGATGTTAGCAGTTGTATGTACCTCCGTTCCTCGCGACAAATAAGATTCAGTGGGTATCTAATCTGAAAGAAACACAGCCATGAGTCGTTCTTTTGCTCTCTACTAAACCAAATCAAAATTACGTTTATGATGACATTTCTACGTTGTTTTCTTTCTTAGAAACAAGAGAGAGAGAGAGAGAGAGAGAGAAGAGACTGTCAGTGTTGCAGGAATACATCGCTGCCAATCTGAAAGAACACATATAGCCAGTGATAATAAACCCTGAGCCAATTATTTTGCTGTTCGGTAGATCATTATATGATGATCTTAAACAACAACAAAATGGTCGGAAATCTTTTGTCCCTCGATTCGGCTTTCTCTTCTTTTTCTCTCTTTTCTTTGTTGGTGTTCTCCCTCTCACTGTTCCCCCGAAAGTGAATGGAGTATGCCTTCTTTTCTTTGTATCCGTGGCAGCAGCGGAGACTCCTTTTGATTGCTTTGTATGTGTTGCGTCGCTGCACCGCCATGGGCGGAGGAGGGGCGGTGGCTCTGACCGTGGTGCGGCCATTACTGCCGTGTGTTGTTTGACCAGGGAGACAAAGATGGAGGAGTTAATGTGCCGGCACCAAATCTGGGATGAAAGATCTAATCCACCTTCCTCCCATTTAATTCTGGAATTAATGCTAGTGGATCTCTTGCCTTGCAATCATCCGCATAGCAAACATATCGGTGTCGTTGTTCTGGTGCTACAAATCATCCCCACTTCCCATCACAGTGTTGCGGCAGATATTGCAAGATACAGCACCTGCTTGTTTCTCATTTGTGAATGACAATGGTGAATCAGAGAAGATCATGCGTTAACTGTACCAATACAGAGTAGACCTTTGTTCCATGTTCTTGTCACTGTCTCAAAAGTCAAGAAGGATTCTTACTGCTGAATCTCAATGATGCAGATCACACTTGATGCTCTGTTGAGCACAAGACTAGCTTGATAATGCCTCTCATTATGCAATACAAAGTTTGCTAGAAAATGCCATGAACACATCATGAGAATTAGTGAATGAATAATTTTCCTTTTCGTTCATTTGTTTGATTGAGACATACCAAACAGAAAGCATCTGATGACCACCACACATGGAACTGAATCTTGAGTTGATGCAGGTGGTAGTGAGGCCTCCTCCTCCTCCTCCTGCTCCTCCTCCTCTTCCTCAAAGGCTTGAAAAGACAATGAGAAGCTCCATTATTGCTGCACTTTCTGCATGAACTGGTTTGCCACTATGGCAAATAGAGTTTGTGTCACAATCATCCATGTTCAACAAGTGCAGCCACCATCAGAGACTACTACTACATTTCAGATTGAACTTGTTCTACAATGAGCTGTTAAATGTTTCTAGTCTGGTGAATCTTGCAGGAATGCAGTAAACAACTTATGTGGCTTGAAAAAGTGCTTTAAACTGGTTTTAAGACCTACCAAATCCATGACTAGTGATATAGAGGTAGCTATTCCTGCTATGCCACTAACATGACTAGTGGATCATTGGATAAGTTAATTATATAGGGCAGGATGAATTAGTGGGATAGTTGGACCCATGGTTAGGGGACAATGCATGATGCAGCTCTTTTTCTAGGCTCTTAGCATTTTTCCTGGATCTAAGGATTGGTCAAAATTGCTCTTTTACTAATGGCTTCTGCTCTATAACCTGTGTCAATCTCTCTGCTTGGGCACCATTAAGCTCCAATTGTGTTTATCTTGACTTAGGGGGCCATAAAACTTGGTTAGTGCATTCAGAAAGTCAAATGATATGAACCACCAATTAAACATATAACAGTGTTATATGTATGTTCAGCTTTGCACATCTGCTTTTAACTCTGACTAGAAATCAGAAATGTATTGCAGACAAGCTCTGGAAATTGAAAGACACATGAGAGAGAGAGAGAGAGAGTGGAGCAAATTTGAGCTAAGTGGGGGGGGGGGGGGGGGGGGGT
>LVTN01000004.1:1111985-1204922 GCA_001649415.1 Musa itinerans
GGGGGGGGGGGGGGGGGGGGGGGTGTACTGTCAAAACCTTGGAACCCTAAACGCTTAGGGTGCTCAAAGCTACTTTTGTGGCATGAGGTACACCAGCACCAACCATCACCTTGTCATTTCTTTTTCCAATCCTCCTCCTCTTTTCTTCTTCTTATTCTTCTCCTTTTGCTTGGGTGACAGCAGAGAGTGCTGCTGCTGGCCACACCCTCCCTTCACTCCAAAGCTTGTCATTAGCTTTATTCAGAAGAGAAGGAAATGTGTGAAAAGGCTGCTGGGGAGCAAAAGCAATGCCCTTTTAGTTTTCCTAAGGTTGGCATGCACACAAACAAAGAGCATCCCAAGCACAGCGAGGGACAGGCACTCCACCCAACTCTTCCCAGGCATGGTCTCTCTCTCTCTCTCTCTCTCTCTCTCTCTCTCTTTCTCTCTCTCTCTCTCTCTACAACATCAGCTGAAACAGCAACAAAGAAGAATGACAACAAGAACAGGAACAATTAATGGGTGATGATGGAGGTGGGCGGGGGGAGTCAGTGGCCACAGGGTACTCGCACAGGGTGTCTTCCTGTCTCCTCTGTGGCATGATGAGGAGTCGTGCGTGCTACTTTTCTCATGCCTTCTCACCCTTGTCTCCTCCCCCCCCCTTCCTTTTCCTTCACAAAAAGGAGAGAAGGGAGTATAGATAAGGTGGCCCTGCCTGCCTGGGTAGTGCAACCGAGGCATGCTCCCCGTATCCATTGCGTGATCTCCCAAATTAACGAGCGTGGAGGCCAGGGGCTCGATCCCCAGTAAGCTTTCATGGCCCCCCTAACCTTTTGGTGAGGGTGGTGGCCGTCGTGGTGGTGGTGGTGGTGGTGGTGGACGGCTACTGCCGGGCGCGGCGCGCGCGTGTTCTTCGGCATGCACGCCTGCCTTTGCGTGCCTCCCACACCACTTTGTCCAAGCTATGTGTTTCTCCAAGGATTTAGCTGCACGTACTTCACAGGGTGGTGGTGGTGGTGGTCAAGATGTTTCCGGTCATTCGGTAAATGGTGAAGAGATACACACGCAGGATTAGCGATGGAAAGGCATGGATCAATCAAGCTTGCACGGAACATGATTAGAGTTCATTGCAGGCAGGGTCTCATGATTGGAGATCCAACGGTTCTTCTCATCTCTCTCTCTCTCTCTCTCTCTCTCTCTCTCTCTCATGCTCACAGAAGATGCAGATGTAAAACATTGCTATTTGACCAAGTTTCAAGTCAGTGATAAGTATTGCAGAGGACAACAAGTGCTCATAAGAAGAGATTAGGGTATAGAGAAGAGAGCAGGAATGTGGACATTCATGAGGGTGTGTCCCCCAACCTCTGAAGAAGTAAGTGCACTCCTTTAATCATGCGGACTGCATTAGATTTATAAGATCAATCAGTCACTGTCCCTCAAGACTGCAATGTTTTATATGCCTGCAGCATTATAACAATTACATGCCATCATCATATCTGTCTAATGTGCATATGACATCGATGAGACCGTATAACATTATTTCTTTCATTCCCCATTCTCCACCTGTTACCACCATTCATGAAATGCAAACAAAGGGAACAAAGCTCCATTCCAAAGGACCATAGATGAGTCTTTTGCACACTGCATGGCCACTTTGCAGATGACCAAAATGCTGCAACAGGAGTTCATTGAAAGAGAAGAACTTGATGTGGATGTAACAGATTGAGGTTCCCCTGTGGCATGCAGATTTTGGAGAGCCATCATTGCTCACCTTTGACCTCTCAAGTTGACTTAGCAGGGATCCTAATGCAAGGTGGGAGTTCAGCGGTCAACCTTTCATCAAGATTGAGTTGACATTTGATCTCCATCTATTTGAAGTGTCAAGTATGCTCCTGGAAAGACTGAGCAGACACAAGTAGTAAAATATCTCAAACTTTAGGAAATTGCTATCAATATTTATCACAAGTTTGAGTAAAATATTTATCTCAAACTTTAGAAAACTTCATACCACAGGTTTGAGTTTACTATATCTGCATCTTTGAGATAAAGAAAAAGAACATATGAAGTCTCCTAGAATTTTGGGTAATTAGCAAATTGTCAATATGATCAATTTCTTGACTCAATTAAGGTTGTGGTATCATTGAGGAAACACAACGTAACACACAAAATCAACACTTAAATAGCGAAAATTATACTAGATGGCCAAGGAAAAATATGTGAAGGCAATATTGGTGATGGAAGACAAATAATCACCCACCATGTGAGAACCTAAGAGAATACCTGAGAAAGTCCAATCTTTAAATGAACCTATGAGATCTCTCACTTACAACATCAACAAAGTCTTCTAATAACATGCCGATCATCACTAAGGGCTACAGTTTAAATTATGAAAAGAATCGACAAGTTTGCTTCTACAACCAGGCTTTTGGTTATCTCAGCAAACTCTGTACAGTATCTGTTCTTCCCAAGAACCAGCATACATCATTCATTGCCCACTGGTAGCTTATCAGAGTCTGGAACTTTAGAAGGCTCTGCTCTATTGCTAGAGAGCTTAGTATTTTCCTTATTAGCAGAACGCTCATCAGAAGCTGGAACATCAGAACGTTGGGCCATGTCATCCGAGGCAACCTCATCCTGTTGGTTTCCTTGGGACTCATTCTGTTGATCTGCTTCAGACTTAGAATTAAGAAACCTACCTCCACATCCTCTAGCTCTTCTCACAGCATGCAAATGACGGGATTCATGTAGATACGGCTGTATAGTGGTAATGCTAAATATGTTACAAAATAAATCCACAGTTCAAGATGAAAGAAATACAACATAAGCAAGAAACAGTATTATCTAAATCATATATGAAGTATGATTGTCATAATGAAAAGGTGAGAACAGTAATACAATCTCCAAGATCAGACGATCTGCACAACTGGAATATTCGGTAGATATTTTAACAAGCAATAAAATGTCAGGTCAAAATAGTCTGAAATCCTGTATTCCCAAGAGCCATGACGAATCTATCAGAAGGATAAGGAAATGGATGTTCCAATTTGATTTCATAGACCAACTAATGGAGAGCATACAAGCAATACCTTAAAAAACATGTTCTGTTTGGTAAATAGCCACATTACATATACCATATGCACTAGTAATATGTGATCGCTTGGATAACCGGACGACAAATGACATAAGTAGCTGCACGAAGTCAAGCATGTGACTGCAGAAGATTGCATATGGTCAAATAATGATTAAAAGAAATGTTATATCTATATAATATTTTTATTTAAATTCATATGTTGTTTGGATTCTATACATATAATACTTATATGCATAAATTATTTTTTATTCGACTACATATTTTGTGACATTTTTTGGATTTTTATCTATCTGCTTGACTCTTTAAAAGTCTGAACCTATGGCATATATTCGCAACTTCTACAAGATTGTGCAAGTCATAGTTCTAGGATTCATACATTGTTTTGGATAATTTCTTTCAATGGCTGTGATTCTTTACTATAGTTGACTGGTTGTGATTCTTAATTATAGTTGATGCATTGTTAACTTCCCATGAAATGTGGTCAGATTTCTTGAACTGTATATCATTAGTTATTTTTGTTCTATTTGGTTTTAATATATTTTTAAAATTATTCTAAAATAGTATTAGAATCTGAATATGCATCCGCTAGTGTACCCACAAAACACGTGCACTATGCAATAGACTAGCTGCTTGGATAATGCTTCTGCTTTATAAACCATTAGTTTTCATAGACCAACCTACAGCATTCTGGCCTTAGTATAGACACAAGTTAAAACCTTCCATGCAAGCCTACATAATCATTACCTTGTTTTTTCTGTCCAAATAAACAGTTATAAAAATTATATTATCATTAGAAAGATCAACTCCAACAGCAAGAAATGCAAATTTCAAGAGCATTGAGGGGTAAAAAGTAGGAGGTCATAGGTCACTGCGCTATCACAACCAACAATCCTGACAAATGAAAAATAATATAAGAATCCTATCTAGTGGTCACGAAAAGCATGTCATTCACTGAATCCCCACCCCAAAACGGTGATATGTGATGCATGAGACAAAAGCACAGGGTAGGGAGTCCAAGAATCAATGTTTGCAACAAATACCAAAATATTTAGCTTCATAGTGGGACAAACGTCAGGAGAACTAACAGATAGACCAGTGATTTAAAAAGCGCTAGGCGCTAAGGTCCAAAAACGCCTGAGGCGCTAGGTGCTCGCCCGAGCGAAGTGAGACGCTAAAATATAAAAATATATAATATAATTAATAAATATAATTATTTAAAATTTTAAATAAAAATATATTATTAAATTAAGAAAAATAATAGTATTAAAATCAAAATAATATATTATTAATCTAATAAATACAAATACTATTATTAGTATACTGTTAACAGTATACAGAAGGAGAAGCGGCAGCGAGCAGCGGGAGGCGCGAGCGGCGACAGCGACAGCATTTGCGAGCAGCGACAGCGGCAAGCAGCGGGAGGCGCGAGCGGCGACAGAGGCAGCGTTTGCGAGTAGCGACAGCAGCAAGCAGCGACAGCGGGAGCAGGAGCGGCGAGCAGCGGGAGGCACGAGCAGCGACAGAGGCAGCGTTTGCGAGCACCGACAGCGGCTACAACGACAGCGTTTGCGAGCACCGACAGCGGCGAGCAGCGAGATCGGGATCGAGATCGGGAGCGACAACGGCAACGGCAACGGCAGCGGGTTAGGGTTGGGTAAGGGTTATATCGGTTTAGTTGGTTCGATTGAACCAACTAACCAACCGAACCAGGACCGAACCAGACCTAAAATCCTGGTTCGGTCGCCTTGGTTTACCCAGGCGCTCGCCCGAAGCGCCCAGCGCCTGGGCTCAGGCGAGCGCCCAAGCGACGCCTGTTTGAAGCATGCATGAGACAAAAGCACAGGGTAGGGAGTCCAAGAATCAATGTTTTCAACAAATACCAAAATATTTAGCCTGATACTGGGACAAACGTCAGGAGAACTAACAGAGACTAGAGAGCTGTAGACATGAGTACTAACAAATTAAACCAATATAATTGCAGAGACACATATACACTTACAGATTGTTCAAATGGCAGATATATTAAGTAGCTTAAGCAAAGACCTAGTGAATCTAATGAAGCAGGTGGCCATAAGTACTGAAATATTTTCTTTACACCCTGTTTGGTACAAACTAAATTTTTGACGAGTAGGAAATACGATTCTTATTTGTGGAATCACTTCTTTCTAACGGTACAACAACACCACCACCAACAAGCCATAATAGGATAAGTGACATAATTCAGTTCAGTCGGATGGAACTTAATTGATTCATTACTACTTAAAAACAAATCACGTGATTTGGAGTCAAATTTGGTGCAACTCATTTACTTCTGTTATTTTACAGAACAAAGTAGTTGTACACCCCAATCACGTGATTTGGAGTCAAATTTGGATTGAACTCATTTACTTATGTTATTTTACAGAACAAAGTAGTTGTACACCTTTTTTTAGCGTGTGACAGTATAATTCTTCTCTTCATAGCAAAAGATATCAGTGGGTCAGTCGATATCGAGTTAAAGTGTGTTAAGACAGAGGGGCGTAACAGCTTATTCAAACCCAACTTGGCCCAATAGTAAGATAAGATTTCATGTCCTGTGTGCGATCCACGGTGAATTGGTCAAGTTGGTTTGAACCAACACAATCAAAGTCAAGTGTTATTTTATATCCAAATAAAGGTATTACAAAAAAATAATAACCAGAACCATTTTTGTTTCCTTCTCAAACATTGCAACTTAAAAAAATAAATTCATTTTGTAGTATTTAAAAAATAACTTCTAATTTAGCTAAATTCAATTCTAATTAACTGAAATTAATTCATCATCTGAAACAAATTCTGATTATATAAATCAGTACAATACCATATGAAGGTAATTACAAAAAGTGTGTTGGACTCAATGAATCATTGAAAGAAGTACCAAGAATGACAACCCACACAGGATTTCTGATTTGTGTCCTGGTAGAATTATTGTATTAAAATATAAATCAAGTTGGGCACATAGCATCAGATGTTATGAATATTTTTGCCCCACATTTGAGACATGAAGTCAAGCTCTAGCAAAAACCCACCCAGCTATATGGAGATCTTATGATGGTTCACCCTATAAAAGCTAATAGTTAACAATTTAACCGAGAAGCACAAGTTTAACTATGACAACAGGATATATGGATAACCACATCAAGAGGCAAAACCATCCAATTAATCATTTAGAATAACTGCCAAAAAACACAATTCTATTGCCAGCTAATGCTTCCTCTAGCCTAATAGGAAAAAAGATCACTAGCGTTGAACAGTGATCTAACTACCTAGCAAGAATTAATATCTTCAGTAGAGACATACCTTACGAACTTTAGCCAATTTATTTTTTGATTCAGCTTTTGCTCGAGACTGTCGACGCCTTAAGATACCATGATATTGTTTTGCATTGACATAAACAGGTTCTTCAATTGCATCAGTCGGCAGTGGCACTCCGGGATGATTGACTCCAATCAGTTGTGGATGTATCTAAGTCACATTGGCAGTGGTTAACAAAGCAAAAGAACTTATAGTTGATAAACACCACACCATACTGAAATGAAGATATAGGTACAAATTGGCTCCTTGCAAGCAGTATTTGATTTTTCAGATTCCAAACTACATTAAGCACATACGTCTGTGTCAGTTGAAACATACCACATGTTGCCCACTGTAAGCTGCAAACATACCACCATAGTAAGGATCAACAAATGGGTAAGCTGCTGGAGCCTGTCACAAAGAGTATTTTCATACAATTAGTCAAGTCAGTTCAAACACATTTTCCTTAATTAATTCACAATGTTTTCTATTATCAGTAAGGCATCCCAATCAAAGAAAATTAATGAAATAGACATTAAAAAATGGTTGATAAAACAATTCCCTGGGGAAGGTAAACTCAAATCCTTGTCTGCCACTCTGCCTAACCCACTGTCATATAGCACCACTTATTGCTAACTTAGTGGTCGAGGAAAACTGTTTCAGGACACCAGTAATAGGTACACAGCTAACAGTGTTTGCAGTGAAACGGCTCCGACATAATTAAAGCTATTTTCCTGCCTATCGCCTCAGGAGATGTATGTACATGCTCTCAACAAAAAGAGGTACCTCACCAAGAAGACTAAACAGCTTCCAAATGTGGAACTTAAAATGCAAGCTATGCCTTGTATACTTTGTTTACTTTTACCAATATGCAAAATCATTATAGATAAAAGTTCCTACAATGATCTAGAATCAGTAACCTTATATATACACAAAAAGAATGCAAGAATGAGGTCAAAAGTCATTGCCTGCAAAGTTTTGACTTATGCTTCAGGACTATATGTAAAACCAAGATAAAAGGCAGCTTTCTCTACAAATACAGATGGAAACTATATGGTAGTTATCTAAAACTGTATTAGAAACAGAAGCAAAAGCAAGAATAGTTTCATAAAACTCATGTCAATCCTTTTGACTAAGGTAAGAAGAACAGGTTCTTCATGGCATAATAACGTACAAATCTAATGTATTTACATAAGTTAACAGCTTGAAGGACAGTACCACAGTCTGTGCTACCTCAAAATGACTAGTGGGCACCATGTACCCAGGCAAATGTGTTGCCACACCAGAATGCAAGCTGGCAGTTGCAGAAGGTTGATGTTGGTTCTCAGATTGTACCTGGTCCTGCTGTTCATCAGTTTCACTGTTATCTGGAAGTCACAAGGACCACATGACAAATAAGCTTTAGGGCAAACTTCCAAAAGATCTACCTAAACATATCACACACCGAATTGGACTTCCTTTTTAGATGCAAAATTTTCAACCTGATAATGACATCTTACCATTGCAACTTGTGTATCTGAATCTCAGACATAAAATCACCTGATCAATTAGTCATGTCGGTTGGCAACCAAACAGCAATATGCCCAATTATTACAAGAAAAGCAAAGGCAAGTACAAGATTTTCCAAGAAATTTAAATAAGACAAGGTAGCACACCCCTTCATGTATGGTGTCTAGATAAAATATTTCACTGGTTATGATATGTAACAGAAATTCTAAAAGTCAACGAAAGTCTCATGAGCGTATTCGATGATTAAGGCATTTCCTTCCTTGAGTACTAATTTAGTCATGATTATCTAACTGCCTAAAACTTGCCGAATTTACGATCTTGAACACATTATTAGCACAATATATAAGTTATAACAGTAGATATATGACCTCTAGATTCCTAACATACAAGATAGCAGAAAGAAATTATTGGAAGTGACATTTACCAGATAAGCTTTGAACCGAAGAAGTCATGACAATTGGAACTAAAAGCAGTTGAATTCACACCCAATCTTGAAAGAGGGCTAATAAAGCATGCTCCTGACACCAACCACAACTATTTAACCTGTCCAAACAGAGCTTCACTTGCAGTTTCCCAACAGAGAGCGAAACTTTCACTTCTATAAGTGGTATAAGCTCAAAAACTTCAATCCTGAAATTGCAACCACAAATAAGCGATAATAATTGACAAAAATCTGACAAGCAATAGCTAAACCAAAACAAAGAATAGTTTTAACCATAGTTACTATGTGGGTGGTATTATTAGTTACTCGTATTGTAAGTATTAATAAAGTAATTGATCTTCAAGAGAAGGGTGAAAAGAGATGAGGTAGGGAGTCTAAGGAATCCAAAAATTGGAATTTTCACAAGATGCAAAGATATAGAGGAGAAATAACAAAGTTTCAACCAACACGCATGTTCATATATCCAAAAGATCGAAGATGAGAATTAAAATAATTTCAACGATAAATTTGATTACATGACCTCTTCTCTTCTTCATTCACAAAGATGTAACAGCGGTATTGAGTTCGCTACTAGCAGAACAGGTAAGGAAAATAATTCAGAGAAAAAGATTATCCAATCGATGGAAAAACTAAACCAGCAGTATCATTCTGTTTCCACATACTATTATATAGTCTTCACCATAATTATTTCACAAACATGAAAATGACTAAAAGTTGACATCTCAAGCAACCAATGTAGATGTAAGCAGCTAAGAAGACCAATTCTTCATATTGTCTTGACTGCACAAAGAAATGAGAATTCTGTAAAGATACAATGAGAAACTTGAACAGCAGAGCAACTAAAATTTAGCTGTCTAAAGAAGATGACATGGTTAATGAAGAATGCAGGCCATTACAAATTGATGTTCAGTCATCAAGACATTATGACAATGATAAGAAAGCAACCACCTCATGGATCTTGCAAAGAAAAAGATTCTGAACAAACAGTGTCCTAGAAATAGGTCTCCTATGATAAATCACTTCAAAATCCAGTACACATTGTGATTTTAGAACCAGTTTCGAATATCAGCTCAGCTCTTTTTACTAAATTAATTTGCAGAGGACCACAGTAGTTATGTTATGGGCTGTTATAGAGAGTTGAACATGCAATTTTTTGAACCCTTTGAGTTACAAATACAGTCACATGGAAGTGGAAGATGAGTTGATCAGTGGTTACAAACTCACAATTATTCTAAGTTTCCAACAGTCTAATTGATATGGAATAGTGACCATATAGTACCTTTATAATCATAATCCTCTTATGGAAAATATAACTTTCAGGACAAAAGAACCTTTATTATCCCTCTCGAGAAAGCTTTGACCACAATCAAGATGTTCATAGCAAAAGTACTTCACCTCCTTAAGGAAAGGGAGTCTCTGCTGAGGCAGTCATAAACATCTTATAAGGCTATTTTTGCTTCCCCTTTGATTTAGCTATCTAGCCCCTATATAATAAGTCTACTCATGAACATCAGTATTTCTTTTAGTAGCTGTTGGTTACTTAAACTTGCATATGGTTTATTTTTGTTTCTTTTCACAATGGATACCTAAGCTCCTCTTTTGCTAAATATTGTTTCCATTTTCTACTATATGTCCCTACTTCTTATATGTGTTTTTTGTAGTGATAACCAGTCCACTGTAGGCTACCATTTAACTTGAGCAACATCAGCTCAAGACTTGAACACTTTTTTTTCCTCCCTAAGTAGAAGTTAACAAGTAATTATTAACCAATAGTAGGTGCTCGCTTTGTGATAGAGAGATCATACACAATCTTAACTGATGTTATAGAAAAGCAAATTTGCTACAGAAACTGTACAAATATTACATAAAACCACCAAGTACTGTAACTGTACAAATAAAATTTTCACATATTTATACCATGTATAAAATGACACTGACATATCCAACTTATTAACACAATCTACACTTTTTGTAGACAAATTGAACATAACCAGAACCTCCCTACTATTCAACATATAGCAGGGAACAAGCACTAATTTGTTGATATAATTACAAAATTCCAAGCTACAGGAATTTGTATGCCTTAATTTTAAAAAATCCAAATTGAAATCTACGGGCAAACTCTTTGCCAATAAGATTGCAGATCAAAGAATATATCCAACCAAGTTAAGAGAACCATGCAGTTAGTGTATCATAAGTAGTATGGGATTAGAAAAAAAACACATATCTTGTCCTCATCAATTTGAAACTATATGTGAGTACATTCTCTGAAGCTTGCCCTCATCTGAGAACCATGCAGTTAGTGCATCATAAGTAGTATGGGATCAGGAAAAAAAACACATCTTGTCCTCATCAATTTGAAGCTATGTGTGAGTACATTCTCTGAAGCTTGCCCTCATCAGTTTCCTGATTGAGACACTTCACCTTCCAACTCTACTCGGCCATGCCCCACTCAGTCTCACGGACTTCTACCATTCACGGATCAATTTACATGCATTATGCAATTTATCTGTTACATAGAATTTCAATAGAAACGCCGTGGGAGTATAATAAGCCAACACAACGCATCTAGCGCTGTTCACAAAAATACTCAGAAATCCGTTTCCACCACTACATGAAATCAAGTCAAAGCTATTATTGATGTATTATATACAGCAGCATCACATTCTGGCCTAACATTTGTGACTTACCCTTCCAATGCAACTACAAGAAACCCCAATATGTGTAAATACAAAGGGAGATACTTCCTAATCGAGAATCTGCATAATAATCCGGGAACCAATCCCAAACCCGTGTCCTCCACCAGAAAACCCTAGGGATAATTCAGAAGCAACAACACGGAGATTAGGATTTCCCGGACGACCGTCGTGGATGAAATCGACCCTATCGAATCAACAGAAATCGCGACAAAATCTAATAGCTTCCCGTATAAGCGCAGAAAATCAAGATCGGGAAAGTGATTAAGTGAATCGCAATCCGTAGAACAACGAATTCTTAAGGAATTGCTTCGTCGGTTGCGTACCTCAAACGTTTCTCGAGTCGCGCGCTTGCGTCGGGTCCGTTTGATGGCTTCGAAATGGATTTCCTCCTCCCTCTCTCTCCCTCTGTCGCTCAGCCGAGTACGCCGTCTCTCGCCATTTTATCCGCCTCGATTTGGTGGTATAAACTATAAAGAAATCAAGAAAACATATATATTTTATCTCCATAAGAAATAATAATATCTTATTTTTTAGAAAATATTTTAGTCACCCGTGTATCCGTGCCCGAGAGTTTCACCTGCCATCTGTGCTGAAGCACACAAAAGGGCTCCACCCGTAAAGACCAGGTAAACGTTGAGGACATTGGAAGTTGGTAGCTAAAGCGTGGTTCCTTCCAGGTTCCCCAAAGTGGGAGCAGGAGGATCACCTCCAAGAACAGTTCAATCAAGAACGTCTATTTCGTGCATATCTACTGTACGATGAGAAAGTCTGATGACTTTTCTGAAAAAGGAACGGTCCGATGGAATCGTTTCACATAGAACTATTGGAAAGGATCCTAAAGTCGAAGGCGCGTGGAAAGGGCAGCGCCTCCCGTCCACTGAAACGAAGGAGTCGGGGCGGGCGGGAAGGCGGGCGGCGACGGAGTGGTGAGGGATGCGACGAGAACGCTGACCGCGGTCAGCTGTTGTGTCGCAAGATGGCCGTCCGATCTTGCGGACATGGCACCATCAACGGTCCGGTAACGATAAGGCTCGAACAGTATGGCGACTGGGTCGCGGTTCGCAGCGATTGGGTGTGGTTCGGATCTAACAACACACCAATTGGGTCGGGTTCGGATATAATGGGGCATCTGGTACCACCCCTATAGCACCAACACAGAGCCTCGAGGTTGTTTTGATGCATTACATCAACGTGACACCTTGGACTCGAATAGAATAATCGTTTTATTCCCATGCTATTCGAGGTTGTACAAGACGACATCGAATAGCACCAAGGCACTCTGAAAAATTTAGAACAGTGTCGCATGACGTAGATCCATGCAAGTCGATCGGCGCTCACACAAGAGGTACAAATCGATCACTTGAGGAGTCGACTGTTATTAACATATCATATATGACCAACCCTTGTTTGCAGGTATAAAAGCTAATCCCCTGATCGATATCAAGGGAAAGACTTCAAGCATTCAATTCCCTTTTACTTCTCTCAATACTAATTTAATTTTTTGAATGGGTCGAGTTAGGAAATTCTCCTTCCAACCTTGATCTGTGTGCAGGAACCCATCAACGAAAAAGCAAACCACTTACCAAGAAAGAAAACCAGGAGACAAGGCTAAAACACAACTCGACCCGACACTTATTTTTACTACCCGAGCATCTGCGTGGACAACCTTACGCATTCGGGATTGGATCAAGCCATTTTGACACCTTAGCCATGACGTAAAGATTCACTGACAGGATCTAAAAATACACTAAAATAATCTTCTTATTTCTCTCTTTTACTTAATACCTAGAATAGCCCATCGTTTATTTATTGTTCTTTTCTTTTCTTATAGATCAATCAATAGGATGAACCGGTTTGATTATAATATTTTCAATAAACAGTAGGAAAACACTATAACACATTACCAAAACACTATGTTACAAAGAAAAAAAGAGGAAAAAGGATGGGTAGTTGCCAGATATTCCATGTATTAAATAAAAAAAAATAGTGTTAAAGAATTTTGCAAAGGGGATATTTTTTTGGAAAAATACCAAAAACTATTTTTTTTCTTAAAATTTACCATTCCAACGCATTATTGACCAAAAAATAAAATTAGTTGTAAACAAAAATCTATATAGATTAGCTCTAATGATATTACATATATATATATATATTCTTGAATGGTCATTAATCTTGAATGGTATTTACGCATGACATGAGGACTGTGATGTGGCCTTGTTGAAGGTATCCATGAACGAGCTTAGACTTAATACATCCTGTAGCCTTTGGTATGTGCTGCTGTTGCTTCATCAATGCATGCCAAGGCTTCAAAAGTGTACAGTACCGTATGCTTCGATGTATGTGAGTTTTCGCTCGAGGAATATGTCTATTCACATTGGTCGTAATCAAATGATTGCATGAGACAGGGTGCATTTACTTTTAACAAGAACCTAATGTCCTTCTTCCTACCACACTCACAGTGGTTTCCCTGTCCAGGTTTATGCCTTCCACTTCTGGAAATAGTTTCTTGCAGCGGAGCTGAGCAAAGTACTCGTCGTGCTTCACCCCCAACGAGCTTGCTTTTCTTCTTGCTTGGTTGTAGATGAAGAACGAAGCATGTATGAATCATTTTGAAGAGGCAGTGAAGTCCTTCTCTTTTTTGAGGGGCTCATGCATCTGTGTCCTTCCTCATGCAGCACTGTAGTACACTGCGCCGCCACCCTATGCTTCTCTCTCTAGTCTGTTCTCAGCTCTGATGTCTCCATCACATCGACCATATCCTGTAATCCTCCTTCAAATCCCAACCTATCATTCCATAACACAATCATTACTCCTCTCTCTCTCTCTCTCTCTCTCTCTCTCTCCCTTGCATTGCTATCTTCATCCTTTCTGTGGAGCTGCACGCATCGATTACATTGCTTGTCATGCAAATAACAATGCATCAGCAGGAGTTCGAGTCACCTTCTCACAGCTACGTTGGCTAATTCTGTCGCAAAGAACAGTAGAGAGTAAAGGCTCTACCGCTGTACTGGCCACCTTTTTGGCCCTTCTGTCTCACCGACGGTGAGGCTAAACCCTGGCATGACAGGAAGAGAGATAAGAACGAGAAGTCGTGAGGGGTATAAGGGACGGCTGTAGCGACGCGAAAGAGACACAGCTTTTGAGGGCGGAGGGGAGTGAGAATGAGGAGCGCAGGTAAGTGCGAGGCGGAGCGCGGCGGGGAGGGGAAGGCGGAGAGGGAGAGGGAGAGGGAGAAGACGAAGCTGAGAGAGAGACGGCGGAGGTCCATCACGTCCAAGATCTTCGAGGGGCTCCGGAAGCATGGCGGGTACGACCTCCCCGCCCGCGCCGACATCAACGACGTCCTCCGCGCCCTTGCCCGCGAGGCCGGCTGGGTCGTCGAGCCCGACGGCACCACCTACCGCGCCGGTCAAAGAGTAAGCACACAATGCTAGCTACAGCACTGCGTCGTTCTCTGTGTACGAGCAGCGAGATCTTCCACTTGTTGTTCTGTGGATTCGTGTTAGATTACTCGGAATGCAGGGAGTTCAAAATGTATCGACAGTACGTGAGCATCAACACAAACAGGTTTCTCTTATACGAACACCTTCTCTTTCTTGCAGGTGTCACCGGTCTGGACCACCATCAATGCCCGAGGGAGGAGCATTGGCTGCAAAGGAGGAGGAGGAGTTGAGAGCTCCGTGGCCACCTCCTCGCGGCCGCCACCCGCGCCGGCCGCCCCCCGTGCCATGTCCCTGTCTCCACTGGGGCCGTACGTGGCCTTCGGCGGGGCGCGCTTCCCAGGCCTGTGCGTCGGGGCCGCAGGAGGCGTGGCCGCCGCAGCGGCAGCCGCTGACGCATGGCCGCCGGAGGGGTGGGCGTGGGGCCAGGCGTCACAGCTAGGCTCGCCGCAGCAGAACGTATGATGGGATGTGGACGGCCGGTGATCTGCAGAACGCGACAGCTTTCCTCGACCTTCTCTTTTGTTTTAGCACAGTAGCTCTCTTCACACTCTATCTTTGTGTTTTGTTTTTGTTTTGAGTTGCAAAAGTGTTTTGGGTTCCAAAAGCAAAGTGCGTTTTGTCTCCTAGTATGACTATTTCTAGAGGAACCTTTTCTCAATGGAATATTTCTATAGGATTTTGTGGTAAATTCAAATAGACATACAACAAATATTTAACCTCATATTATTATTATTATTATTATATCTTTTTATTAGTAATTGAGGGTCTAAATGTGTACCATCATTCGTCACTTATATTTCGATTAGTTGGTGTTTGATATATATATATATATATATATATATATATATAACGCTAAAGGTCTTATATGCCAAGGTTTCGATTTACGGGGATGTATATGCTAAACTTAATAATAAAGAATAAATTATAGAGATCAAGGAATATAAATGCAAAATTGGCTTCCGCACGGTACGATATATAAGAGGCTCCTGGGCACACGGCCGCTTCCTTCGGCCTAAAACCCTAATCATCGAACTGGTGCGCCGCCGGCAGCCCCTCTATCCATTCTTACCTTTGGTCTTTCCTGATCTAATCGCTTCTGACATTCTGCAGCGTTGGTCGATAGCGTCACGGTCCCTATCGTTCGATTCCAGCAAATACAATGGCCGCGTAAGTATTCCGTTCCATCTGACATTGCTTTGATCTGATCTTGCTTTCTTTCTATATATGCTGTCTTTATTCGTCTGATGGAACTGCTACATCGAGTTTTCTTATGGTGAATTTAGTGTATAGGTGGTGACGAAGACATCAAAATCTGATTTTTTTTTTTCTGTCGGTTTTTTTCTTCATTCGTTTATTTTGCTGTTCCTGATTATCATTTTGTATTTCGGGGCCGTTGTACATGCATATCATTCTCGTTTTGTAGTAAATTTTGCACAAATGATTCTCTGCATGAACTGTTTTTATGATTGGATTGGTCATTTTTGACAGCCTACTCTTACACTTAAATCTTTTAAATATTTGAAGGATCTGTGGACAAGGATCGTGATAAATTTAGGGGTTGAATAGGTTTCTGGTCTGTAATTTATAAGCCTTTCAGATCTATTAGGTCGACAATACAAAAAGTCCTTTATCTTTTCTGTCGTCTCTTTCAAAACAATCCAAAAGATTCACATTTTTTGGCATTCCGCAGTATGATACTTTGGTAGTCATTACACAACAATATTGGATCACGAAACAACATACATCATGTTGCCGGCATAATAGTGGTAATTCCACCTAGTAGTATGTAGTGCTTTATGGAATCATTATGTATCATTTACTTTTTTGATGCTTGTAACCTATCTTTAACCGGTTTGATGTGTGTAAAAGTTTGCAATTTTGTATGTACCTACCGAACCATGTTGTTGTTGTCATATGTTTGTTGTATTTAATCGTTGTTCTTTAGGAATGACTGACTTTTTTTTCTCTCTCTGTTTTCAACGACTGGCAGGGAAGACATTGCTGCCGAATCATCTGCTCCTGTGCTTGGAGAACCCATGGATTTGATGACTGCCCTGCAACTGGTGATGAAGAAATCACTGGCTCATGATGGGCTTGTTCGCGGTCTTCATGAAGCTGCAAAGGCAATCGAGAAGCATGCGGCACAGCTCTGCATTCTGGCTGAGGATTGCAACCAGGCTGACTATGTCAAGCTGGTTAAGGCTCTTTGTGCTGATCACAACGTGCACTTGGTCACTGTGCCTAGTGCTAAAACTCTTGGCGAGTGGGCTGGGGTGAGTTCATTCCTATCATCTATCTGCTTTTGTTAATGCTTTTTCTGTAATTTAACTCAATTTCCACTTGAAAAGCGAAAATTTTATGACCTCAAACCTTGTGGTGATTGAAATGCAATCATCGAGGAGGACCAGTGCCCCATTATGTAGATAAGCACCAATGTCCATGATTGTTTCTTTAGATAAAACTTGCTTTAGTTAATGAATCAGGAGAATCTATTACAGTATTTATGTATTGCATATTTATTGGTGGATTCTTATTCTTCTTTCTACCATTCTGTTATTGATTTTATTATTCATAACTTGATATTGGATGTCATGCAGCTGTGTAAGATTGACTCAGAGGGAAAGGCAAGGAAAGTGGTGGGCTGTTCATGCGTCGTCGTTAAGGTGATTGAAGTGTAGTAATAAGAACTTATAATCTTAATTCCTGTTTCGCAAAATGGTTACTGTAAGTTGACATGCACAATTAATTGTTCTGTCAAATGACATTTGCAGGATTATGGTGAGGAGTCAGAGGGCCTTCACATAGTTCAGGAGTATGTCAAGTCACACTGAGTGGCATCAGCAGTTTATCTCTAGTTTACGGTTCCTTAAATGTCATGAGCACTTGAATTATCGAGAAACATTCAACATTTGAAGTTTTGTAGTTGATTGGCATTGATGGTTATTCCCTTGCGAACCTCGTGATTGATTTGTCATGACAATCTTCACTTAATCACTTTTTTTCCCTAATTTTCATGAGAATTTTAATTTCTTGGGAGTAGAAGGGTGATGATGTTTGCAATTTTTTGTAATAACAGATTAGTTTTCTTCGACCTTCATGGTCAAATATCTGAAATCTTTTTAGATTAAACATGTGAAACCTTACTAGGTTTTACGGTGCCTTGGTGTTGTCTGTGATCAGCAATTGATTCGGTTGCCAAGATGATTGCAAGAGTCATGAGCATATTCCAAACACCATGATCTCATTTTTCAGGTCGAACAAGTGACTTAGGGCAAAAGCTTGAGATGGATTCTGCACAAGAAGAAAGTATATGATGTGTTGAAAGTGCCTACTGAAATAGAAATCAGACATAAGGGCACAACAATGTCACACAATTAAGAAGGATGACAAGAAGCATCTGCAAGTAACAGCTGCTTCTGTTTTGTGATTACAGCCTGCAACTTGTGAATCTTCCCAACTTTACTCTTCTGCTGGTCACTTACAGAATCCTCGTGGGCACTGCATAGCGGCATCTTCATCCTGAAACCAAGCTTCTTTGAAATGCTGCTCCATCGACTCCTTCCCCGACCTAACTTCTTGATTTCTTGCTTCATAGTTGTGCATTCCTTTTCGAGCTCAGATACTCTCATCCTCATGTAATCCATGCCCACCTTCAGATCCTTGTTCTCCCTAACGGCGGTTGGTGGTGTACATCCTCCAGCTTCACCTGAACAAGAAATTCCACTCCTCAGCAATCGCGAGCCATCAAGGTTGTCAGACACCAGCAGACATCCAGCAACCGACGTCCGAAGTTGAAGCTGCTCAAAGAACAGGACTTGAACCAGGACTCGCAGAGGGAGCCTCTCATTCTGTGCAGCATGAGTGCAAGCTTCTAGTGACAGCTTCTGGCTGTCCATCAGCCGGCACAGCTGCTCCCTCTGGTTTTCTGAGAGCCAAGGATGTGCCTGTATTAGCATCAAGCTTTGGACATCAGCAAATTATTTGCAATTGCCAAGCAGATATCTTCCTTAAATATTGTTTCTTTTGATAAATGAGAGCGAACATTAGCTAGCTACTTTCAAGAAATCTCAGCAATAATATTAGTATAACTTATAGGAAGAGCATGAGATTGCGGGTGTGAAGTTTCATTTATCAGTGTCTAAGAGTTGGACAACTACCTTCAGGTATATGTCAATGGCATGGTACAGACCGTCGTCGAGTGGTCGGGCATAATCAGGTACGGCAGCAGCCAACATTTGGAACTTTGGCAGCTTTAAGTTGGTATCTGGAGCAACCTCTGCTAGATAACCATCAATTAGCTTGGCAACAGTGGTTATCGGCATCAAAGATGACGAGCCGATTGACTGCTCATTATTGACCGAGCCAGGAGAGGTTCCACCCCTAGCTTGATCCATGGCTAAGAAGTGATCAAGCATTCTTTTGACACAATCAACATTGTAGAGTGTCTCCGTGGAGTATGCAAAGGTTGGGAAAAGTAGATCTTCCAGGTCGGCCTGGTCTAGCTGCATCCCGATCCTTTTCTCCAAGTTAAAAATGCATGACGGGCGAGCTTGCAGAATTATGGCAGTGCGAAGAAGACCAAGCAAGATCTTGGTTGAGGCTACACCCTTTTGAAGAGGCAACAAGCTATCAATCTCTTCGACGAGATGCCGTTGCTCTTCTTCAGAAGGTGCAGCTACAAAATTTCCATGTGCCAGATTCTGATGCCTGTTCAGTCCGGGAAGATACCGTTTAGCGTAGAAAGTCAGAGAACCTGCAATTGTTTCTTGTCTGATGCCCCGAGATTTCATCAGAGAGATGAGCCTTTTGTACAAGGGAAAAGTCAAGGAGGAGACATCCTCGTACCACCAATCTGAACGACAGTTTGTAGGTCTAGCTCCTGTGCTTATCCCATTCCACAACACACTCCCACCAGGGCTTTGCATGGCACAGTGCTCCATCATCGGCCAGCCAAATAGATTTGGATCTGTACTAGCTCTAACGGCTAAGGAATCGATACATCTCTTGCTAAGCTGAAGGTTTTCAGCATGAGGGAGGAAATCACTGCATGTTTGGAGTGCTTTCATCGAATCTTTCCAGCTGCGAAGGACAACCTGGTTAAAGAAGATTTCTGTCTGAGCAATCAAGTTGCCTTCTGCTATCTCTTCTGTCATTTGAAGGTGCTCCGAACAATAGCGCAAGCGCACAACATTTGATGAATTGAGTTCCAACTTCACACCATAGCAGAACTTGACCACAAGTTCAAATGCTGGTGCCCCACCGGGAACATCATGCAACTTTATTGCTTCTTTGTCAGAGTTCTCCTTGATTAGTTTTTCTAAAAGGCCACTCTTTGATAGCAAAGGAAACTGCAAGAAAGAATTGCAAATATAATTCTTGATAGCAGCATTCGACTTAAGTTTTGAAGTATAAAGGTTCTCACAAAGGTCAAGAAAGTCGATAATGGATGTCGGTGAAAATGTTCAGATAACTACCCTCCGCTCTCCCTTTCTATTCATGATATTCACCTCTTAGTCAAGTGGCACAATAAATAATAACTTAAATGAACATCGAAACACCGATACATGCCAGATGAAGCTTAATTTTCTAAGTTAATATCCTCACCTTATGGAGGTGGAACATCATATCTCCAACTTCAACGGTAAGATCACTTGGAAGCCCAGTTGTACAGAACCTGAAAAAGTTTAAAATAAGTGATCTGCGGCAAAGATTTCGGGAATCACCAAACTAAGGCTTTGAAAACGCAAAGTTCACAAGCAAAACTAGCAATAAATCCTAGTTATATTTTAATCAGGCGTTCACAGGTTAAAATGGCAAAATCATTATAATTGTAATTACAGGAGTCTAGAAAGAAGTGTGCAAATATTATGAAATCTCAGAGTAAAGAACTTCAGAAGAAATGCAATTTTGCAAGTCATAGTAGGATGGAGGCCATCTATCAAGAGTGTGTCTGATCACTCGAGGAGAAAAAAAACTTCTTATTTTTCACTTGCATAAACTTTCTATCTCCTTAAGCAGGTTTGATCACTTAAATCCTCCATAGTTGTTCTTGAAATTTTACTGGACATAACTGAACAATCCTGAGTATAGCACTAAAGCACCGTAAAGTTTATATTAAAATTTCCACAAACATAATAAGCCTCCCCAACACAAGATCATGGAGCGGCATCTCGGCACATCCAATGACACAAACAAAGGAAATAGAGGTACATGGACAAATAAATGGATAAATAGAAAATAATACATATATGTTGAATTCTTTAATTCTCAATGATTTGGTCAAGAAAGAGAGAACGGTAGCAAGAATTGTCATTATTCACCAAATGATACACAGTACTGCATTTTTCATAATATAGGAGTCAATAAATAATCTCAAGAATTATGCGTCGTCCACCAATCACAATCATAATTACTAAAATGGCATGTAAACAATTAGTTTTGCCTGTCAAGCAAGATAGGAACAGGATTGGAATATATGGTGAAGCAGAAAGAGCAAACTTCGCTAGTCAAAGGAAAATGCAGAAAAATCACTCAGATGTTTGATTCCCATAACAAAGATATGACTTTATGGAGCGACAAAAACAATATGTTCTTCACAAGAACCACATCACTAATACTTCCTTTCTAATGGAAAAACAAGATAATATTCCAAAGACATGACATTTTTTAGCATGTAAATCACATTTTTGGTATCGTCTTGAGTTTCAATAACAAAAAAAAAAATTAAACTCTTCAAGAAGAAAGCCAAATACTAGATGATGAAAATTCAAACAGGAACAAACTTTGACAGATATTTTCAGGTTATCACAGAACAAGAACTGATTAAAAAATACTAACGAAATCTCCAAAACTACTACAAGAACACCATGCACCATACCAGGATTGCCCTTGTTGCCGGAAGGCATCAGGTTTCGATCCCAGCTTCATGCATGCCATCTTGAATGAATCTAGGAAAGATGTGATTAAAGAATCTCAAACAAGGTCCTGCAAACACACAGTCACAAAACCCACCACTTTGTGGTCATTGATCATCACCGTACATGCTCATGTAGATAAATGCTCTTTTCTCCATGAACTGGTTTATCTTGTACAATGCCACCAAGTGAAGGCCCGAAGTAGGAACCATAGATTGCAAAAGGGTCCTGTATCTCAGAAGCACTGCCCTAGCGACCTTGTAGTGTCATCCAAAGGTTGCACATTTATGGATAATCCAAGCACTTCACTTCACTTCATTTAGGGGCCCTGCCAAACCACCTCATAAACCCTAAATGACCAAATTCAAGATCCAGGGTTTAGGCTACACCCCTCTGTAGAAGCATTAAGAAAGCCACAATTGACTCACAAGAACCCCTAAAGAAGCAAATTCCAAGATCCAAACTTCAGGAGACTCCCATCTGTAGAAACATCAAGAAACCCAGCATTGAATCACAAAAACCACCCCAAAACCCTTGACCAACCAAATCCAAAAGCCAAACTCTAGACAACTCCCATCTGTGGTAGCATCAAGAAACCCACCATTGAATCACATAGGAAGCATTGCACAACCCTAAGATCTGCAACAGAAGTCCAAGAACAAAGAAATGTTCTTTCGAAACTTGGTCAGCCTCAACAAATTCCAACCCCAAACAAACCCTTTACCAGTTCAATCCAACCCAACCAAACATAATGGATAGACACCCAGAGGAAGGACAGAGTTGCTGTCCTATCCTGTCCTTTACACTCACAACATTTTCTTTGCACCCCTAATTAATGCTCTTGCAGACTTGGAGGGGACCAACTCAGTGAATAATTCATCTGCCCAAAGTGATGACAAAAAGATGAAACGGAAGAAAGCAAGAGCTCTACAGAACAATTTGAACAAAAAGACCAGTTTCAAAAAATAGTGTGGATAGTGGCCCCTCCTCAGCCTTCTCTCCCCCCTCTATGCTCTCACAGACATGTAAGCAATTAGGTCTACAACTCTTTGCTCCCCAATGCAGACAGATTCCCTGTATGGTGTAGCTGTGCTTACCCAACTGAGCACTTCAAGAACTCGTTCAGGAAGGCAGTTCAACACCTTTTCTTCTAGTAATCCTTTCTTCTTCGATGTTAGAGCTCCCACCCATGTGGACAATGAAATCACCATGACAGCACAAGAAGAGAGTAAAAAGAAGTCCTGGTCACTGTTTTGAAGATATTGTTGATGTCAAACCAAACAAGTGGCCATTGTGGCCATGAGATGTGTGAGATTTCTAGTTGGAGTCATGAGGAAATGCCATAATATCGGACGATAATCTTCAATGAGAGGATGTTTAGTGAACAAAGGTAAGCATGCATGTTATGCACTTAGACAATTTATGTGTGTCAACCGATAGTCTCCAAAACAGACAGCAAAATACCACTTCCCACAAGACTGAATCTTTCAAGTTATAAGCTGACGGAAACAATTTAATTAGGGAAATCCTTGTTCGTGTATGTACTTAATTATGTAACAAGCAATTGATGAGAACCAATTGCTACAGTCGAGTTGATGAACATGATATCGCAGCCCCTGGTGACCCAATCTCGAACGATTGGAAATCCGAAATTACGGAGACTTCTTTGCCTCAGGCTAATATAATTAGCTCAGACCATATCATGTTAGAGATCAAATGTGATTAGGGTTTACGCTGCGAAGAGTTCCAAAACAATGTAGCCAAAATTGCGGAGGGTTTAAACCCTAAAGAAGACAAAAAAGGTTTTTGCGAAGCTTACAGGGTCCAGGTCGGAGTCGGAGGGCAGATGGAGCATGTCACGGATGATGGCGCGGTCGGCCACAGCGCCTGCAGTATGTACTCCACCGACTCCTTAGAGCTCGACTGGACCAGCAGCGGCAGGTGCCCCCACAGCCTGTGCCCCTCCGCCATTCCCGCAGCTCGATCTGGTCGCCCACGTCCGCGATGTCAATTCGCCGACGATAGCCCGCTCCACGCAACGGCAGCGGCGGCAGTTCACTCGGGCAAAGGTGCATATTACAAGTTAAGGCATGTATCAAGTCATAAAGACACGTATTATACAATCTTAATCCACTGACTTAGTCGTAAATCTTAATCCAATGACTTATACAATCATTGCATCGTTCGATCCTTTATTGTATTACCCGATTCATCCGGTTCGATGCTCGATCATTGACTCTTTATCTATCTCATGATCATAGTTAGTCATGTATCACTTATCTCAATTTATGAATTAAATTATTAATTTATTAATTAATTATATAATCATTGATTCTTTGTCTATCTCATGATCATAATTAATCCTGTAATATTTATCTTAATTTATAAATTAAATTATTAATTTATTAATTAATTTCATTATCAAAATCCAAGATTCAACCCTGTACTTTTTTTACTTTCTCTTATTTCCTTAACTTCTTTTCTCGTCTGTACTCTTTTTTACTTTCTCTTCTTTCCTTAACTTCTTTTCTCGTCCTCCTCTTTCTCCACCTCGGATCATTATATGATTATGATACACACATACAACCTGATGGTTGATTGTTCATCATAGGTCGTGGGATCAATAGATTGGGTGGATTTAACCTTGCATGTCAAGAGTGGTTAGAACTAGCAAGAGGTCACCATGGATCAAATTACATGTGTATATGCATACACATACATCTTGATTGAACAAACATTATATATATATATATATAGAAATATAATTTCCTTCCGTAATACTTTATACTGCATGCAAGACATCTTACATGGCTTCAAACCTGAGACTTATCAACTACACAACACTGCAATAACCACTGGGATATGTACATTTCTCATAAACTTAATAAGCCACATTTCTTTGGAAGAACTCAACGAAGATACAGGGCACAACCTCGGTTCAGCGATGGTTTCGGACATAATCCATGTTTTCAATGAATTCCCTACTTCTCAAAAGAATAAGATGTTTTGCTTCTAGAATAAATTTAAAATGATCTAAACACAGTCTGAAAATGAAACCTAATTGACAGTATTTGCCCCCGTGCTACCACACATATACATACAGTTGGATGAGTTTAGTTGGGAAACAAAAGGGTTGCTAAGTAGCTTCAAAATTCCAGAGTCACAGGATTGAGAAGAATAAGAACACAGAATATTATGTCAGTGTTAAGCAAAGAAAGAAAACTATAATACATAGGCGAGGCATCCCGAGATTTTATGTTAAGGCTGTTTCGGTTGCTCCCTGTTCTTGCCCAGGTCCATTAGAGGTAGCATCCTGGAGAAGCCAATCATTAAACATGTGAATGCATCAACAAAAATGAGACTGTTCGTGCATGAGTTATCTATTGATTGCAAGGTAAAACTTTAGCTTACCCCACTGGACATTTGATCTCTTATGAAGTACATAGACTTCAACATCGTCTCGAGGGTATCTCTTGCCAATTGGAATTTAACCTGTGTTTCACCTGATGAAGACTGTATCACCTTGGAGCTGAAAGATATCCACTCCGAAAGAATTAGCATAATTTATCTGGTTTTTTCTATAGTGAGAACCACAATTTCTTGGCATTTAACAGCCAATAAGATTGAAATCAGTGGTATGTACAGGAGCACAAGCTTTCATTTCCAGTGGATCTAGTAAAGCATTATTACAGACATGGTAGAAATGAACAAATGGGTGTAGTACAACACATTATAAACAATTGAATAACTATGCCATATTACTCATTTCTATTGCAAAACCTCAGGAGCAAACAATTGATCTAGATGGGCATCTCAATCACTGTTTATTTCATCTGATTGTGCAGAGGTGGCTATTATATAAATTATTCTCAGCCAAGAACTTCTCATTTTCTCTAGTTTTGTTCAAACATAAACTAAACCTATATCTAGTTCTGAATACTGAAGGCTAGGTAAACAATAGAAAATATGAGCTTCAGGCTGAGAACAAGAGGAGTAACACTAGCATAGCCTTTTCTCATTGGCTTCAGAAGATAATTATTCGGATTGACATCATTGATTAAATAACAGTGAAAACATCTACAGTGTGCCCTGTTTTCTGCCTTCAGTTTTAATCAATTGATTGAAAATAAAACAAATTGGACAACGTTATCAGGGATATTGTATGTCATAGAATAAGAAAAAATAATAATAATTGGTTGTACCTTCAGATTCATAACAGCAACATGCTCCACAGAATCTTGATTTTGATTTACCACATTACATGTCATTGCCTTCAGGCGAGGCAAAGAAACCTGAAGAACAGAAAAGAAAATTTATTAAGACATAAGTTGGCCTACAATTTTTCTATATGATTTGCAAATAGAAAGTGTGTTCAAAGGAAAAGCAGCACTTATTTTGTCAATATGGAGTTCATTCCAGTTGCTTGTTGATATAGCAAAAAAATTGATGCTTCTCAACTAAAGAGCAAATGGAAGGATTGTCTATCACTACAAATCTCTTGACTATATCTGAAGCAAGAATATAATTGTATAATCATGCTCTACATGCTACAGAAAAAAAAGGTAAAAAAGAACTGCATAACCATCCCTTATATGCTGCAAAGGGAAACATAGATCCTATGTAGATTGAAGAAAAAGATTGACCTGATCTTTGGGCACATCTTCGCGCCATTCTCGTTGAAACTTCTGCAGGAGCAGGGTGAGTAATCTTTGTAATTCAGGCAGGACTTCTGGTGGAAACAACTTCTGTATCTCATCCTTTGATATGTTTTCATAGACACACCTTCGAATTAACATACAAAGACATACCAAAAGCTGCAAAGGGAAAGTAAATCCACTAATATACCACACTAATGTGTTGATAGAATAAGGATTTCATTTGTCTTTTAATCTAAAAGGAAATACAAGCAAGAATCGATTAAGTGCCAGAGATAATGACCTATTGAACCTGACATGCAATGTCATGCTATGCTACATGTAAGACATGAAGTTCTCACACAAGACAACATTCTCACTGAGCTGTTGTGTGTTGCTAGCATTTTTAAGACTTGCAGAGCAGCGGTAGAATGACATATGATTTTCTGCAATTTTACACATGAAGTTCATCCCTACCAACTAACATCTCTTGCGATAAACATCAGTTTCATGAGGAAATGCCATAATATCGGACTATTTAAGTCACTGAATGCAGATTCACAAACAACAGACTAATTATTTATAATGAAGGTGCGATATAGGAAGGCTTGAAGAGAGTGAAAAAGGAAAGGAATTAAACAGATCCATGTCCAAACTGATGCTCAGGTTTCGGTACACCTTACATATAATAAGAAAAATCCGCCCTGGTATCATTCGACATGTAATTAGCGATACTATCATCTTTCATGGAATATAAGGTGTCTCGTGCATTCAGAGAGGGGAATTATCATGCTAACCGATGAAGGAGGAACTTGTTTAATTTCTTATTGGCTCGGATCTAAGGGGCAATGGTTGTAATTGGGTGACATAGCAATATATAAAGGATTAGTTTCTACTCGAATATAATTTGGAGGTGTGGACACTAATCTCAATATGCTTAGCCCTAATCTTGCTTCCTAATGAATAATAAACAACTAAATGCATATCTTACACCTATCTTATGCATATTAGATCATGAGGTTTCTTATAGTTGCTGTACTGAGAACAATCCTAAAGACTAAACCTTATATCTGCAGCCAACACCAGGGAAAGATAAAGCAAGAGGTTCATGATGCACTGTGCAAGAGTTCAAAACTTGATACAAGCCACATGCAATCTGAGGCATCCTACGAAACCTAGAATGATGTGAGTTAATGAATGCAGACCTGCCAAGAACTCGAGCAATTGTGCATGGAAGATGTTGGAGCCTAGGAAGCTGAAAAGGCCTCAAAGTTTCAGACTTATTTACACTCAATCTTAAAAAAACATGGAACATGCTTATATACAGAACTACGATACCCGAGCACATAAAGAAAATTTTTTTCGAGGCATTTGACAATACAAGACATTTAAATCACACCAGAAGAAGATAAAATATGCTCGTTTACAGTATTGCAACAAGAAATAGAAGATTCAACAAATTGAAAAGAACATGTTCATCAATGCAATACGGTACTTACACACGCTAGCACAGAGGAACATGCAGTTCCAAACAGATGCAAATATCATGACTCTTCTTTGAGGATATTTACAGGATCGAAGCTCTGAATCATCTTGTAATACTAGTTATTTTTTGCAGCAGCCAAAGCAACAGCTCTGTCAAAGACAGAAGAAAGCAAAGTATAACTAGATCAGATTGTTTTATTTCAAATATGAAGTCCATAGTTGCAATTAGAGTAAATAAAATGTAATAGGTCACAGATAAAGTTGTATTAAGGAAACTTTGCTAAAATTGGTATCACTCTATTTCAAATAGTTGGGATATTACAATGTTATTGCCGCTGTTGGTGTTACTGCTCTATTTCAAATAGTAGTTTGCTTCAAATGGAGAGAAATGTATAAGCTGTTGGCCGTGTACGTCGTCCCCAAAAGCAATTTATATAAAAAGACTTTTTTGAAATTAGAAAATGTCTGACATTTATGTACCCCATGTGCAGTAGTTAAAAAGTATTTTTGCTTGGCATATTCATGAAGAAAACCGATGCTTCCGTTTCCGTGGTTGCTAGTAAATTTCTTTTGCCATGAACGACATTGACAAATTTATTGTTTACAAGATAATTCATGATAAAAACCTAATTCTACTGTCTTGGAATAATCAATTTACGAGATCTTAAAAAGCAGCAGTTTGATAGTCACAGAGATGATACTGGTGTTTCTAGTATGTTGATAAAGGGCAGTTTAAGTAAAACTGTATCAACCAAAAAACCAGTATGCATTGAGCAAAAGCAATGTTTCCATTTCTTAAAAGTTATACATGGACATGAAATTCACAAAAAGAAAACAATAAAAAAAGAAAAAAGGAAGTGTCAAGCACCTTTAGTTTTATTGCGTGCGAGTCAAATTACAACAGCCAGTATTACGAATAAGAAAACTGGTAATCTTTAAGAGCCTCATTTAAGACTAAATAAAACAAAAAAGTTAAGAAATGAAGTTTACTTATGAGCTTCACCAGGCTTACACTTAGTGAGCCTTCCAATTTAGGTTTTAGCTCTAATTATTCTATCATAGGAACAAGCATAGGCAGCTTACCAAGGACCCACCACTACCATCTTGGTCATTGACATAGATTGTATCATTTGTTATCATGGTAGCTTTTGCTGATCCACTCTTTTTTTCCTCCCTCACTTTGTTAAATATGCCAGTGAAACCATCAGCTGATGAAGGATTACTTTCATCCCACTCACCAAACTTTGGCACAGATGACCCTTTATCAGGCTGTCCCACAGTTTTTCTGTACATGATTGCATGCAGGTCTTTTGATACAAAAAAACTGATTATTAGAAGAAAAGACTCACAGTTTCATCACCTCGACCACCGGTTCATTTCATATATAAAAGTGTCAATAGAAGACAAGATTTGACAGGTGATATCAACAAACACAATTATTAAACACGATTAACATTTGAAAGAAATTTACCCATCAGAGGAACAAAGCAAGCTATTGTCTAAGTGAACAAACAAATCTCCCATGAATCTAGAAAGGACATCTAAGAAGATTAAAAACAGAAAAAATAAATAGTTGATTTCGGCTGTTTTACAAGGGGTACAAAAATGCATTTGGCCTATGTGTTGAAGCTGCTCATCTGCGCAAAGAATGCCACTCCCAGGTAATCTACATTAGCCTATCAAATAGTTTAGACAGGATGGACGAGGATGTACAACTTTTTATTTTTTATAGCCTTTTACAAATTAGACACCAAAGCAATAACAATCATGTCAAGTTCATTGGTGAACCAATGGAGCTTTTCTTGTCATAGTTTGTCAATGTATCTGAAAAGGACATCTAACCATATAAGGCTCATAAAAGCTCTGGCACTTATTGTTGAAAAGGTTTTGGTTCATAAAATGGAATGAATGAACAGGTACAAGAAAATGACTTCTAAGTATTTGAACTTCCTCCTAATTCACTAACATCCAACTAACGAAACTAACATAAAGAAGCTATTGATGAAAGTTACAACTTAACTGGCAGCAAACCAAATTGCAGAGATCAAATATGTGATACTCATTTAGTAGCAGCATTGATGAGATCAGATGTTGATTAGGCAACAAAATTCTAAATGCATTCCTCCAATTATTGCTGTCTAGATCCCACATGATGCGCATGAAAGTGCAGCATGCCCCATCTCAATACCACATAAAAAATTAGAAGTGTCATCCACTTGAAACTTTTCAGGGGAAGAAGATAAGAACAATCAACTTAAACAAGCACTGAAATCAACACAAGCAACATCATAATTCCCTAAATTCTTACCTTAAAAGCCATGGCAAATGATGAAATCCAAGAAACAACAGATAGCTATTTAAGTAAACAGGGACCGATGTTACTGCTAAAGAAACATTCAAAAGTGTCAGCATTCCAAATTAGGATCGGACCAGTCCAAACAACTTGAACCCTCTTATGCTTCAATTCGATCAGTACAGTCACTACAAAGAATGATATCTGATCCATTTCAGTTAGGAATATTCATGAGTTATTAGGTAGTAATCTTTGCAAAGCTCTAGGCAAAAACTATCATGACAAATAAAATAAAAGGATGATATTATGATAATTAAGACGAAAAATCAAAACTTCATCAGTCTCACCCCAGCATCAAAACCCAATTATACTCCAAAAAATAAAATCTTCAATAGGCTTCTCGTAATACTAACATAGAAATAAAAAATTGAAGAGTAACACATAAAAAAACACAACAAAGAAGTACTGCAAAGACGAAGAATCAAACAGAAAAGAAAAGGAACGCAACAACAGAACGATTCCAAAACCCTCCAAGATCGCAACTTTCTTACTCGCTATGGCCCGAAGTGGCAGGACAAAGCAAACAATCATGGAGAATCGGCATACAGCATGAACCGAAAAGAACTCACTGCCATCTCCACGCCTCGCGATCGCAGCACGACGCCAAGAGTTCCTCAAAGGGGCAGAAGCAACCTCCTTTCAACCACACTTGGAACCCCGGGGGACGGATTACCCTGAACAAGATCAAAAAAATATCTTTGGGGAAGCAAATTGGAGGAGAGGCCAACCGAGATCCACAAAGTTCAACGATTGAACTGCCTACGAAGGAGCGGAAGGTTGACTGACAGGCGAAGACAGGCGGAAGGAATTGACTCGATAGGCAGCAGACTCGTTTGACGATGCGGGCACCGGCTTCGTCCCACTTGTACTACAGGAACAGTTCGCGGATTGCTGTCGCTGTGTGATGCTTTACTGAAGTGACGACATCTTAAATAGGGCGGTGTTTGCGCCTAAAAACCCAGTGATCAAAGATTGAATCTTTGATCACCGTGCTGACGATTCCCTTCGATGAAGTAACCATAGTTGGTCTTTTTGGGATACATGATGGGGTAAGAAAGAAAACAAGAAAAACACCTGCTTAAAAATGAAAATTTAGGATCATTTGGTATTGTAATCGTGTTAGCTTAGTCGGTAAAGAAAAGAATTTGATAGTTCACCATCATATTCGTTTATCTTTTTTTTATTAAAAAATTAGTGTATGAAAGTATTATTTGTTTTTCTTGATGTAAGAATTTTGTCAGGTAAAATTATATTATTTTTTTCTTGAGATCATTTGATTTAAAATCTTATATACAAATGTTTTTTCTAAGTTACATAGTTCATAACTTGCAAATTTAATCTGAGTTTCTTTTTATGATGTTTCATCAATTTTGATTAAAATAATATTGAAAAAAAATATTAACTTAAATTTGAAATAAATTGATATTCTAGGATGAAAACATCTGAATAAAATATATAATTATTGTTCATTTATATTTTATTTTGGATTTTTTTTCTGAAAAAATAGATCATTCTTAGATCACGTCTCTTATTTCTGTAGTTACTAAATAGACCTCATTCTCTCTATAAAAAGATCAAAATGCCCTTAGTAGAGAAAAGAAATTTGTCTCTCATTTCTGTATTTTACTAAATAGACCTCATTCTCTCTATAAGAAAAAGATCAAAATGACCTTGGTAGAAAAAAGAAAATTATCTCTCATTCTCGCTACAACATTTTTTTAATACAGTGATGATGTTCTTAATCACTGAACCAAATATACTGTAAATGATCATAAATATTATAATATTTTATACACGTATTTAAACCTAAATTCAAGATAATTTAGGAAAAAAGTAACATTTTTACAAAATCAGAAGAAAAAATGTTCTTGAACTCAGAACAGATATCTCCGTTGTCGATGCATCAAGGAAAGGAGTCAGAGTACAATAGAGTTGCTCTAATACTAATTGATGCCTAACTAATTACATTCCAAAATATGATATAATACATACAAGTCCATAAGTACTACTTCAAGAAAAGGCAACCAAAGAACATCAAACAGATTGACATGATCATAGAGACGACACCTTTGGTGGCTATTCATTCAGTGCTTGCAGGCCCCAAGTCTTCCTTCTCCGCTGCCAACTCAAACCTTTGTAGGATGGAATTCATCTTAGAATAGTTGTGAAACTGCATCACCAGAAAAATTCAGAACATTTTAATCCATTATTGTTACTACCAGCACATAAATTTCCTTCTCTGAATGATTATTGTAGCAAATTGAGATATACCTCCTGTAAAATTTCTTCAAATTTGGCATGAAGTTGTTGTCGTCTTGCCTTTCCTGTTTCTCTTAGCAAGTCAGATTCTGAGCGCAAGCTAGCACCCTTTCATATAACTCAGAGATCATGGTGTTAGAGGTAAACATAGTATTCACAAGCTTACGTATGCAAGATAACGACTCATTAACGAAGTCATTTAATGCTTTCGACAATGCTTGATTGCTTGGAACAAGACGAGATTGGAAAGTGCTTATTTTACTGGAGAAACAATGCTGAGAGGGAAGCATGTGGTTGTCCAGAAAGACCAATGCTATAAATAACAACACAACCTCGCACACCCTAACAACTTTGCTTATAGGGTCATGCCACCTGACGCACTGGCAAGCAGATCAAACACTAGAGGTTAAGTTGTTGGTCTTGGTTGTATCAACACTCACCCAGAAGTGCCAGGTCCAAAATTGGAAAAGATTTGTCCGAATCAGCATTAGCGACTTCAAAGGGACCGATACGCGTATCGGAAAAATAGTACCGACAAAGATGTCGGACAAATAATGCTATTACTCCAGACTGAGGTGTTAAACATGCTTAATCAGTTTAAACAACTTTAAATCATTTCACAAGGAATCAAAGAGTATATACCTTTGTAACCATAGCTTCAGCTTTCCTTTCCCTGGGCTCCAGGCATTGCAGCTTCCATTCCATCTCTGCCTTCACAGTATTAAGCTTCTGAGTTTCATCTGCATGTCTGGCATCCCTCTCTGTTTCCGCAGCCTTGATCAGCTCCTCAGCTTGTTTAGCTGACATTCATTTTGCAACCAAAAAAAAAAACTATTTTAAGAAAACGAAACTTCAACTTTTGTCCACTACAATTCAGTAATTGACAATGTGTAAAGTCATACATAGATGGTAACAAAAAAATTCCAAAGAACTACCTTTCCCTTGCTTCTCAACCAATTTTGCTTCAACAGCCATGATAGAAACCCCTTCGTCGCTCAACTTAACTTTCAAAGCTTTGACATCCTTCTCAAGAGTTTTAGCAGAATTTACCTGGCGAATACCAGTGACAAGAAAAAATAAGATACAAATTGTATGCCAAATCTACAAAAAAAACAAAAAAAAGTTATTCAAGTGCTCAAATACACTCTGCTTAACAGCATCTGTTGCCGAGTAAAATTAAACAAATATGTTCTTGTATATTGAGATACATGGACCTTTTAATTTCTCCAGTTAGCTAGCTCTCAATGAGATCCATATTTCACTGATCTGATGATTCCAAACTATCATGCAAATTTGGGTGAGGTGAACAAGCTAGTGCAAGTAGGGTCATTACCAGAGCCAAATTTATTGTCCTAGGTCCAACAGATGAACCCAATGGATCATCTTACAAGATAGTCACAAAATATTACATATGTTCCTCTCCACATAAACCATCCCATCTAAGTCCATAAGCAATATATTCTTCAGATCACCCTTTCCAGTGAATAATATATCCCAGATATTAAGACTCGTTGGTGTTGTTTGCAGATCCATATACCAAAAGCTTTTGCTTTGGGTAACTCCTTGTAGTTATGCCTTTGACACTTCTCTTTGCATTGCTCAAGTTGCAGTTAACACTTTCAGTCCTCCCATACTTTAGTTTAGATGCCTTAATTTCTTATTTTCACAGATCAAGTTTAGAGTCAATCTCACAAAGTGGTCGCCACCAAAACCAAATACAACTAGAAAGTTCTTCTTAAATGTGTCTGATAAGTTCATCCATTTTAAGCGCAAAAAGGACTTAAAGTTGATTATTGACACACTGGAGATATGACAGGGAAATTGTTAGATGCTCTTGTTGTCTTAATCCTTGTGACAACTCCATCACATATATATTTTTTTATCACATACAACAACTACATGTTATCAATATATTGATATTTCAATTTTCAATAGAGACCTATATTAACATGAATATTAATGCAATGCCAACAATAAGTATAAGATCCACAAAAAACCACTGTAAAGTGAATATTTGGACAAGGTCTATCATGCAAGGTGCTCCTATTTAAAAATAAAACAATAAAGAACACAGTTCCTGTTTATGAGCCAAAGATAACCATTACTTGTTCTTGTATAGCCTGCATTCGAGATAGGTGCTTGGTCAATTTATCATGTACCTACAAAACAAAATATTGCATGAATCAGTAAATGAAGTCATTTATAAAGAAAAAACATACTGAGTGTCTGAAATGCATCTCTCTAGAGACAAATCAGCTTCCCTAATTGCAAGGATTAAAGACAGTAGAAGTTTGAAAGCCTTTATATTCTATGGAAAAACATTGCTACATGATCTCCCATGTGCTCGGTGTTAATGCCTGTTATCCTTGAACCATTAAGTCAATATCATTAGCATCATTTAGAGAATTTTATTTTATTAAGATAACGCTTCAGTTCTTGAAATGATTGTTCGTCAGTTGATCTCCAAAGATATGGTACCTCTCCTGGTTTCACTTTAAAATGTAATATAATAAAAGGTAATAGAATAAATTAAAGTAATATTTTAATAGAATTGTGAAGATGGTCTATTATAAATAGAGAAGCATCAAGAAAAAGTTAAGAGGAAAGTAAGGGGCAAACCAGAGGACAGAAATGGATTACAAAAGTGAATAAATCTGAGTGTCAAACTTAGCATCCAAGGGTTATTTCCTGTTGCAGGAGCCTAACAGCATATAGTTAGTAATATTTCAAAACTTGTTTTGAAAAAGCACCGGAGCCATGAAGTCCTGTAGTCAAACATGCCTTCTACGCTAAAGCTCAAAATAAACTAAAGAACTATTTTCTTGGCTAAAACAATAATTTCCAAGTTGGAAGAAAAGTCCCGCTATCATTATGTCAAGATTTTTCAACTTAGACAGAATTCTTGCCATAAATTCCGATGCCTGTTCATCCAAGCTCAGATATTTCTTGGCTGTCACTCTGTCTTCTTTGCTTCCTCACACCTCTACTGCTCCTGAGGTAAACACTGGTCCACAGTTAAAGCCCAACGAATTAGTGTTCTATACTTCCATTGACGTTCAAAAGTCAAGGACTCCCAAACCCTCATGCATGCACATGTTCCTTCGTAGGAAGTGAAGAGCAACATGTACTCATGTGACTAGAAAACTATAAGCATCAAGGAGTAGAAAATTCACCATCAGGAACTTAGATTAAAAAGATCATGAAAGTTTTGTTTGATGTATATAATCATAGAGGTAATACATATTTGCTAAAAGAAACAAAAAGTTACCATACCTTTGAGTACACCTCCAAAGTGGAAGTTTTCTCTTGAACGCTCTGCATGGCTGACCTTTCAGAGTTCTTCACCTCAGTTCGATACGACTTTTTCTCTTCAAGTGCCCTCTTTGGAAAAAATTTAGATATCAAGAGTTACTTGATATTATTACACAAAAGACAACTATCTAAAATACTGGATTCTTACTCCAGATTGCCAGCGGAAGTAAAATTAAATAGATATAAGGCCATTATTATGCAGTAAAGCCATTAATAAGCAAATAAAACATTCAGCAAATTCATGTGACGTGCACGATACAAAATTTCATGCTATCAATAGCACAGCACTGATTGATCTGATTGCATAATTATTTCATCCGCTGACTATTTCATGTTGACTTGCACAAAATATTTGAGGAAACAGATAAATTTAACAACAATTCAGTTACTATCATTCTTACTATGAATAAGGTTTGGTTCAAATAAACATCATCAATTATAAATCAAATTTGAGAAAATAAAAGAAAACTCAATGTGCAAGCGCTGGGCCACAATCTGCAAAACCTTTGTCCATAAGGAGTTATACATCAATATTTTTTTGGGAAATTGAAGATAAAGTTATTAACGCAAAAAACCACGAAGTATATATGCTGCCTTGAAACTTCGAAGTCTTAAGAAACTTCAGACTTGCATTTTGTATCAAAATATCATTCTTAACTCTTTGTAACTGTATGTGATCATAGAAATCAAAAGAATTTATCTTCATGGCAATCTGAGATGTTAGATAAATCGATTTGGTTTGTAATGTAGTAAATAATATTTCTCTATCATTAAGGCTTATAAATTATTAGCAACTAAAATCCTTGAGGTTCCACTAGTCATTCAAAAAATCATTTTTAGTATGATTGAAAACATACTTTATTTTCTTTCTTATTCCATAGTTCTGAGTTGCAACTTCATAGTAAGAAACATTCAATTTACATGATCGTTACATCTATGTGTACATAGAACCATATCAATTTTTTTCAATTTCACAAAAAGATAAATTCTACACAAGAAAGTGGTTCCTGAATATTGAACCTGTAGCTTGTCAGGGGACTGAACAATTTTAGATGACAACTTGGAGTTTTCTTGGGCATTCTTCACTAACTCAAAATCAGCTTGAGAGATCTGCAAGATAAAAGTTAACAATCAAACTATACATTTTATCATCATATGCAAGCCATAACAAAGTGTATCAATTCTCAGTGTTAGAAGCTAAAAGAGGGCACCCTGAGCAATTGCAAGAATTGGGTTCATTGATATTCCTGGTATAGTAGATGCTATCACACATACTGTCATACTCAATTCGATGGAATTGTTTGATCTTAAAGGAGATCTTCTATAATTTCGCACATAAGGGGTTATTTCTTGATTTCATCCAGTTACAAAACATATCATGAAATTTGATTATCCAAAGGCCACTCGGTGAGCCAAAAATAAGGCAACAAAGCAGCAGCAGCAGCAATGCCATTTCAGTAAACAATTGAGATCTAAAAATGACTCCAAAATCGAATGATGATGTATTTGCGAGACCAAAAGAATAAAATCCTTGAAAGATAGAAAATTATGCGTGCCAGATATCAAGGTAAGTGTATACTGTTTGCAGATGTTTGAAAAGTGAAAGTGAAACAATATAATTATGAGCAGGCAACACTGTTAGTTTGTGTAATATTTTTTAGATTTACCTTTTTTACCGCAAGACTGATTTTAATTTGAATTTCTAGGGCCCCAGTGCATATACAAGCAGTCCTTTGACAACGAATGCTCAATTGGGTTTAGATTTTGGAGTGAGCAACAACATATAACTTTTTTGCTGATGACAAATGGATGACATTTACCTGATGACCTCCTTATAAATTTCCATGACATGATCATCGAGACGTTAACGACCTAAAATATTAAAAAACCTCCACCTGACTCGCAGCAGTATTGGCATCACTGGTTACAAATCCATCAAATGAGTCTAGCAAAAGAAACACCATCATGTCCTTTTCTGCAAAATCTGAACTTGAATAAAACTTACATTTCAGAAATGTTGATAGTTGCAATCTTCTTCAGAAAGTTTTACGTTGTAAATATCCTTTCCACATATGGGGATAGAGTTGGGCATATTTAGCTACCCAAAATTTCATATGATTGGAACATTATTTAGCCACTTTTTGTACATTAAAGGTCATGCATCGTTAAGCATTTGGATGGTACATCTTAGAGGACACAACGGACAAGTTTATAATTACGTTTAACTCATGGAGAATTTTGCCAACATCCACTCGAGCAAAGGTGCATATTACATTTGTTAAGGCATGTATCAAGTTATAAAAACACATATTAGACAATCTTAATCCACTGACTTAGTCATAAATATGGAATGCAAAGAATGGAAAAACAACCTTGTCATTAATAGCATCAGTCTTCTCCTTGAGTGCTTTGGCCATCGTCTTCAATGACATCTGCTGCTTGTTATAATTCTGAATAGTCTGTCGCAGATCCTTGACCTCCGCATCCAACTGCTGAACTGCCGGCTCTTCCATCTGTCGTGCATCTTCATGGTCCAAAATCAGCTTGTTAACCTGCAACATTCAAGTAACAAGCTGATCATTATCACTCGACCCATTATACCAAACATGGCTATCATAGCCAAATTAAAGTGGATGCAAACGAAGAAGAAAAGACCTCAGCGATCTTTGCTTCGAGATCTGCCCTTCGTTTCTCATATGCCGGGAATTGATCGACAATAGGCTGCAGCATGTTCAGCTTCTCCTCCCTAAGGATCCCACGGAGAGATCAACCATTCAACATCCAAAGGCCGGATATTTTCACGGTTCATTCGGTAGGATTCTCACCTGTAATATATGAAATTGACGATGGTGCTAAGGATCTGAAGGGTGCGCTTGGTATCAGGCTTGATGAGATCGCGAAGATTAAAGCTGCCGAACCGGATGGACGCGAGCATGCCCTTGATCTTGCGGTACAGATTGAAGGTCCGGATGGCATCCACATGGTGGTCGGGGTTATCCAGAAGCTCGAGAGCACTGAAAGCGATCTGTATATCCGATTCTTCGCTGCGAAGCGAGGGGGGAACGAGAGATCAGGAGTTAGGGTTAGGATAAAAGGGCAGGGGGCAGAGTGTTTACCCGAGGGGGTCGGCGAAGGCGAGGAAGTTGGAGTAGACGGTGCACACGAGGTCGGCGGAGGGAGTGGCGAGGTCCTCCGGCTTCAAGGCGACGATGCCCACCTGGGCGAGAGCGCCGATGACCTCCGCCGCCGGGCGCTCCGGGAACGAGTAGATCGACATTTCCTCCCCGCCTCGTTTGCTTTTCCAGCCCGAGACCTATTAGAAGATGCTATCAGTGTTATAAGCTAAAAGAGAGTATAATTATTTCATCCACTATCATATGCTATGGGTTTGTTTCAAATAAACATCATTTGGTTCAAATAAATTTTATGGATCAAATTTGAGAAAATAAAAGAAAACTCAATGTGCGGGCCCCAATCTGCATAACCTTTGTCCATAAGGAGTTATACATCAATTTTTTTTAAGAAAATTAAAGATAAAGTTATTAACTAAAAAACCATGAAGTATATATACATGTGCCTTGAAAATTTCAAGTCTTAATTGTATCAAAATATCATTATTAACTCTTTATAACTGTATGTAATCATAGAAATCCTAAGAATTTATCTTCGTGGCAATATGAGATGTTAGATAAATGGATTTGATTTGTAATGTAGTAAATAAGATTTCTCTATTATTAAGGCTTATAAATTATTAGCAACTAAAATCCTTGAGGACCCGAGGTCGAGGAACTCCCTTCCCGAGCAATTGAAATTGCTGTCGCGACCTCGGGCAATGCGTCGACCACCTGGGTGCAAGAGATACTATGCTTCAAGCGGGACGGGGTCCTCCTCGCCGACGAGGCCGTGGCCCGACGACTGCGCCGCACGCAGGCATGGTACTCCGAGATGGGGGGACGACTCTACAAGAGGTCCTTCTCGCACCCTCTCATGCGGTGTTTGGAGCCCGAGGAATCCCGATCGGTTCTGGCCGAAGTCCATGAGGGGATTTGTGGAGAACACATCGGAGGGCGGACCCTGGCACACAAGATCCTTCGCCAGGGGTACCACTGGCCAACTATGTGCCGAGAGGCGAAGGCCTATGTACAACGGTGCGAGTCGTGCCAGAGGCACGCCCGCACGCCCCGGCAGCCCGCGGTCCCGCTGGCCCCCATTGACTGTGCATGGCCATTTGCACAGTGGGAGTTGGACCTGCTCGGACCTTTTCCGCCCGCTCCGGGGCAGAGGAAATACATCGTCGTAGGGGTGGATTACTTCACCAAGTGGGTTGAAGCCGAACCACTAGCGACGATCACAGAGCAACAAGTGGAGAAGTTCGTATGGAGGAACATAATAACTCGGTTTGGCTTACCGATGACCATCATCACCGACAACGGACCTCAGTTCGCCAACACGCGATTCCAGGAGTTTTGCGAGAGCTACGGGATCCAGCTGAGGTTCAGCTCGATGGCCCACCCCCAGACGAACGGGCTAGCCGAAGTAACCAATCGGTCCATTCTGGACGGGCTCAAAACAAGAGTGTCAGCGGCACGATCGGCTTGGACGGATGAACTCCCGAGCGTCCTATGGTCCTTGCGCACCACCCCCAAAACTACGACCGGAGAGTCCCCCTATAGCCTTGCGTTCGGGACCGAGGCCGTCCTACCGGCCGAAGTAGTTTTTCCCACCCTACGGACGGAGAACTATGAGGAAGGGACGACGGTCGAGGGGCTTCAGGCCAGCCTCGACATGCTCGAGGAGCGGCACGCCGACGCGCATTTAAAGGCTCTCTCCTACAAAAGAGCTGTCGCAAGGATCTACAACCGGAAGGTACGACCCCGGCCGATCAAGCTATGCGACTTAGTTCTACGTAAGGCCGAGATCAGCGACCCGACCCGAGCCAGGGGCAAACTGACCCCCAATTGGGAAGGGCCTTATCGGGTGATCGATGTTGTTAGGGTCGGCACGTACCGACTCGTGACGATGCAAGGTCACCCCTTGCCGAGAACGTGGAATGTGCAAAATCTCAAAAGATTTTTCGCACGAGCAAAGCAAAAAAGAGGCAAGGCAAAGGTCTAGACAAAAACTCTTTTATTCGAATAAGAATTCGATTACAAAACCCGACCCAGACCTACAGCCCGACCAACGCCTCATCGGGTCGCCAAGATTATCCGACCGGGCACGTACCAGCTCGCAACGGTGGCTGGCGGTCTTTCATCGAGGACATGAAACATCCAAAGCCTTGAGAAGTTTTTTAAGGAGATAACGGACGGTAATGTACAAAAGTACGAAGAAAAGCTTTCTTTCATTAAAGAAAAACTGGGATGACAAGACTCGACCCTGACTTACAGACCGACCACTTAGAAAAAATTACAAAAGACTTTTCACAAGACCCTTATATTCCTTTGGGACCTCCAAGCGATCGTCGAAGGGGACATCCTCGGGTATTTCCACCTTTAGATCCACGGGGTACGAGGCGAAGGGATCCTCCTCTACCTCGAGGTCGGGGTGGCGCGCGCGGAAGCGGGCCAGGGCGATCCGGTATCCATATTTGTATGAAACCTGCCATGTCCGAGTCAGCCCGAGTTCGAACCCTTCAGACTTCTTGTAGTTCTCGATCAGCTCTTGGTCCTTTCCTGGTCGGAGGCGGGCCTCCTCGGCAAGTACCTCGGAAGCTGCTCTTGCCTCGGCCTTCGCCTCCTCCAACTTTTTGCTGAGGGTGGATGCCTCGGTCTTCAGCAAACGGTGCTCGGTCCGCTCCACCCGCAAAGTTTTCTGGAGCTCCTTATTCGAACCTTCTGACTTCTGGAGCTCCGACTTGAGGCACGCCACCTCCGCCTCCAGATCTGTCGCACGCTTCTCGGCAGTCACCACGGCTTCCGGGCCCGCCCCGGTTCGGATCTCCTCTACTTGGCGACGCAGCTCGGCGTTACGCTCGCTGAGACCTCCGATGACCCGGCCGGCGTCGTGCACCCGGTCCATCAGGGCTGTCGCATAGTGAAGGCCCTGCAGGGATGAGAAGAGGTCAGAAGAGACATAGTTGAAAGAACAAACTAGAAGTAGCGGGCGCGATACTTACCCACGTCAGTGACCTGGCAGACTTGCCAAGCAGAATCTCCGAGGGCATGGAGTACATATCCCGAGCCATGTCGGGATGGAGCGCGCCTCGGAGGAAGGCGGCGGAAGAATCACCTTCGGCCCATACCCTGTCCCCCCGGGACAGGCCCCTCCAACGGGCGACCAAGGGGTCGCTTGCCTTCCCCGTCGGGAGTTCGCCAACCACCTGCGACAGAAAGAACTCGTCGGCGCCCGCGGGCAATCGGCACAGGTCGCGCACGTCGGGAGGGCACGAATCTTTTCCTTTCGCCTCCCGACTCGGCCCCGCCGCGCCCTGAAGGGCCCCCGCCCCTGCTCGGTCTACTCGTTCGACTGCGGCTACCCCCGGTCGGGCAGCGCCCGCCTCGGCTCCCTTGGTGGCAATGACCTTTGCCTTCTTCCGAGGACGACCGTTCTCAACCTCCAACGGAGTATCCTTTGACCCAGCCTTTGGGTCAATCGACGGACGCAAAGACGAGGCTGAAGACGCCCGACTGCCGAGGAGAGATCGGAGATTCACCATCTCTGCAAGGAATCGGGCAAAAGTTAGAACTCAACACGGGCCATAAAGTACACAGGCCGACACCATGAACATACCCCGAGGCGTCGGACTGAGACCCGCCTCGACCAGCCACCGCTCGGCCATGTTCCGGATGGCCTGAGAGCGGGGGAGGACCTCCCTGAGCCTCTCCAGATCTCTGCGCTCTCCGTCGCTCAAGTTTGGGGTGGTGTTATCGATCACCCTCGCCGACCACCGGACCCCGAAGCCCCAGTCCTTTGCGCAACTAACGTAAAAGAACCTCCCATTCCACCCTTTATTGCTGGAAGGGGCCCCACTGACTCGGAAGCCCTTCCGGACTGACAAGAAGTAACCCCCGACCCTTTGGAGAGGCGGAAACAAGAAAGGAAAAGGCTTCAGGTAGGGATGATATTGGCGTAGTAGCATTCCCCCAGGAACGCCACTAGGTAGCTATACATCAATTTTTTTAAAGAAAATTAAAGATAAAGTTATTAACTAAAAAACCATGAAGTATATATACATGTGCCTTGAAAATTTCAAGTCTTAATTGTATCAAAATATCATTATTAACTCTTTATAACTGTATGTAATCATAGAAATCCAAAGAATTTATCTTCGTGGCAATATGAGATGTTAGATAAATCGATTTGATTTGTAATGTAGTAACTAAAATCCTTGAGGTTCCACTAGTCATTCAAAAAATCATTTTTAGTATGATTGAAAACATATTTTATTTTCTTTCTTATTCCATAGTTCTGAGTTAACATTCCATTTACATGATCTATGTATACATAGAACCATATCATTTTTTTTTCAATTTCACAAAAAGATAAATTCTAAGCAAGAAAGTGGTTTCTGAATTTTTTTTTTCTTGGGCATTCTTCACTAACTCAAAATCAGCTTGAGAGATCTGCAAGATAAAAGTTAACAATCAAACTATACATTTTATCATCATATACAAGCCATAACAAAGTGTATTAATTCTCGATATTAACAATTGCAAGAATTGGATTCAATGATATTCCTGATATAGTAGATGCTATCACACGTACTGTCATACACAAATCAAATTATATGCCAAATCTACAAAAAAAACAAAAAAAAGTTATTCAAGTGCTCAAATACACTCTGCTTAACAGCATCTGTTGCTGAGTAAAATTAAACAAATATGTTCTTGCATATTGAGATGCGTTGATGGGTTAGTCAACCTTTTGCAGACACTGCTTTTTATGGTGTCAAGTCAAACTTTTAAAGGTCAACATGCTGTTTACATTATTATATTGCACCACAATGTTTGGTCCTCAATGCAGTCTTCAACATGTAGATTAGTGAGTCTCAGAATACAAATTTGCATTTCTGTCTTCCAATTTATGAAAATTAATCCACATACAATACATATAAACAAGAAATGGAGTACAAAGAACAAATCATTAACAGCCAGCAGATGGAATCCCAATTATAAGCTCCTTGCCAATAATTGGTACAAGGAAGCTGTGATAGTCACAATCACATGAACCTAAAACCGACATGCCATCATCATGAAGCTTACCCACCATGTTTTGTACTGATCACTGTTGCAGCATCACCATTAAAGATGAATCATGAGACATCCCAGCATCCAAAGCCTTTCAGACATTCCTCTTCTTTTACCCCCACTCAGTACATGCCTTGGTTTTCTTCTGGTCATTGATTTCCACTGTCATAGTAGGTTCAGGGGACCAGCTGTTTCTCACACAGATGAAACAGTGGTATGAAAGGATGAAACTTCAATGAGAGTTTGTCTCTGCACAATTTAACCCAGATCTGAGGAGCTGAAAGCAGACAAATTCATCATCATTGATGTTCCTGTTGGTGAAAAATCCCCAATTGGTGATCTTCATGAATCTTGTGCTTTTCTTACTGACCTGTGTTCTCTCTGACCATCTGCAGGCACCTCACAAGTCTCCAGATTAAAACATGAAGTTGAGAAGACTGCTGAGTGCAGGAAGAAGGCAGGCAAAAATTAATCTTAGTTTATGTTATGTGATTCTTTTTTTTCATGTATCTTACATTATATATTTTGATATTTATACAGTGTTATAATTATGCTATTGTAATTTTTATATTCCTACATATTTATTATATTAAAACGAAAATAATATATTTAGAAACATGATAAATTATTTATATATAATATTAATTAGCTTAGTCGATAAAAACATTGACGATGAGATAGAAAATAAAATCATATATGAGAATTAGTGATTTCGTAGGCTTAGTTGTGATTTTTCAAACTCAATTAAATTATTCATACATTATCTTTCATATAATCACGACAAAATTTAGGATATGATTAAAATTCATAACACTCCACATCATATGTTATTATACGATTAAAACCTATCATTATGAGTCGTGTTATTACAGCTCTTATCCATTTATTATCACATATGCTTCGATGGCAATAGTGGCACAAGCAACAAAAAAAATCATCATATATACACATAGAAAAATAAAAGAAATCGCATTCAAGATTTCATATTTCTTAAGGAAAAAACGGAATAGAAAATTCGAGAAAATTCTTCGTTTATTGGACTGTTAGGCCATAATTAAACCCAATCCCATCCGAACCCAACCCAAATCAAATTAGAATTGACTTGGCCCAGGCTTCGACCCGGTCCAGTTCAACGTTTTGCACTCCCTCGACCCGGCCCGTCTATATCGGTTATGGTGACCCGAGATTTGTCTGTTGTTTCCTTTGGACTGAATATAGTAATTTGTTTTATTGGAAAAATATTAAATAAAATAATATCACTAAATTAATTTTAATAAATAAAATCCGAAACTATATATACATGTATATATATAACGATATTTTTCGTACCCAAAACAAAAAAGAAAAGAAAAAGGAAATCTGTATTGTGTTGTGATGCACTTAATTATGGGGACGAGTAATATATAAATAGAGAGGGTGTGAAAGCTTATCGGCTCCGACGCCACTTTATTAGGGCTTCCTTCCATCGAGCCCCTTTTTCCGTCTCCTTCCGCGATCACCGCCTCGTAGCTGCGACCACTCTTGCATCGCCTCCTCACCGTGTCGACGGGAGTAGCCGCGTCCTCCCGTGGCCTCATCTCCGACGCCATCGCCGTACTGCTCCACCGCCCGGGGCTCCTCTGGACCTCCTCCTCTGTCGGACTTCCATCTTCTCCTATTTCCTCGACGTCGTGTCCTGGGTCTCTTCTCGTTGTCCTCATCCGTCCTGGAGCGGAATCCCCATATGCTCGCCGCTGATCTTTGAAAAGCAAGCGCGCTGGACGAGAAAGGCCTAAGCTAGCTCTACCCACTTGTTTGATGAAATGCCTTCTTCGCCATGCACGTTCTGATTCGTTGGTATGTACTCCATTTAGGTCCTGTCGTTGACACGTGATATCTGGTTATTGATCGTCTTTTGGAAGATTCGTTCTAAGAGATCTACTGAATATTCATGCATGCTATTTCTTGTATGGTTTGATTTTTAGTTAAACTGATATCTAGGTGAATGCTTGTTGTGATGATCCTTTAGTTTGCTTGAGTTTATTATTTGGATTTAAATTTGTTTGAAAATGATGCAATGAACAGTTAATGTGTGGGTTGTTCCTATTCAAGTCCAATCTAAATCCTGTTCCGTAGCCTGATCTGTTAACCCAATCGTTTGACTGTAAGTTGATGCATATTTAGTGACATTACAATCTGGAGTTTCAATTTGGATGCACTGTCCAACTCCAGATGTCACCTGTGTCATAGGATAGGTTCGTCACCTGGGGATGCTTAGGAAACTTGAAAGCCATTATTAATGAAGCATTTCAAATAAGCTAATGTTTGATGGTTATACAACTGATTAACTTTCACAAAAAAATAACAATTAAATGTCTTTCATATGCTGTTTGGTGCAAAAGTGCCTTTTGTATCCTTTACAGATTAGTTTGACTTTTTAGTTATAGTTTTGTTCATTTTAATTGTGCAAGGTTATTAAGTTGTTCTACTATTCTTTATTTGTTAGTTATGGTGACATAAGAAGTTTGGATTTGATCATATAGTCTATTTATGCCAGAGGAAGATGGCTTCCATATATTTTCCGCTTTGATAGGATGGATCCTGAAGGGAAGAAGTTTGGAAGAGGTAAAGTTGTTGTTTTATACTAAAAAAAATGATGAGTCATTTTACTTTCACATAGTTTTCATTTTTTACATCAAAACTAGTAACATGGCTATTGTTGTAATGTGTTATGTTCCCTTCAGCATGATTGTACATTCATCTTTGAACTTGGTTAAATAATAAATAATTGCAGCGGGAAGGTGATTCAACAGATCTTATCGTATAGTTAGGTTGGTTTATGTTAGAGATTAAATATCTATCACATATGTACAAGTGAAAGTCATTCCGCTACATCAATCCTAGATCTGATCATTCCTGCACCATGCTTGTAAATGAGGTTGTCTTTTTATTTTTTGTCTTTTTCAAACACTTTAAAAATGGCCTAGATAAGCCTTTTTCCTTTCTATTACATTACTTTGGGACCTGCTTTTGGATCAAACAAATCATTAGCTTCTTTTTGATTGGTTTGATATTTCTGAATCAATCGACAAGGCAGTCCAAAGTTGAACCATGCTGAGATAAGCATGCTTTTTATCAGATCTTACCATAGAGAGAAAAAAAGTATGAAATGCTAAAGATGATGCTGGATGAATGATGTATATAATTTAAAAAGAACAATTAAGCTTAGACCTATTTTCTTTACAAATTTGTTGCTACTTCACAGGGAATCTGTAATACTTGAGTTTGAGTCAGCTATAGATTCTTCATTTCTTGATTTCTTTGCATCTTCAAATGTTGAAGTACGGAGTTTAACTTTTGCTTATTCAGTAGTTTGCATCCTCCCTGTGTTAAAATTATTTGTAATCCCTGAAAACTGTTAATGAATCTCATCAACGTTTTATTCTTTCTTATTTGCATTTGATGTGTCCTTATTCAAGAGTCAACTGCATACTGTGTCTTCTTTCTTAGAGAAAATTTTCAAGCACCTTTCATAAATGGCCAGTCATCTTCTTGCACAATGTGCTCCATAGGGAGCTTTGTGCCATGGGCATTTAATTTCTGAGGTTCTGAACACATATTAATAGGAAATGGTGCTTGTTGAAAGTCATTAAATGGTGGAGATGAATAAAGGTGATTGATGCATTAATTCCAATTTTCTTTGATCTACTGTTGGTGTCTGAGAAGCTATTCAGGGCACTTATGGCATTGTGGAATGTGAAAGGTGTGGGATATATATACATGAAGGGAGTGTTTTTTCTTGCTAACCTTGATAGAGAAAATCTTTGGCATTTTGTAAAGCGGATATAAAAAGATGAGTTCTGTATTGTTGGTAAGAGGCCATTGTTTGTTGTAATAAGTGGTTGTTTACGCACATGGGCCATTTTCTGGGCAGTAAGCAAACCCTTAGGAAGCTTAAGCTATGGACCACCATATACTCACATGCCATACATATTTGATTTATGGATATATGACTTTAAGCGGTTGTAGAGACTGTGATATATCTTCCAATTGCTTTTGGACCTTAATATTCCTTACGTGAAAGGAACGATCAAATGAAAACTTACAGATATATGAAAACTTCACGTCATATATAAATGTATGTATGTATGTATATATGTGTGTGTGTGTGTGTGTGTGTGTGATGTACTTATGTATATGTATATATATATATGTATATATATATATGTATATATATATGTATATATGTATATGTATATGTATACATGTATATGTATATGTACACATGTATATGTATATGTACACATGTATATGTATATGTACACATGTATATGTATATGTACACATGTATATGTATATGTACACATGTATATGTATATGTACACATGTATATGTATATGTACACATGTATATGTATATGTACACATGTATATGTATATGTACACATGTATATGTATATGTACACATGTATATGTATATGTACACATGTATATGTATATGTACACATGTATATGTATATGTACACATGTATATGTATATGTACACATGTATATGTATATGTACACATGTATATGTATATGTACACATGTATATGTATATGTACACATGTATATGTATATGTACACATGTATATGTGTGTGTGTGCGTGCGCGCGAGCTAACACAAACAATGTTAGAGACATGAAGTGATTTATGTTAAGTCGGAATTCACCAAGGCCAAAATATAGAACTGTATATCTTGCACTGGTTGAAGTTTGGTTTAACCACAAAAGACTGTGGACCAGACACAAACATATTAGTGATCATTTGAATTTTCGAGCATTATGTATAATGTTCCACACATTAAGATGATACTTTGTGGTTTCAACTCTGCTATATGATTGTTCAGTAATGACGCTGACACACTTTTTATAATATATGAGTCAATCATGATTGACTGTTGTATAATGATTGGTCCAATCATTATTTCAAGCTTAGAAGTAGATCTAGCTCTTTCTTTGACTTTGATTTCAAATCGAGCAAATCATCAAGCTGAAGTTGGTTCTTTTGATAGCAACTTGAGTGAATTGTGTTCCAAACATCAACTTTGTTAGTATAGCTCAAGGATTTTAATTTTGAATGATACCGCCCGGTACCGGTCTGCTGGCATCAACTTTGTTAGTATAGCCCAAGGATTTTAATTTCAAATGATACTGCTCGGTACCGGTCTGCCAGCAGACCGGTACGGCAGATCGCTCGCTATCGGATGGTATCGTTGATGGGGACTGTTTCCGCCCCATTACTCCCCGAAATCGGTCCGTAACGGTTGATTTCTACCGCCGTGCCCGCTATCAAGAGGTATTAGTTGAGGGAGAAGGAATTGGAGGGAGAAGAAAGGGGAGAACGTGGAGATCCGGCATCGCTCTCCCTCGACGATCTCGATCCGTCGTCGCCCTCCCTTGCCGGACGTCGCATATGAGATGTCGCCTCCTCATCTGAGGTGACGAGGCCTCGACGTCGTCGGCGACTTCTCTCATCCGCGCGGGGAGAAGCAGCCTCGGCGATGTTGCCCAGGTTTCGTGGGGAGAAGAAACGAGGTGATGTCTCCTCGACAACATCGCTCTTTTTTTATTTTTTAACTTATATATATATATATATATAAAGCGGTACACCAAAGCGAACTGTTCGGTATGCTCATACCGAGCTAAGCTCGAAATGTCAATACGGTACGAAATTGCGAATCTTAAGATAGCCATCTTTATTTGGAAGAGTTGCACTGAAGTTACTGGGGTTTTGTAATGATGTATTATGTAATAGGTTATCAAGGTCACTGATTCTTCTCCCTTGCTTGCCTATAGTTTAGGCTTGGGTATTATAGAGTTTTTTTTGTATGTTGCAAATTATAATGTTAGTTGACAATTCAGTTTGGGGAAATTTATTTATCCTCGTCATCATTGTAGGAAGGCTTTGAAAAAAATAAAAAGTTGGGGAAAAGCCGTGGCATTGAGCTTAAAATTGCATTATCTGTGTGGATATATGTCATCACTATGTTTATTTTCAGATGTATGATTTGCTTTTACCTTTGAAGCTATAGTTCTGAAGGGGCAGTTCTTGATTGAATTTGCAGGTCCTAGGGAGCTTACCGGTGCTGTTGATTTAATAAACCACTACAAGCTGTTGACACATCATGACTTTTTTTGCAAAAGAAATTTGCCCTTGTCAATCTTGGATACACATTATCTTCACAATGTTGTTGGAGAGACGGAAATACGGAAAGGAGAAGGGATGGAGCTGGATCAACTCTTTCACAATGCTCCATACTTGAGAGAATCGACAGCACACATACAACCATTTGATTTGGAGCTCCTAGGGCAAGCTTTTCTGCTGCGAGATACAGCACCTATTGATTTGCCTTCTGTACAAACTCTGTGATCCCATTTATTTTCATAAATTTAAGTTACTGGCTATAGAAAAAGTGTTTTTTTTCTTTGTGATGTACTACAGGCGGCAAAAGGAACACCTACAATTTCTTCAAAATCAAAAGGAGATTCGAAAGACAAGGATAGGAAGCACAAGAAGCACAAAGATAAAGATAAGAACAAGGACAAGGACAAGGAGCATAAGAAGCACAAACATCGTCGCAAAGATCGAAGCAAGGATAAAGACAAAGATAAAGAAAAAAAGAAGGATAAAGGTGGACATCACGATTCAGGAGGTGACCACCTGAAACATTACGAGGTTCCTTTCTGTTCCTATTATATCTTTTTCTTCTTGCATCTTGTTCTGCTGTTATGACTGGGTTATGCTTTCTTGTTTTTATCTCTTTCTTCATTGATATTTGGTAATAGAAACGGAAGCATGAGGGAAACGAAGATTCCACAGACACTCACAAGCACAAGAAAAGTAAGGTAAAGTAGGTTGTATTCCCATTTGAGTAATTTAGGTTTCCTTTATATGTTGTCCATTTTGATTAAGGGACGTCAATTTATGAAATTTCAGCATAAGAACTCTGAGGTCGTTGCAGTGGGTGGAAAAATGTTGCAAGCTGATAAAGGCCGATAAAAATTATTTCTTTCTTTGTCTTACCATCAAGCATTCTTCTAGTGAAGGTTTCTTTAAAGACCATGTTTCGGAATTAAAATCTTGTGAGGTATGCCTGCTTTTACTATATTTTCTAGTGATATGTTGATTATCATATTTGCTTATTTTGCTTGGAAATGTTGTCAGTAATGCTGATCTGATTCATGATGCCATAAATTGGATCTCTTAGGAATTGCATCTTTTTTCCATCTGAAGTAGCATATAAGCCAAGTATAAACTACAAACGAGCATTTTACTAAATATGATGCATATATGTTAATCACCGTCAAACTCCAAGTTTTTTGAGTAAGGATGATGATTTTGATATTGCTCCTGTGTATCTTGATCTGAAGACCCCCCAGAGATGAAAGCTATTAGCACTAGAGGTGGTAAGCCTTATTAGGATGATTTGCTCGAAGGATCCATGACTCAGATTGGAATGTTTCAGAGAAGGCTTAATTGCTATACAAGCCATAATGTCCCAAACCTCTTGTATTGCCATAATGCAACAAGGTCTTTTCTTATGAGATTGTCATGCTGTCGGTCTTATATAGAGTTTTTAATTTTTGAAAGAGGTTAAATCCTTGAGCTTTCTATAGTCTGCCTCATCGCACAAGATGTTCTCTACATTCATGGGCTGCATGGTTCTCGACACCATCACATTAGCATCAAGAAACTATGAGATTGGCATGAATCTTAATTGGTCTCTACTTGGCATTTAGTGTATCGTCAATTTCTAGCTGGTTTTTGAGCAAGCTAAAGCAAATAGTTGTGCAGGTATTTTGTGTAATGTCATGCGTTAGCATTTCTGTGTCTGCATAGAGGAAAGACTTTGTTTCTACATTTATATGAACCTTTATGCATATCAGCATTTCTTCTTTACATCGAAATCAAATCTCTTAGATTGATACTGCTGCTTATGTTCAAACCCTGCAGATTATCTTCCTACGTTGACCCCTTTGTGGCAAGTTGTAAGATACACGAGGCCGCCTTCCTAGATTGGTCTTCATTCTTTATATCTAACCATTCTCTTTAGATTATTGAAACATGTAACCTAATATATATATATATGTGGTGCCGGGGGCATCTACAGGACATATAAAGTGGTGCTTCTCTGTTCTTGTGCTCCTTTGGGTGCGTCACATGTATTGTAATTTGAAGTTCACTCGATGCCAGGTTGCAGAGTAGCCGAATGGGAATGAAATGGCCTAGGATTGCAATGTTCATCACCCAACAACAGTGAGTTATGTTGGTAAGAAAACCAAGCACTGGATCAATCTTACATAATACAAGAATCATTTGGTGCTTATTAGGTTGGATTTGTCACCTAATTAATGAAACTAGGTTGTATGTATATATGCTTGCAAATTAAGCACCTTCGTCGGTGCTATTGCTTTTAGCTTTGTTTTCTGAAATTTCGGGTCAAGTAAGATATAGTTTGAATAGAATGATTTTGGAATAATACCAATGAAGAAAATATGATCGATTAATAATCAATAGAACTATCGGCATTGAAATATATAGATTTTTTCGATTAATTTGGTTGTTAAATGTTGATTAATCTCTAGCTAATATTGAACTTGGTAAAACAAAATGGTTGAATAATTAAAAAATAAATACCGTTTACTGATTGATTTTTGTCGAATTGGATTCATAATAAAAAAAAAAGTTTTGAAAGTTGCCGTCGATGAGTTTAGGCGCTGCACATTGTATCCAGTTTGTTTGGTTATAATTTATATCAAAAAATATTTAAAATATTCTTCAAATTTTTGTATATTGTAAAATTATAATAAGAATGAAAAATAAAATTTTATTATCATATTTGCTTAGACTTTTATCTTCTCAATATGTTCTCTTTCATTATAGCATAAGTTTTCATCGTAACGTATGTATGAATTGCATTTTAATTCATATATAAGTTTTCAGTTGATCCAACGCTTGATCTCCGATTCCGATAACCACGGCTTTGCCTCTGCGCCGCGCACCAGCGGTGGAAGTGAGTGGCAGCACTGTGAATAGGCCCATGGTAGGGGTTACACAAGTACAAGAGTGTGTGTGCATGCAGAAGAAGCACGCGCACGGTGCCGTCGCCATGTGCAGGGACTAAAGTGTAATTTAACGTAAGTAGGTGGTTGTTGGCAAAAACAAAAACACGTTTCCCATGCACGTTGATGCGTTAGCCGATTCACGTACACGTGGTCGAGTTCTTACTTAGCGCCTCGCGTTTTTTCTGTTTGATTGCTTTAAAAGTCGTGCACGTCCGTAAAGTCTCCTTCACGAGGCCATGATCCCGCCGGGGAATGAGAGAAACCTCCTCGTAAGCAGGCCGATCATGGTGGAGAGACTGCCGGAGAATCACTGAATCAGATTATAATGAGAATATAAGGGTATTGGCTACTGGGATTGAATCTCGCCTTTGCCATATACCTTTCCAAAGAGAAGTGCAGTCGGTTTGAGGATACTTTAAATAACCATATCAACTCGTTCAAAAAGGCATCGAGTTATAGTTTGCTAAGACAACTCTTCCCCACCATTTAACCCTCTAACCCTTCATCACCAAATCAAACACCATTCTTAGAATCATCATGTACGAGGTATTAATGAGAACAAAGGTTTTATTGATAACTTCATGAGCACAAAGTTCATACAGATTCGTACTTTACTGTGTACTATGTATAAGGTCATAATTTTAGACCTCCTTCTCAGTCAGCTCCAATTGTGCCGATTTAACTCTTATCAGATCCGCTGGTCTCCTCCTGTGACTTCCACATGATGTCCTTTAGCGACGTCGATAGGCTTTTGTAAAACTACAAAAGAAAATGATGAATCAAGTCGATATGATATAGGCAAGAATTCTTGATCTACTCGCGATGGAAACATTATATATGCATATAGATATATATGAAAAATCATGTGCTTACCTTGTGAAATTCAAGTGTGTCTCCCTTAGATTTGCGAAGTTCTACCACATGCAGTGAGGGTGCCACTTCAAAAACCTTGGAAAGAGAAGCAGGGATTTTAGTCTCCAAATATAAGAAAGTTTTTCGTCAAAAGGTGTGATTAAATGATACTTTACCTCACTTGCAATGGCTAAGTGCCCTTTCCTTCCAGATTTTTCCCCTTGTAGTTTTAGCTGAGATAATGTTCAGAACGACCTTGATTAGAGTGATAAATGTGGAAGATGAGTATAAATATTCAATGGAGGCATGCTGGTGAAATCAGCAGCTATAATTAAGACCGACATGGCACATAGGTTCACGTTAACAGTTCGGTGGGATTTGCTTTTCCAAATAAGAAAAGCTCACAAACTAGAGAACGTAGAATAAGTTACGAGGAGCTGACCTTGTAGTTCTGTTTTCTTGCTTCGAAACCCAGTGGTTTAGCTGCTTCTTCGATTTTAGAAAGAATCTCATTCGCAGGGAGTTTCGATGTAAACCTTGTTTCCCGCTTGACTAGGCCCTGAAAACAATTAGAAAGTCATATTTTATCTTGCTGCTAATTGATGGCCGACAAATAGCAAATATAGACATGAATGATGCTGCAAGAAAAATAAGAGAAATAAGGAAAGAGCAGAAGACTGGTGTGTTCTTCTCGCTTGAGCAATTCTTAAGTTTTACTGAACAAATCAGAATGTTGATGAAATGAACAAAGATGAAGATTTAGAAACGTGAGTCACCATTTGCTTCTCAAAAAGGGTGCCAAGATTGAGCCCCTGTGAAGTAGAGATAAGATCAAAAGCATTCATTGGAACTGGCTTTTCATCTCGTCGCTCGATGACAAGATTTGTTGCATCCTGCACGATGAAAAGGGTGATAAACTTAAAACCATGTACCCATACACGCTTAGAACTTGTTCAAGCAGTCAACGATGAATAAAATTTACCCCCGACTCACTGAAGATCGCATCGACATCATCAAGATTAACCTCTGCTGTTTCAAAGTGTGGTGGCTGATATCCCTTCTTAAACCATTCATTCTCAATGATTTCTGGAATCGTGATGCGCTGCAAGGGAGTTGTATCATATGAGGACTATGCATTGGGTCTTCATTATTTTGATAGCCGAACATGTTTTGAAGGGAAAAACAACTAACAGTTTGGGGTTTAGGATCTAAAATTCTCTTGATAAGTTTCTTCACACTCGTAGAGAACCAAGACGGACAAGTGAAATCTGCTTTGAAGATCTGTAATGGCATCCACAAACATCAGGAACAAATTTGCAATGGAAACCTTACATGATTAATCACTATCTAAAAAGAATACTTCTGCACAAGAAATCACCTTTTTATATAATGACACTAGATTGGAATCTTCAAAAGGCAAATAACCTGCCATAAGGACAAAAAGGATCACACCACATGACCATATATCTGCCCTGGCCCCATCATAACCTTTGTCTTTGACCACCTAAGGAGAATATATACGAAATGAAGGAGATAAAAAATCTAGGGAACCGAAAGAATCAATTCCAACTCAATCGCAAAAGTTACCTCAGGGGCAACATAATTTGGAGTACCACATGTTGTGTAAAGTAAGCCATCCTCCTGCAATGAAAAGCTAGCCAGGTTCAAGAAACCCATGAATCCATCTGTTTTTCAAATAATGTACCCATGTTGTTTGTCGCCTATATTTCAGCAATGTATACGAATACTGAAATGACGGACAGAGATATAATGACACAATAAAAAAGCAAATCTTGAAAAGGGTGCAAGTACCTCATTAAATTATGAGAGCCCTAACAAAGCGAATGTGGAATGACGAGAATAAAAACACACTAAAACATTTTAATTACTCCTTATGTTGTTTTCAACATGCGTAATCTATGTCAGCACCAAAGTCATAAAAACTTACACGAACTTGTTGAGGTAATGCACTGAGCCCGAAATCTGAGATCTTAAGAACACCATTGGAGTCCAACAACAGATTCTCGGGCTGTTACCAATTCCAGGTCATAGAAACAAAGTGAGTGACGGAATCAACATTCTAGTAATGCTAGGGGACAAGACATAAATCCATTCTCAACCTTCAGATCTCGATGGAAGACACCTCTACTATGACAGTAATCTACAGCATCAATCAGCTGTTGAAAGTACTTTCTAGCTTCATCCTCCTTCAATTTTCCATTACGAGCCTACATCAGGAATCTTAGAATATTAGCAGCAATACACAAGGAATCATGAGTAACTTTCTATATTTTTCTTTCAGCAGAACAGGAAACTATGCCAAGAACATCCTATCTTACAATTCTGTCAAAGAGTTCACCCCCGGTTATAAATTCCAAAACCATGTATATCTTCGTCTTGCTGGCCATGACCTATGACAAAAGGTTTGAGCAGTTACATCTTAGCTCTTCAATCAGAGGATTAGCGGGCTACGACAGAGACAGAAGTTAGAGCCCACATCATCGAATGCTTGCATTCCGCATGTCAGAGATGATGCATACTACCAAAGGCAAAAAGGAAACCGTAAAATGAAAATGTTGCAGAACATGATCCAGCCGAAGAAACTTAGAAATAGCAAATGCCGGAAGTTTATTCTTTAAGAAAGCAGATCTAAGAATTTAGGAAAACAATAGCAGAAATATGTTAACAGCAGTCAGAAAAACCTCAAATTTCAGTATCTAGTTCACTATATGCATCATGGACAGCTGAATGAAATAGGTAAATCACATAAATGCAAATAAGAACTAGGACTTGTACCTCACCTCATACATCCGTACCACATTCGGATGTCTAACCAGTTTCATGGTTGAGATTTCCCGTTTTATCTGCAGCATATGAGTTGGTAAACACCGTCAGCCTACTACGAGTCAACAGAACATAATAAATCAAGAAACTCATCCTAAAAGCCTATAAAGAAACTGAATTGTGGGAATCACATTAACCACACAAGCCACAGTACAGAGCATGATGAGAATGCTAATAGCAAGAAATGGTTTTCGTCGATCGCTGCCAAAACATGGAAATGTGCCGATGACAGCTCCATCCATGAAAATTCATTGGCAGATGATCAACAAATCCTTCACACAGTAGAAAAGCACCTTGACCTTATCGTGTGGAACTTGATCACATGAACAATATTATTCATGCTTTACCGATCGATTTTGTCAACAGATCAAAGATTCCCTCTTTTGATTCTGTTTCTAGGGTAAAAAACGAGACCGAGGATAGACGCCAAGTTGCAGACAAATCCAAACATTTCACGAGCTCTTTCTAAACGAAGGAAAACCTAAGCTGATACTGCACGAACCCTTAATCTCGGCATATCCAAAAGAAACGGGAAGCAAGAAACCAAGACTTAATCAAGAAAACCCCGGAAAAGTTGCGTGCTTTGGACAAAGGTCGCATCTTTCTTCACCTGGCCGACCATCTTATGCCGCAGGATCTTGTCTTTGTCGAAGATCTTGATGGCCACGTTCTCCCCCGTCTCGAGGTTCTTCGCGAACTTCACCTTGGCGAAGGTGCCCTCCCCGAGCGTCCGACCGAGCTCGTACTTCCCCACCCTCGTACGCCCCACGGCGGCCATCCCTTCCCTTCCTTTCCCTCCCTCCCAAAGCCCAACGACAAGCAAACGAGAACAGATCAGTCCTCCTCGCGCCACCTCAAGATCTCCTCTTGGGGCAGGGCGGCTGCCATTCCCGCGAGTCCACCACGTTCATGGCCGCGACCACAGAATCCGAGGAGACCGGTCTCGGGCGGTGGAGAGGGAGAAGGGAGAGGCGTATTACGTCCGTACTCTCTCTCTCTCCCCCGCTGTCCCCTCTCCCTTTAATTCATCTTCTCGTGTTTGGTGTTTGTTCGGAAACGGCAAATCCGCTACCTCCGTAATTACAGTAATCTAAACACCAATATTTTTTTTTAGTTTGTATTTTTGTTGATATATCTAACTATTAATTTTAATTAAAAATAGTTTTTTAAATCCAAATTAATTAATTAAATTATGATAACATAATAACCAAAAAAATAAATTTAATCATGACAATAAGTCCTATTATCCGTTAACAATCAAATCAAATATACCTTTTTTTTATCATTTATATATTTTTTGGTATTTGTTGTTTTAATTGAGTCATCATAGATAGGTACTCATTTTTTTTACTCTCTTTTAATCATAATTATATACATATTTTTAAAACTTAATCATCATTATTATCATCAAAAATTCACTATGTCCAAAGTAAACAATGGCCATGATTTGTCTTATCTTTGAAAACATGACTACTTGCACTTGTCTCCACTACCAAAAGTACAAAGTTTAGTAGCAATTAGCTATGGCTTGGATGGTGCAAGAGCATGCATGATGATCTCCACTCATTTTTGTTCCTCTAATCAAGATTATATCTATGAATGATGATCTTGGTGAGCATAGTAGTGTAGTCATCACCCTCATCTATATATTCACCATGTTAAAGGTAAAAATGACCGTCATTGTCTTAGTACTTAACACTAATCTCTCCACTACTAAAGGTTAGAATCATTAGATGGATTCTATGCTTTGGGATAAAGATTAGAAGGCATTGCACATGCCATGGCTTGGGTGGTGGTATACTTTCAAGAGTCCAAAGCATTGTAGGGCTACCAATGGCTCCAAAATAGGTGGTAGGATGACATAAACTATCATGTTAAGACCAGTCATAGAGTATGGAACTACTTTTAATTCATGGAATTCAATGACCATGATAGAATATTATTTTAGAGCTAATAATTCAGTATAGAATAATGTGTGGTGTGATGCTTTCTTTTTCCTATGGGGATGATAGGAATTTTGTATTGCATTATTAGTAAACACCTCCCCATCAGTAGACACCTTCCCTGGATGAGAAAGCCTGTGAGGTAGGTGCCAAGCAAGAGTCATAGTAAGACCAATCAATAGGATAAAAGGTAGTGCAAACCCTTAATTGTAAGACACTATGGTTGATGTCATTTGAATGGATCATCTTGTCCAATGTGTGGAATTAAGCTAAGCACCCCCCCACCCCAAAAAATAAATCATGAAGAATGACAATGCAGTGTTTCAAGGATAAGCAACATTGACACTGTTATCTTGTCATGTCTACATCAATTTGATATGTCACAAGTTGAGAAGTTGGAGCACAGTGCTTCTCAAAATGTATTTGATGAATGTGAAAGGAGTTTAGACATAAAATAGTATATCACTTATTGCATTAGTATTGATTTAAATTATCTTTAGAGTCACACTAATCAGTTTACTTTTTTTTTTTTGCTTTTTCACAAATTCAATGCTATCATTTGTAATTAATATAATGTAATTGATGAATGTGAAAAGAGTTTAGACATAAAATAGTATATCATTTATTGCATTAGTACTGATTTAAATTATCTTTAGAGTGCTTTTTTACAATCCAATGCTATCATTTCTAATTAATATTAGGCAAAACTACTTATACAAACTTATAAATTTGGTGATCTTTCATTCCACCCCACTAAAATTAACATTTAATATTCTTCAAATTATTATGTATATCCCTCTTAAAGTAGTGATTTTAGAAATTATAAAAAATCAAATAATTGTTGAAAGTGGTAAATGATATGTTATCTAAATATTTTAATACTATTGGATAGCATTGAGTGACATCAAATATTTAATTATTTGAATGTATGTATATAATCCCTTTACTAATCATGTCATACAATCTAACCTAACTCAAGTATTTAACTCGAATAAATAAAAAGATAATGTTATCCCTTGGATTAAAAAATATTTTAATATAAAAAAAAGGATAATTCAACATGGATCCCTAGGTACACATGTTTCATTTTAATAAGTAGTCCCTATCATGATCTTACATACCCATTAATATAAAATGAAACATATAATATAGCAAATCGTAACCCTAACCACATGATTCTTCACCTTGTTGCTCATCTTATTCTAACTACAAGCCATCAACAATAATAATAATAACGATATATGCTTACTTAAATCGGATTCAACTTTTCCTTTTTCTTTTTTTTGAGTGTATTAAGGATGGGGATTGGAAGTCAACGCATGTGTCACCTTACATTGGGTGCTCCATGCCCATCCAATGTCAACGCACTTTGACCCTTCTTTGTGAGTCTAGATCTGATCTAGCTGATGTCAGATTGCACGTCCGGTCTTGCAATGTGGGGGCAGCTTATTGGCTCACCCCATGGGGCCCATCTTCCTTTACTCCAATTATTTATCCTCTTTTATCTTTTACCAATAATATATAATATTTATCAATAAAATATCAATTTCATTTGAATCAAGATCATGGGCGGAGGGAAAATAGCCCGGTCCAATTTCAAACAGAAAAGAGCCCAATTACAACCACTCAATTTGGGCCGAATACAACGGCCTAACTAAACTAGCTCGGTTCAATTTCAAATAGGAGAAGAGCCCAATTAAAACCACTCAATTTGGGCCAATGAAAACGGCTTAGCGTAAATAGGCCGGTCTAATTTCGAATAGAAAAAGAGCCCAATTACAATCACTCAACTTGGGCCAATTCAAACTAGTTAGCGGCTTCCGGATTCGGTCGAACCGGAATGAAATGTGATAGCGCGTCAAACCGGGTCACGAGAACCGAGCTATCTATATGATGGCGAAGAGGTCGAGTGATGGGGCGAGGAGGGGAAGCAAGCATGGCGACGCTGGTGGCCGGCTCTTACGAGAAGTTTATTTGGGGGTTCGCCTTCAAGCCGGAAACCCTAACCCTAAAACCCCTCTTCTCCTACCCCTCCCACATCGGCCCCATCAAGGCCGTCGCGACCGCCGGCACCGTCGCCGCGTCCGGCGGTTCTGACGACGCCATCAAGCTCTACGACCTCGCCGCCGCCGCCGAGGTCGGCACCCTCCTCGATCACAGCGGCGCCGTCACCGCCCTCGCTTTCTACGCCCCGGCCTCCTCCCCCGGCGGCCTCCCGCGCAACCTCCTCTCCGCCTCCGACGATGGCGCCGTTTGCATCTACGACGCCGACCCCTTCGTCCACCTTAAGACCGTCCCCACACACCGCAAGGGCATCGCCGATCTCGCCGTCCACCCCACCGGCCGCGCCGCGCTCACGGTCGGCCGCGACGCCTGCCTCGCGCTGATCAATCTTGTCAGGGGCCGGCGGAGCTTCTCGTGCCGGCTCGACCGCGAGGCCTCCATCGTGAGGTATGGGTGCGGAGACGGGGCGAGGTTCTTTATGGTGGCAGACGAGAGGATTACGGTGCATGATTCCGAGGATGCGAGGTTGATTCAGGAGATGGACGGGCAGAAGAGGGTCCTTTGCGTCGCTCCTTCTGAGGTATCGTTTCTATTTATGAGGAAAAAGAGCTTTTTTTTCGTATTCTTTGTTCGTCCTCGAAGCAAAGTATGGTAAGCTAAACGAATGTGATCTGAACAAAAGGTGTTAGTTGTTCTTCAAGGATTTTACCTGGTACAGAAAGTAATTTGAAGTAATAAATAATGCAAGGATGGATTGCATAGATATCTTGAATTATAAACATGTGTTTTCCCTTTTGATATGTTCTTTACTGGTTCTAAGAGTTGGGGGTTACTTCCAGAGAGATTCCTTGCGCAGAGCGTCCCAATTAGTATTTGACATTTGATTCATGCTGGACATCAGTGTTTGCTGAATCGCTGAGTACATGTTAGCATTTGAAAATACAAAATAAGAATTTACTGTGAAACACAAAGTTGGTTTTTTCAAAAGCTAGCTTATACTTTGATTGACTGCCTTCTATTTCAAAAGAAGGGCATTGGAGCTAAATTAAGGTATAGAACTCACATAAACATTGGTTTGGGTTTTAAACAAACATGAATTTGAATACCGGTCTGTTACTGATTTGAATAACTTGTACCAGTATATTGGGTGGCATAATGACTTGTGCAGCCTGGTATCACTGAAAAAATAACAAGTATGATTGATAGAACAGTGCAGAACTATATGTACCATCACCAGTACTTGATCCGATCGAAATAATCTGTTTATATTTATTGATTATCTTTATTGTTTTAAATTCTAATAACAATATGAAACCAGAGATGGGCCTCTTTGTTATCTTGTTTGTTTTCTTAATTGTATATCCTTTGATCTTCTTATGTTATCGTATAAAACTTGCGAAACCTGTTTAGCAACCAATTTGTAGAAGATAGTCCTTGTTCTTTAGGATAACTTTTCACTGTTACACTTCAATTTGTACACTTTGATGCTTCCTTCTATTTCTTTGCTATTTGAATCCAAAAACACTTTAAGAAAATAGAAAGGTAGATTTGGGGTATAAAAGCACTGAGTCTTCCATTGTGATCTTTCCTACGCTCTATCAATATCCGTTAAATGGCTGCTTGATGTTTTACATATTGGGATAATGTAATGATTTTTCCTACACTAAAAATGTTTCAGAATGGAGTTTTGTTTACTGGCGGAGAGGACCGCAGCATCACTGCCTGGGATACAACATCCGGGAAAGTTGCATATAGCATTGAGGATGCACATTCAACACGTGTAAAAGGACTTGTTATTTTCAAGAATGGAAATGATGCAGAAAGTTCTGACGCATCCAATTTTATTGTTTCTGCCTCATCTGATGGTGTCGTACGAGTATGGGATGCCCGCATGACTGCCAAAGAGAAACCAAATCCATTGGCTGAGACTAACACAAAATCCAGACTAACTTGTCTGGCTGGATCATTTAGAAAATGTGAGTACTAGGAGCTTTTGTCTTTTCATATTCATATTTGTTCTCTTATTGGCACTAGACCTCACTAAGCTAAAGGTGATTTCTTTTTATATACATTTATGTCTCCAAAAGAATTTTTTTTCTTTGTTACTTTGCTAAATTCGATACAAGCATTCGTTCGATTCATGTTATTAGCTCAGTCCCTTGAGGTTTTGATTTGCTGTGTGCTAATTAATTATCACAACCATATTGGCTTTATATTGCGTACGTTTGTGCAAGAATGTCAATGACGAGCCAGGAGCTTACATCTTTTGTAAGCACATTAGGAGTAAAGGGTGCAAGAAATTATTGCCGATTTAAACTTTATAAATGGTTTGAGGAGTTCCTATTTAGTGATTCTTCTCTCGAGCATCTATTAATTTCAGTAAAAAGGATCAAAACCTCTGAATTAGAAAAACACGATTTGTGTAGTTTTCGAAAATCCTTTTGCTATTTCTCTTGATTGCTATTCCCAAATTTATATTTTTAGTACATGGCTCAATTCTTATCTGAGAGGAAATTTCTATATTGGATACTTTTTAACTGTTTAAATCAGCTTCACATGTGGATTCTTAAAATATTTATTGTTGTTGTTTCAGGACTGTTCACTCTGGACTGGTACTCTGGGTAATGGAAACTTTGATCCACTTTTCTTGCTTCCGGTTAGGGTTAGGTACAACATTTTGTATATCGAGACTCTACAGGCGAAAAATTTTCTCCTAGAAACAGTCATTATTTGATACACTAGGCAATGAGTTGCAAAGGAGGTCTGCTGAGTTGTGCTGTCTAAATTGAATTATTTAACCTACTTTGCTTATAGCATTTATGTTGAAGTTAATGAAGTTCTTATTTATTTGCGTCTGACAATGATCTTGATTTGCATAGTTTGCCAGTTTGTACATTTAGATTGCTATTTCTATTCGAAGGATTACCCAACTGCTCAGTAAATGACTCTTCTACAAGCTCAGTTTTATTGTTCCTTGTCCTTATAGAGGGGGAAGCGCATGGGAATGATGTAGTCATTTGATGTCTTCAGCAAATGCCTGTTGCTAATAGTTATCAGTAAGTGGCAGCATCACATTTGCCAATTCTTTAAACTGTTGCTTATGCTGAGATATCAATGAGATGTTTTATCTTGTGGTTGGTGTTCTGCAATTCTTTTTCCTGCTCATGTTCTGTTCCCAACTCTCTTTCCATCAGTTTGTGTGTTTCAAACCCTCTTTTACTTGGTATTTGTAAGTCTGTCAGGTGAGGAGCAGCCTTTTCTCTCTTTCCAATACCAGTAAATCAAACCTTACTAACCCTTTTGAGCAACTAAAGCTTAGTTTAGCAGGAGCAAAAAGATATATATGAGCATTTGATTCAAACTAGCAAGAAATGTAAACTGGATCGATTGTTGTCTAAGATAATATACCAAAATAGGTTTTGATCACACGTGAAGGGTCAGATTTAAAGGAGAACCATCTTTATTAATGGGGAAATAATTACTGAATCAAATTGATCATGTCAACAACAATGGAAATTAATATATTTACTGAACATTTTATAATTCGAAAGTAAATCGCTTGTGATTAGAGTTTAAAGGCCTAAGGTTATCAAGCTATGTTGCTCGGCCAAAAGTACGAAGCTCGACATGCTTCTTCCTCCTAAACCTCGTGAGGCACTGGCCCAATTGGTTCTCCCTGCTTGTTGACCGAGTACCACTGCATTATCATCAAACTTGATCTCACTGCCATCGCAGCGTCCCCGTCTCCTTTGCATCGCAGCACGCAGCACCACACCATCCGCTACATCACCCTTTCTTTACTTTGCCACGGGGTTTGCGCTTCCTTCGCTGATGCGATAATGGTGTCACCCGGTTGTGCTCCTCTCCTTCCTTTCAATGCTTGCATGCGCATTATACGCTTTGCCCTCATCTGTATGAATGTTCTTTGCTGCTGCAGTGACACAAAGAGCAGTTTCAGCTGGTTTTAGATCATCTGTTGTTTATGCACAAGGAGGAAAGTTCATCAACAAAAATTGAGATAAGGAAAATTTGCCTAAAGATCATCTGCCAACGTAGTTGCTGCAATGGCGGTGGAGGAGGTGGCGGCACTGCATTGTGGTGGAGGTCAATAAATGAGGAAGCAATAAGGTGATGACAAAGGTGCAAACAGGAGGATGAAGCAGATAAAGAGGTTACATTGCTTTTATATTTAACACATTTTATAGCATAAACTAGAGTAATGGAATATTCAAGAATTAGTCCATCAACTATCATTTACACAAACAGAGAGTAGATATCTCATTTCAGGTTACATTGATGAGCATTATGACCGAGATATGGTGGGATGTAATTTGCAGATATTTTTTAATTGAACAGTATGTTTTCAAATCAAATGATTGATAAAAATGGGGAAAATTCTTCAATCAATTCTCACAGAATTAACAGAAGGATAAGACAAGTCACCAGCACCAATTTGTCTCCGTATGTGTGAGTTAAATTCAACACTTTAAGATCCACAAGGCAGAATACACTGGTTATCATCGTATGGCAAAGAGATTGGACTCACAACTTAAATTAAAAGAGAGAAACAGAGTATCTGAGAGAAAACATATTGGTAACTCAGCTTTGCCATTGCTTCATGATTTGCTCCTAACAAATTATTGTCAAAGCTTCCGATCAAAGAATGTCCAACTATTCATATGTCATAATACCACATTCGAAGATGTGCAAAAGACAATGCATGTTAAAGAATAAACAGTTGTATGACTCGACCACATATCTTTTACCGAATGTCTCAAGACTTGATTAGATTAAGCAGGTCTAACCTAAAGGACAGGTTTATGTGTATCGTGAAACCATGATATAACATAGTGCAGTTTATAAGGTTAAGGTAAAGAATGACATTATATGCTACGGAAAAAATAATAATCACATTATAAGCTAATAAAACAAGAAAACAGAAGGGAAGAAGTAAAATTCAAACACAAAAAACCGTGGTAGTAACTTTTCCAGTATTGGTTACTACTCGAAAAGATCAGTGTAAGAGTTACATCTTTATCAGTTACTTCATAAGAAAGTTTAAGGTTACAAAGAATAAAAATTCGACAGTTGAAGACCGAGATTTAACAAAAACGATGCTTAATTTATACAACTAAAAGCCGATCTTTAAGCCAGACAAGCGTTTCAAAGATTGGTTGCCAGTTTAATTCTAATACAAATAAAACTTTAAGATGATTTTTATAACAAGGCTACATCATTCTTAAATGTTTAGATTTTATAAAGAATTGATAGCCTTTCTGTTCAAAAGTCACATGATCTCAACAGTAATTCTCCTCGCTTCATGTATAAACACTAGATCCTTCTTCTTACGTTTCTGATGTGCACATAACCTGTAGTTACCATATAGAGATGCATCCTTCCTTTCCCTTCTCAAAACCAATAATTCAATGAATTCTGTGGTTTGCAATTATGATAGTTATCATAAACTAATCCAAATATCAGTTAACAGTTTACAGGCCAAGCACTTCTAAACATAAAATAAAAAAGAACATTTTGAAACAAAGAGCAACACAACTAAGAGGCAAGTGACCAAAGAAGCATTTTCCCAAACACTTGGAAGACGAGACTAACAGTGAAAATTAGCCTTCATATGATCATTAGCATACATCTACCTTGTTTTAATTAGTCATATACATGTCCCAGAATCTTGATGTTACCCATTTGGAGACCCTGATGCGCCTCCAAATCTGAATCTCAGGTCAATGCAACACCATGGCACGATAACCAGAAATCATAACAACTACGGCAGCAAACGGTAACAACACTCAGAACCAAACGATGAAAACTAGTAGCACAAACAAACCTGCAGACAATTTAGAAGAGCAGGATGCGCTCATTTTCTCCAGCAGGGGAAGCAACACGGAGAACGAGGAGGAAATGAGCCTCTCTTTCCTGTAACACGCAAAGACATCACAATTAGTACATACAACACACAGCATAAACAGGACTAGGGTTTCTCACTTCCTCCACCGCCGCTGCCGCCGTCGCCGCCGCAGGACGCTTTGGGGGTCGTAAAAGAGCGACCTTCTTTCCTTTTTTTTTGGAGAACAAGGGGGTGCGGTGGTATTTGCTGATCGGGTACGGATCCTACTTTGACACATAACACCCGATAACAGCGATATCGGAGTTGAATCCGAACAAAGCAGGAAAATAACAAATTAAATAGATACAGTCGTCATATATATATATATATATATATATATATATATATGTTAGCGTGAAATTTATGCTTCAAGATTCGTGATGTATATCAACTCCACGAGACTTCGAATTATATTGTTCTACCGTTAAAGGATCTCAATTATTATTCGTAAACTATGTAATATGTAAAATTAATTTTACTTTTTATTATATATTTTCATTGGGTTACCATTGACATTTTTAATTATTATCTTTAATAAAAGCAAAGATAATTAAGAAGAAAATTCAAAATTATTATTAATTAGTAGGTTTCTTTTAATTATTATATTTTGTATTGTATATAAAGAGATGAGGATTTTAATTATTATCATTCATACATTTTCCAAAGTAGATTAGCTAAAATTATCAAAGACATTTGCCAAAATTTGTGGTGAAAATATAAAACGAGAAAGAAAAAGAAAAAGCATTTCGAGATCGTGGCCACCCAAATCGCGAAACGTGTCCGCATCCGACGAACCAGAATTAGACAAGTGTCACGCATGGAAGCTAGTAATTAACCCACACCGAGCTTAGGTGGCATCGATATGTGCCCGAAGCACCTCTTTTTATCCATCAATCCACGAGCTCATCTGCCCACCTGCTTCAAATCACTCTTCCCGATCGCATCATCATCCCTTCCTTTGGCCTCTTCTCCTCCGGCAATCATTCCTCGATGCTATCAATCACACATCTCGACGCGATAATGGCCGTCCGAATCTCGTATTTTCGATGGTCCGATCATCAAGCGACAACCAAGCATACTGTATCGGAATCAGGACTCAAGATCGACGACTCCGATGCAAACAATTAATAATGTTATTATTAGTCATGTGAGAGGGAGGGAGGAAGGGAGGGAGAGAGAATCCTTGGCGACTCCCAAGGAGGATGGATGGGTTTAATCTTGTTTAAGCTCCCACAGATGGGAACATTAGGGTGCACATGACGGTGGATTGACCGTACATGTTAGGACTATAGGGGTAGGGACTTGGGAGAAATAAACAACATATAAAGTAGATGATCGACTCGTGATTCATGACACCTCTCCATGGCATTAGGTTTTAGGCTTGCATGTGGCCTGTTCATGGACGAAGCTCCCCAGGTTTTGTGTGCCATGAGGAACTTGATGTCTGGGGAGTATCACTGAGAAATAATGTGTGTTATCATCCTCTGCAAGTGTTCTTCCATGCCCTGGAGATCTGAACGCACTGCACACAGTGTAGCTTTTACTCTCTCTCTCTCTCTCTCTCTCTCTCTTTGTATCTCTGACATGTCCATGAGTAACAGATGAGCAGCACTGCATTCGAATTATTCAGTCGTATATGTCACGTAATCACAATGCTGTAGAAAGCAAATCTCACTGTTGTGTTGAGTTGGATGGATAGAGTGTTCAGCTTCTGAAGGAAGTAGAAGAGTATGAATACATGGATGAAACAGCGAGATCATGGAGTGGAAGTACCAACTCACGCAGTGGAAGAACTGTCGCATGCAGTTCTCACAAGCTCAAGGAGGAGGACAGTTGCTTGCGGTCCTGGCTGCCATGCACATACACCACTGGTGCCCTGGAGAGAAGAACCATGTTGTGGGAGCTCACACAGAGCTGAGGGCCAAGGAGCTGCAGTTGCTGCATTGCCAATGGCACAAGCGCTCATGATTAAAGATGGGGGAGACGAAGAGAAACACAGTGCCTCCCCTCTCTCTCTTTCTCTCAGATCTCTATCACTGCACAGGAGTCATCCTATTGCCTACAGCTCTCTGCAGTGCATGCCTGACCACCACACTCGAGCATTAGGCATCTCATGGTTCTCTGTCACAGAAATCTACTAAATCTCAGTTCATCCCAAACACTAGACATGCATGGGATATGTGCATGCAAGTGTTCAATCTTTAAATGCCAGATGATGTGGTTTACATGTGTTCTTATGGGTTAAGATGAACCAAAGATCAACAGGTTGGTGACATACACCATGTAACATGAAACACCACTTCCACTAATGAAAGATCAACAAGTTGATGACAAACAAGGATTAGGTAATCTAACTATAGGTACTAAAATACTTTTACAATAATATATAGCTGTCCTCATTAACTATAATTGATTATTACTTGAAAGATGTGTCCTAACATCCTCCATATGTCATCCTAAAAGCATCACTATCACTCATATTTCCTTAAGTCTCTATTCCAAAAGGAATAGCAGCATCAATGCCTTTGTCTTCAGTTTCTTGATGAAAATTAATGTGCCATCATGCAAGAACCTAATTCTTCCTGTGATCTACTTGTTGTACTTGGAGATTCTCAGTGTGGTACACAAACTACATGAGAATTGGATACTTAGAAGATCAAAGAGATGCATTCAATTAAAAAAGAATAAAGCATTTCTTGCAAGAGAATATGCACATGCATCACTATCCAACTAGAGAGAGAGAGAGAGAGAGAGAGAGAGAGAGAAGGAAGCTGCATGATTACTAAAATGAAGCACAAATTAATCAATGATATGATAATCCTGTAATGAACCATATTTATGATATTTAGGGATAATTAGACATCAGAGAAAGACCTTTTTTGCACACTCCTATTGACTCATTCCTGAACAGATAAGCAACATATGTGGCATCATTATTGTGTGTGCAGATTCTAATCTCCACTTGTTGCATTGTTAATCAAATGTTCCCTTTGGTCAGCTCAGCAAGAAAACACTATATTAATTGAGCCCCCCTCTCTAATTTTCTCATTAATTATTTCTTAATTAAACTTACCCCACCTCTTCTTGCCTGCTAGACACTGAACATGCTTATAATAATCTCCAAAAAGCTACTTTTGTTCTTTACCCACGCAACTACCTATCCTGTGAATGGACCAGACAGTGGGTCCCCTTGACGTCGGGGGCTGTCCACCGGTGAAGAAAGAGAGGAGAAGGATAATACCGTAAATAAGTTAAACCTCCAAAGTTGTACGAGCTATTACACGGTGGTGAAACAGCAATACGATCGGATAGGATGATACCACGAATGGGAGTTCTAAAGATCCTGGCGACGTTTCGAGACGTCGTTGGGTGATGGTGTGTGTGGTGTTGGAGAAGGACATGGAAAAGCGGTAAGGACTAGGATAGAACGGTGATTAGGTGGGGCAGAAGGGGTAAATGGGAAGGGGTAGTCCGGTGTATAAAATGGAGAGAGGAAGATGACGGCGGCGTGTCTGACCTTTCCCGATAAGCTCGGCCATTGCTCGAATGGGAACACCTAGGGTTTCGATCCACGAGCCCTCTCGCCAATTCCTTCCCTCCCCATCTTTTTCTCGGACGGATTAAACTAGGATTTCTCCCTAAGAGAAATATTTATTCTCCAATCTGCTGCTTTTCTCACAGGATCCTCCTCCTCTTGGTGCTACGACTGGTTTTGCTTCTGTTCTTTCACCGTCACCATCGCTCTCATTGTGGGCCGACGAGACTGGAAGAGAGGAAGAGATCAAGGTCCGGTTTTGGTGCCTGTCCGAAAAGAGCGTAGCGGCATCGGTGAGGATTTTGCTTTGGTTTCATTCGGAAGAGAGGAGTGGCAGGGCGGGAAGGCGGGGGGGTGGAAGGAGCAGTGTAGCGCTTCGATCTCGACGATAATTGGAGGAATGCAGGTCGATCCGGGCTTCCTCTTTGAATCTGGAGTAAAGGAGCGTCTTTGCGGGTGGGTTTCTTTGGTTCTTGAAGATTGAGTGGGTAGATCTGAGAGGTCTCGAGACGTGGAGGCATTAAATCGACGCAAGGTGAGGTTTTGTCGGAGAAAAGCGGGTTTTTAATGTGCAATATCCATGATCAGTCGCTCAGACTTTGGTCGTTTTGTTTTCCGAGCGCGCTTTCGTTCGTTTCTTCGCTGCTCTTTTCCACTGTCTTCTTCCTTATCTCGTTTGGTTTCGTCTTTAAAGCTGCTGCTAGGATTAAAGGTGCCGCTGCCTTTTTGTTTCGTGTTTTTATGACTACGCTCTCAAAACCCGTCAGAATTTGGTGTCTGATGCTGCCCTCATCGCAGACGTTGCTGCGGTACGTAGCTGCTGCTTTCAGATGTCAGTGCTGATTTCTGGCGGCCTGACGAGCTAGCGCGAGCAGCAGGAAGAAAGAAAGCGAGAGATAAGGAAGCCTAGTCCAGCTCTCGTCGCTGCTGACCGAAAAAGCAAAGGCTACTGGCTGACTTGTCCGGCCACCAACGCAGTCCAAAGGTCTCGCCTTTCCGCTTCATCTCTTTGTTTCTCCGTCTCATATCCTTCCCGTAGTGCTGCGACCGTGAACTCGTCATCAATGCTAAAGGACAATCTTACGCGGATTCTCAGAAACCCTAAGCCCCAGACCTGACATAGTTCCTCTCAGTCGCGCCCGCCACCACCACCCCTTCCCAGAAAGGCGAACGATCGGGAGGTGGAGATACGAAAGGAGTGGGCGATAAGGCGATAAAGATCCGATCTTATGCCCCGCCCAGGAGAGGCATGAGAACAAGATGGAATTGGAGGAGAGCAACCACGCTTCCAAGCGTTTCCGGGTGGTGGGCAACGGCAGTCAGACGGCCAAGATAGGGCGTAAGGAGCACCGGGAGGATGATGAGGAGGGCAGAGAGAGAAAGGGCAGAGGAGGAGATGACGCCAGCGGCACCGTTCCCTGGGAGCATCACCTGTCGTCAAGGATCTTCCGCGTCTCACGTGCCTCCGGCGGCAAGGACCGGCACAGCAAGGTGCACACTGCGAGGGGCGTCCGCGACCGGAGGGTCCGCCTCTCCGTCGCCACGGCCATCCAGTTCTATGACCTCCAGGACCGCCTTGGCTATGACCAGCCAAGCAAGGCTATCGAGTGGCTCATCAAAGCTGCTGCTGCGGCCATTAGCGAGCTCCCTCCTCTCGACGGCTTCCCCAAGCCGCCATATCCTAACAGGGTTGAGACGATGAAGGCCAATCCAGATACCGAGTCGAGCTACAATCAGCAGCAGCAGCATATGTCGACCAAGTCCGGCTGCAGTAGCACCTCGGAAACCAGCAAGGGCTCAGTTTTGTCGCTCTCACGGTCGGAGAGCCGCATCAAGGCCAGAGAACGAGCACGAGAACGAGCGGCAAAGGATAAGTTGAAGGATAGGGAGGACGGTGGCCATCATGTGGTCTCCCATCACCAGAACCTGAACCACAGCCTGAACCCTCAGACCTCTTTCACGGAGCTTCTCACTGGAAGCGGCGGCGGCGGCGGTGACGTCAGCAACAATGCCAACGCAACCACTGTTGCTGCAGGCGCGGAGAACACCGTCCGCAATTGCATTCAGAAGCAGATCCCCACGGCGGACTACTTCGTCCAAGCTGGTCTCTTTACACAGCCGCAAGAGAGTCATCAGCATCCGCCGACTTTTTCCTCACAATCCCACTTTGGAGTCAGCTCTCCGATGGGAATGCTGCCATTCAACATTGCAACCACCGGCGACCATCCGGAGATGCAGCAATTATTCTTGCAGGACAATCTCTTCCCCATCTCGGCAGTGCCAGCGACAGGGGACTACAATCTCAGCTTCTCAATTTCTTCGGGTATTGCAGGTTTCAGTAGGGGGACCCTTCAGTCCAATTCATCAGCTCAGCTGCCTCAGCAGCACCACCACAATCATAACCACCTACCGAGGTTCTCTTCTACGGTTGACGGATCGAACCTGCAGTTCTTCGGTGCTGCCGCTGGTTCGGCTACAGCCGGCGCCGGCGCAGAGAATCAGTATCCGGCGGTGTGCGATGGCCGCCTGCAGCTCTGCTACGGAGGAGATGGCTATCGGCATTCAGACCTGAAGGGGAAAGGGAAGAGCTGAAATCACCAGAAAAATGTTGCATTTTTGTGCATACTCCATTGCCGGTAAGCTGTTCTTCCCGCTGCTTTCCTCGCCGTCAGCAAGATTACATTTTGATCTACTAGTTCAATGCAACCAAGTCTAATTTTTCTCGAAAGCCTTTTGGATTTCTGTGCTCTATTCTCATCCGGTCCTTCACGGAGATCCAATGCCGAGGTTGACTCGAGGTTTCCTGTCGTAGTTGGAGAGGGGGGCTTTAATGGTGGATGGACGGGTGTCCATGTAGAAATTTTATATCGGCCTGTGGTTTCCTTCACGTTGTGTCGGATTCACCGGGTGTCAAAAGCTTCGGAGTGATCGAGTTTGAACCTCATTAAACGGGCATCTTGTGGCTGCCGGCCAGTCACATAACATCCACTGTAGCCTGTCACCTGTACTTGCTGTTTCTTTGTTCCTTGGAGCCTGTAAACCGGACTCAAAAGTCCGTATCAATGGAGCATCATCGTAGCCAGCTTTTAGGAAGCTGTACGCCACATGAATGCATTCTTCCAGTCGACGGCCTCAAGAATCTCAGGCTTTGACATGGCTGGTTAACTCGTTAGAACTTTATGTAACAATTATACTGTAATTCTATGTAAGAAAGAAACAACAGAACTTTCCTTAGGTTTCCAAGTGCAATAAGTTTGGACTCCAAATGCAACCAGGTAAAAAGCTGGTGACAATAGCTCTGAACAATGATCTCTACTGACTCCTAAGAGTAAATAGAATCTGGAAGTGTCTGAGACTAAGTTTTATTTATCTTCCTTCACTTGGTAGTTCTTTTTCTTATGATCATAATACATTTTGTTTCTTACCTTCTATCTGGTTGCCAATTTCCTATCACATGGTAGCAATTCATTTTCAGTAGTTAGAGTTGAATCTATAATGCTCTTGTGCTATAAAATTTGAGAGCAGCAAGAACTACAGATGTTGTGTCTAAAGGTAGACCTTCATGAGAATACAACAGCAAATCATGATAATACAGGCACAAAATCCAAATAGTAAGAGAATAATTCTCATAGAGAGAAATAATTTGAAAAATTGAAACAACATTAAAAATGGAGAATGTTTTGTTAGAAAATGTTGAAGTATGTAATATTGTCGAAAACTTTCCTTGTCGCTTGTTCTTTTGTAACTTCCTTCATTTTGATTGCCTTGCTAAATATCATAAGCCAACTTCCTTTGTTGAAGCACATAATATGTTGAAAGTAAATAGAAAAGGATCGAAGACAACACGAGGAGGATCACGTCCGAGGTGATTAGGGTTGCGCTGCAGGGCTGGACTTTGCAGTAGGATTGATCAAGCTGAGGAAATGAACTTTCGCAGGGCTGGACTTTGCATGACTCGGTAGGATTGATCAAGCTGAGGAAATGAACTTTGAGATAAAACATGCAAATAAATGAAATGTTGGTAATGAACCCAAACTGGTCTTTCTCTTGCACTTTAAGCAGAACTTAATCTGAGGTGAAAATAGGCAAATATTGAGATTTTATAGTATAAGAGTAAAATAATTAAGGAAATGAATGTTTCTATTTGAATAGAAAGCTCCCTTTTACAGTATAAGGTTTTCGTAATCACTTAGTATGGGTTCAATGAGATGATTGATCCATCACTATGCATGGATATGACTGTGTAGTTGGTGGTTTAAATTGTTTTTTGGTTGTACAGGCAATTGTTATTTCAAGATAGCATCATTTTGTTCACCAAAGCAGTCTAGTGGTGATGGATAATTTGCAGAACCTCATCTGCTAATGCATCAGCACTATGTTTATTAGGATCATGACTTCAAAGTCTGTGGCTGGAGATTTCCACCTGGGTTCCCAGTCTCCTCTTACACCCCTCTTCCTGACCCTTCATCGTGCCGAAAACTGAGATTGACAATTTTCTATTGGTTTCTGCTTCCAGTTTACAATGGCTTCAAGTGCTATTGTTGATCAATTGTTGCATCAGATAGCACATAACCTACGAAGTGACAAACTTCTTATGTTCTTGAGCAAAGCTACTTCCTGCTATTCAGAATCTATTTCAGATGCCTTAGTTGGTCACTGCATCACATATTTTGCTGTTTTACTTCTTATCTATACTCAGCTCTTGATGGCAATTACATACTTCAGGAGACAAAAAATTAATCTTCCAGTAGTCACTTTTTTTCTGAACTTGAGAGTATTGTTGATGGTGACATATCAAGCTTGTGTTTTAAGTCGCATGAAGTTGTATCATTCATTATAACTCTGCTAATCATACACTTCCCAAATTATCACTACTAACTTCAAATAGTTGGCTGATGCAGGGATTAAAAAGGACTGCAAATGATGGCAAACACGCAGCTTTCCTGGTTAGCTCCCGCAATACAACATTGTTTTCAGGTGATGTCTGTGGTGCCAACTGTTGTCACCACCGCATTATTTGGTTCTTTGTGTTCTTTAGTTGCGTTGATATATGCTGTCTCAGACGCTTGCCTCTTTGTATGGTTGGAGGCACAAATCCTTCCTGTTGTAATGGTGACGAACAGTCCTTCCTTTATTGCTTCCTTGTGGATACGACATCACGTAAGAAGATGATGACCACGCACGGCAACTGTTTGATGTATTGCGGATTAGACTCTAATCTGTTGATTGAAATAAGATGTGCAAATTATATAAATATAATCTTTGTTGTCAAGTTACATTAGTATCATTTAGAAACTTGTTACAATGCTAAAAGGATCATTTAAAAGCATTTAGTTTAAGGAGAGAGAGTTCATGTTGGCAATACATACATGCTTTGTAACCTAAAAGGATGCATATGAATGCTCTATGAGCTTCTACCAGAACTACTACTACTACAAGAAGAAACCTTAATTTGTCTTTCAAAGATGAACCAGACACAGCAGAGACAATGCCCATCTAACATCCACATCAGCATTGTTGAACCTGACATTTACCCTCATAAACAGTCTCATAAAAGAGCTTGAATGCATTGTCTCCTCTGCCCTAACAGGCAAATGAAACATCTCCAAGCAAAACAGCATTCCAGACAGGAATGATTTAGAAATACAAGAGGTTTGATCATTCCATACAATGCATCAGTGAACATTGAAGATATCACCAAGAAAATAATGCATACAGCACTCTGGATGATTATAACCTGGAATTGCAACCGACGTAGAGAAGCAGAACTTACGGAGCAATCAGAGTGTTTGATATTAGTAGCAATCAGAGTGGAATTACAGCAAATCCATTATTGGATGTCATGATTGACCATACGGCATCTAAGGAATTTACAGGCTAAGGTGAAGATTTACACATGACGATAATAAGTGTCTCAACTAATCTTGCAATTTTACTCATGGAACAAGCTTAGATGAGAGAAGCATGCTCTGTATCACTTGATGAAGGCATCTCGCATTCCAGCTCAACATTTGTGGTGTACGGTCATTGGATTAGGAGGTGAGTCGACAAGTTACCCTCATAGGAAGAGCCCATACTCGGGAACCGTTGTTGTCGTCGCCTTTAGTGTATCTTAATTCCTTTCGTCTTCGACACATCATAATCCATTAATCCTAAAATTTCCACAAAAAGATAGGTCATCATTCATGTTTGCCATAAAGTTAAAATTCTCGAGTATTATAATTGAAACTCCTTATTAGGTAAAAAAATAAAAGCCTTCACAAAATATGAATCTGTGTAGCAACGAAGAAGTAAACAATTTAGAACATTAGGTACATACAGAATGAAGATACCATCGATAAGTGATAACCACAACCTCTTATTTTGATTAATACTACAAATACTATAAAACACTTACAAATAAAAAGAACTATTTGTCTGTATTTGATGCGAGCAAATATACCAATTGATGATTTCTTATGTGTAATCAAAACAATCCGATGATACAGAGACTAGAAATGAACCTCATACATTCTTATAAGCTTCTGGTTATCAAGGTATTGTATCGGACAATCTTACTTTACGAAACATATATAATGAATGAATGTGTTTCACAACAAACAACTAACATCAATGGAAAACGACATGCTTTTATAAAAAGAAATTAACGAATTGAATTGGACAATCTTTATGAAACATAACAAGTGATTGTGTTTCACAATGAACAACCAACATCAATGGAAAAATAGTGTGCTTTCACAAGAAAAGTTAAAGATTTATAGTTTGCTATACATGCATGTCACTATGGTCGAAACTCAACTCTCCATGTGTTTCAACGACAATTAGGTTATGCCGTGTTGTTACTTGTGATCTAACATTCTTTCTTAGGTAGCTTGTAACTTTAGGTTCCCCCAAACAATAAGCAGATGCAGAATCTAATTACCTCTGTATCGATCATGTAAACAGAAATCAACTTGGGTTATTCCATTACTTGAGCAAGATTTGATTTTTACCTCTAAAGGTTCAATTTTGCGATAGTTTCTTCAAGCTCAGAAGGAATTCATCTCAAGGCTGTAAGTCCTCCTCTTCATTAGCAACGTAGCCGCCGTCCGGTATGGCTCTTTGAATGCATCTGAGACCCAGCAGCCATCCGAGAACCCAAAGGATCCACCAGCACCGCCGACTGCCTCCCTCGTCCGCTCCTCACTTGGTCTGATAGCCAACAAAGTCGCGCCCTTCAACACCATCCCGCCGGGCAGCTCCAGCTGGTGGGCGTACCACAGGCGCATGCTTAGCGCCGGCAAAAGGGTCCGTTGTGAGCTCCCCGAAGCCGTCACCGGCTTCGTCCGTAGTTCTTGCAGCTGCCGCCGGTCCATTGTCAGCACCCCCTGCCCATCAGCATCCGTCAGATCTAAGCTCTCTAATGTCTCGTGGTTGGCCACGATCGGTTGGAGAAGGTAATGCCGCGCCGAAGCGGCGATCAGTGAGCTGATAGTCCACACCACCCTGCGTTTCAAGCTCCCATCGGTGTAGAAGGAGTCCGGGATGCTCCCGCAGTCATCACCACCACAGGCGTCCTGGAAACTAGGATTTGGGTCAGGGTCTGGCGATCTGGGGGGCATCGAAGACGAGGAGACCGCCGAGGAGGCGCCGAGGATGACGCAGCTATCGATGGAGGACCCGAAGTCCGCCCTCCACTTCAGGAGGACGCCGCCGTCGACACCGAGCTCGCCGTCGGGGAGCTCGATGCGGAGGCGTCGGACTTCCTTAAAGTTCTTCAAGACCTCCGTCGGGGAGTGGTGAGAGGCCTCGGACGGGGACGCCGAGGCGGACTTCCCGGCGGCAGCGGAGACGGCGGTGGCATCCGTGCAGGAGGAGGCGGAAAGGATTTGGCTGAGGGCCTGAAGGGGCTTGACGAGGCCGCCGAGGACGAGGCGGGCGAGGTGGGAGAAGACGCCGCGGGGTTTGTCAGACACGGCACCGCCGGCCGCGCCGGGGGAGGAGGACGGGTCATCGGAGATGACGCAGTCGACGCGGACGACGACGTCGTCGACGAGGAGGGCGAGGGTGTGGAAACGGCGCGAGACGACGCAGCACCGCCCCATGGCCTTGACATCGCCGATTCGGTTGAAGATCACAAGCAGCACCGAGTCCGGCAACCGGTCGAAGTGGTCAATCCCTTCCTCCTCCTTCGCTGCCACCTCCACCGCCGGCGCCCGACAGAGCGTCCGAAACCCCTTGAAATCCACCTCCCCCAGGGCACCGGAGGACGACATCGAATCACAAAAATCCGACGGAAATGGATCAACAACAAACACGCCTAAACCCACAGGATCAGACCGAAAACCCAGTCAACACGCAATCTTGGAGTCGTTCGCACCAATTGCAGAAGAATTCAAGCAGGAATTTTGGAGCGCGATGGCAGCGAGAAGGAAGCTTTTGGTTCCCCGTCGCTGCTACGCTACAATGAAGACTAAATAGAAGAGGATAAGAAGAGACCACCACTTCACCTAATTCCAAATATTCTAATATCAAATTTTTATTGTTATATATATATATATATATATTCTAATAATTATTGGAATAATAAAAATTTAAAATTACTTGAAAAATAGGAGTTAGGAATGGGTGGGAAGAAGAGTTCAATTGCTTCCCTTCCTCTCTCTAATAGACTAATTATTGGGTGTGAAACAGTCTTCCTTTTGTGAGATAATCTATTGCTTAATAATTCTTTTGTGAGATAATTTTGGATTATTAGTTGGTTTTACACAAAACATTTCAATTTGTCATTTTCCTGTAAAACAAAAATACAACTTATCCTTCTATTTTGATGATGTGGGGATGTTTGTGTTGACCACACTTGGTCAACTTCGTATGACATTGGAGCTCACGCAAGTTGACCGAGTACTTCCGTAGCATTCTATTCCATTCACAAGCCATTTATGGCAGGTTTAGAAGTCAAAATCCTAATAGGAGGTTTTAAATATCGATCTGATGTAATTAAATTAATAATATATATATATAATTATTTGATATATTTCTAAAAAAAATTATATATTTATTTATAATAAAAATCGCTGATGACAAATTATAATGTTCCATTTTAGTGATTGATATTATGATGCTTCGTCGTGTAGAGTTCTCCAGCCAAGACAGCACTAGAAAAAGGCCTTGCTGACAAGAGGAGGACCTTCGAATGGGTACTGATGACAAAGATGGATCATCAAACACCTCGATGATTGGGCTTCTCCTCTCCTCTTCGTCATGCCGAGTTCTCTGAAATCATTTCATCCTAACCTATGGAGTATGAAGAAGAAGGCAGCCATCGTCCTGCTCATGGAGTTACTGTTCTTGCAGCAGCAGACTCTGCTGTCGAAGCTGATGATGAGAACATATGCGTTCTTCCTTCGGTAGATTTAGGAACGATGAGAGAGAAGAGATGATGAAATTTTTTGGGTTCGATAAATATCATATGGATTTCAAAGTAGGAAAAAGATTGAGAGGAAAGACACTTTGAATTGATTGCTCTTATTAATTGTTCTAATAAAAATTTAGAATGATTGATAAGTTGGATAATTCAAATCTTGATTTCAACATAGGAATGACAATCGAAAAAAAATACCATTAATCTATTATAAAAGAAAACATATATCTCATTAGACTAATTTTCAAATCATCAAGTATATCGATATATCCCAACAACAATATTATTGCTTATAGAAAAATCAAATACGAATATAATGGTTTATGGATGTGGTTATTTGTCTCTTTTAGAATATTTGAATGAATAGCATAGTATTACCTTACGCATTCCAATCGAGTATTATATTACTTAAAACGGACAGTATGTATTGATTCGAATATGAATCGACATGTAAATAACATTTATTTTAAGAAAATATTAAAAATTTAAAATAGTGATGGGTTATCCAACCTAGCATTTAAAATAATAATAATAATAATAATAATAATTAGATCTTATAAGCGCAACTCTCCTCTTACAACTCTGTGATCACTACTGTTATCTTCTCGTAATATCTTTATCTTTTAATACCATATTTCTCATGATGTTATTGTCCTTTAATGTTAAAGGATTCTTCTTCTCGTAATATCATTGTCATTCTTTCCTGCTTTTTTTTTTCTCCTTTATCATTTATTCTTTTGTCACCTCCATCGCTCCTTTTTCTTTTTCCTCCACTTATCCTTTCTTTTTCTCTTTTTTTAATTTTTAAAATATCAGTATATATCGATACACTGATACATCAATACTGATCAATATATACTAGTTTGATCAAATTATGGAAATGGATCTCATATCCGAATTGGCAATCTTTGATGCATATAATATTTATATACAAAAATATTTTAAGAAATATATATAGTTAATTAATTTATTATTATAGTTTATATTATTATTATTAGTAGCAGCAGTAGTAGTAGTAGTAGTAGTAGTAGTAGTAGTAATAGTAATAGTAATAGTAGTAGTAGTGGGAGGAGCAGCAGCAGCGGCAGGAGGGGTGAGGGAGGAGGAAGCGACGGCGGCTGTCGATGTCGATATAGATTCCCTTCGCCGTCGCATGGGATCGAATTCTCCACCTCCAGGTTGGTGATTGTCCCCTTCCTCGTCCACGCCGTTGGTAGCCCGAGATTGATTCCGCGCTCCTTTGATCGGGATCACGCGGAACCCGTATCAACCCATCTTATCTTTAGGCCCTCGTGTTCGTGTCCTTGTTGGGGTTTGAAATGGTTGATTTGCTCCGGATTGTTACAAGGGTTTCATTGTGGTTTCCTTGCAATCGGATTTCCCGTTCTCGATTCAAGACCCGCGGCGATCTTGTTCTTTCTAAGCAAAATTGGTTCTTTGGGTTGTCGCTAGGCCTTCTTACTCGTTGGGTCGATGTGCTTTGCTGATAAAGCAAAATTAGACTTCAAGATTCATTTTTTACTCTTTCATGTTCACCTAATGACGTAGGAAGATGGTTCCTCCGAAAAATGGATGGGAAATTTTGGCTTGATATGCCTAATTTCTTTGTGTGCATCAAATATGACTTTGATCTGATAGTACTTCTTGCTGGATTTACTGCTTATGATTGGTGCACTACTTACATTTTCCTATTTCAGTTATCTGTGGTCTTGGAGTTCTTTATTTCACCATGAAATTTTGCTTAGAATTTAATGGGCTTTGCAGTCGAGGTCAGTTTTGTGGATGATCGATCCGTACCATATCCTTCGCACGGTTTATCAGTGTGCAACTCAGTTGCCACTGTGCCAGTGACACAATGAATCTGCAAACATGATTGAACATTTTGCACTAGTACTTATGGGTTATTTTAATCATAGCAAAACCTTTTTGTGATATGCTAGATTGTCATAGAACCGGTCGCAACACATTGTACCAGTAAGTGGATTTTGTGATGCCTAAATCATGGTTTGCATGAGAATTTTGCAGCAGATTGTACCAGTTAACAGATACTGCAGTCAGATACCGTAGTTTGCAGGAGCACTTTTTTGAATTTAGTGATAAAATTCTCAACCACTTGCAAGATCTTTGCAAGCTTGAATTACTGGGAAGTGCTTCAGCAGTTCAAGCAACAATTATGTGGTTATATACACTTGACTGAGGATGAGAGTTAGAGGACCTAACGATTCACTTCGACGGTCAAGCTCCGAGTCTGCATATCATATTATGTGGTAATTTGGCACAAATGATCGTTTTCTCTCTCAAGAAACAGAATTTTGGAGCAATTGTCTAGTTTACACTATTAGTTTTCTGTACAAACTTAGTTAAAGCACATGCAAGACTTGGTCTGCTACGAGTCCAGATCAATGACAGTCTTTGTTTAGCCGATATTGGGTTTACTGCTACAGGTCCGTTGGGTGTCCTTTGAACTGGAATCCTAGTATTTCAGCCAGATGATCAGAATTCTCTTTCTTGATTCTGGTTATATACATGTTATAAGAATCCTAAAATGCCGAGTCACCTGTCCCATGGGAAAGTGATGAACGAGTAAGGGTGTTTGATCTTGACAAGAATTTCGAAGCGTTTGTGCTTTTTAGCTTGCTTGATGCCGAATTGGATCCTGTCCTGTACATGGTTTCTGAACTCTTAGCGGAAGTTCTTTTTTGGTGCCTGTGTCATGGTTTTCTTGTTATACCTTGGGCATCTTTGCTTACATATCTTGTGTCTTCAAAGTTCCTGTGCTTCTTAGGCTGCTTGATACCATAGTTGGAAGCCTTTACATGGTTTGTAAACTTGTGACAGGTTCTTTAGGTGCTCGTGGCATGGAATTTTTGTTATATTCTCGGTATCTTTCCTTATGTATTCTATGGCCTTCTTAAAGATAATGACTGAAATCTGACAGATATATTTTAGTAGTTTTAGTTAAAAGTATTTCCAGGGTTAAAGATCCTATTTGTTGAAGATCAAATACAGAGCAAACACTAGATTAACCTCAATTAAGTTTTCTTTTAGAAAATGTTGCCAAACTTGGTTAGTTACGAGTATTATGATGTCAACTTCCTTTTGGCTTAAACTTTGGTCATCAAACTCCTAAGCATGCTGCTTGAAACCACAGTACCACCTAATACTCGATCAGTTACAGTAAAATGTTTTTAGTTTCATTTGCACTTAGTAGGGTTATGACTCGAAGATATCCATTGAGTTTTTGTTTTTGCAGTTCATCTATTTCATAAAAGATGCCTGCCCCAGCAGTTTTACCCCTTAGGCCACAGATCTTCAGATTCAGCTTGATTCTGTTTTGTGGATTGTGTCTAACACTATGTGATTCTAACTGTAATAGATCTCTATATTCAGTGTCGTTTTTTATGGGAGTTAAGTGTTGCAAATGGTTTGTGTCTGTGCAGGTACTCAACATCCAAAACCATGGGAAGGAGCTGTGAGTTCATCTGGTCGTACACCATTTAAGCCACCATCCCCCGGCAGTACCCGTGATGTTGTGGAATCATCTGGTACAGCAAAACCTGGTGAAATTGTTTCAGCTGCGGACCGGACTGTAACTTCTAATACTAATTACCCTTGGGAGACCTGTTCTTCAAAAGCCCTGGCAGGATTGTATTGCTAATTCATAATTAAATTATATCATGTGCTATAAACTATCATCCTCTTATTCCATGCGTATCTGCACGGCTGCCTACTTGGTTGTGCCATTTACTATTTTCAAATACTGTTTGCAGATGCAAGGTGTTGTGAATTTCTTCCATCGGATATCGATCCTCATTGATCAGAATACTCAGTCCATGTCCATGACTGCTCTCCTCCAGGTTAGTTTTTTCATGTCACACTCTTCTCTATCTCTATTCTTCGAGAATGTTGGGATATGATTCATCATCTGTTATTCCATCTCAGCTTTTTGATCGTTCTGTATTGTTATATGGCGAGCTTGTGAGATTTGTACTGAGAATATTGGGTATCCGAACGAGGCCTAGAAAACATTGACAATTGTGACCTGGCAAAGTTCCTCCCTCTTCCGGGCAGCATTTCCTCGAGGGACGAAAAGCTTCTTGTGGATCGCAGATGGTGTTCGGGGTGTTGATGTCAAGGGATCGAGTTAGACCGATGTCAAATTCATCAAAGTCAAGCATATGGAAGTCAAAAGCATGTGCCCACCATGATCAGTTTCATCAAGAAGGGTCTGATTCTTATCATTAATGGGCAGTAGCTGTGTTATTTGTTCCCATCTTTCTTGTATGAGATGTGTGACTACATTTTGGTGAGTTCTGTAACTCTTCAGTTTGTGTTTGTTTGCCAAGTTTGTAGATCTGTGGGTGAGTGGAGAAAACATGGTCGACTTTGTGGGAGTCAAGCTAATTCTGATTCAAGGCTGTGTATCCTCAAGATGGATGTATGAAGTAGATGATGATGTCTGGAGGATTTTGTGCACAGCCTAAATACAGTGGTGTTGGGTTGGATCAGAATTGGACTTCAGCATCTTTTGTTTGTTCGGATAATTATATTGGAAAGACATGAATCAGTTGTTTATTGGCAGAAATTATCAGAGTCAATTGGCACTTTTTATTGAGCTGATATCATCCAATGACGGGTTCACTGTACACTGTAGAAGTTCGACTTGCTCATTGAAACGAAGCAAAGTGTCATCTCAAAGAAGAACACAATACTTGCTAGGACTTGATGGAGTACAAGTGTTGCGGTCCGTGGCCGTAAGGAGAGAGAGCATGTAATCTGGACTTCCTCTTTTGAAGGAACCGCTGCAGTGATCGCTTCATCGAGAGCTCGGGGTTGACGAGCAGCCGCTCCACGGGACGAGGAGACGATGGCGGCAGGGATGACTCTATCGGTTGCCGGTGTGCTTGGGTCGTCTTCGTCATGTGGCCATCCATCTCTCGCTTGGCCATGGCGATGATTGCTCTCGCCTGCAGTTTCCGCACACGAATCCAAAGCTTGAATACAGGCAGAAAGGTGAGCTTAGCAAGAGGAACCAACGTGAGAGGCAACGAACCTGCATCTCTGTCACATCGCAGGCACAGATTCGACCATCGTACAACAAGGTAATCTTCTGCTGCTGCTGGTATTCTCCTGAGCTTTCGAACAATCTCGCCACCCTGCACACATCATATCAGCACAGAGATTAAAACCCATAGCACACTCGAACATATGTCGAACGCCTTAGGAGCACGAGACACACCTGCTGTTGCAGCTGGCTGTGCTGGGCTCGTCGTCATCGCCGCCACCACTGCTGCTGCCGAGACGAAGTCGGAGGTCCACCATCTCCATTGCTCTCTCGAACAAAGAGTCGGATCGCAGGCGTGTCCGATGACCAGAGCGCGAGTGGTAGAGTCGTGGAGAGAGAGGAGGAGGAGGGAGGAGGCCTTTATATTCTCGCCATGGGGACGAGACAAAGACGCATGAAGAGGAGCCGGCCGAGATGGGCGCGGCCAAACAGCGCGTGGAACATGCGTTCCCTACGCGCCCACGCTTCCTCCGTCGGCAGCGCCGCTCGTTCTCAACGACAAACACCTGTTTTTGGCCTTTTCCTTCAACCATAATTGACATGTCCACATACTTTCATATTATTACCTCCAAAATAATAATTTTCATATTTATCTCCCATATATATATGATATTAATATAAGGGTGGATTATATATCCTTATTAATTAATATAAGAGCTCCACCACATGCTTTGAGTGCTTAATGAGCTGTGTGGGGTTGGGAAGCACGCGTGCATGGTCCATGCATCCACCCGCCATGTCGCAGCGCATCACGTCCACCCGTCCAAGATAACGGTGAGCATGACGATGAGATGGCGCCCGTCAGCGTCACATCCAGTCGGTAGCGGAGACCACCGCGACGACAACAACAACCATGTGGCGAAATGCGGCCGTTATCTCAGCGTCGATTCCGCGGTTTATCTCTGCCGTCCCCACTCTCAGCCATCTAACACGTGATACAATTTATGGTGATTAAATGCAGATAATACTAATTAAAAAATTTAGGAAAAATGCATATCAGTATCAACACATGCAGGCACAAATCTAAAAGCACGCATGAAGAAAACGTTGTGGCAAACAGCTGATGATTTGTCGCACGTTGAAGAGCTGCATTTATGTGCTGTCATTCGTGGCGAGTAGGGCGTCCACAACATGGTTGCATCTTTAGCTCGTGTTAGAAGTCCTATTGGTACGTGGGATATGTCCAACTTTTCTATGGCCTCTCAGAGGTCACAATGGAAGCTGTGTGGGTTGAGCGTCCCTCTTCACACTGGTGGCCGAATTCAAATTATACTCTTTGTTGAGTTATCACTATCACTAATAAATTCTAGATAACCAACACAAATCATGATCATCATTGGTCGAATTTTCGAAAAAAAATCCCTCTCACTTTTTAGCTTTTCCTAACAGATTTTTATTTTTTATATTTCGAAAGAGCATTCTTTATTTATCATAATTTTTTAAATGAATATATAACAAGATAACTGAAACGATACTGTTGGGGAAACTTTACGCCGTGATCGAGATGTCAGCATGGCTCGGTTCAACGTCGAATGTTAGGGAACCTTCACGTTATGGGCGAGGTGTTAGTACGACTCGATCCAACCTCGGATGCGTAAGATTGCCCATGCGGATGCTCGGATATTTGGATATTGGAAGTAAGCGTTGGGTCGAGTTGAGTTCAAGCATCGTCTTTCGAGTGTAGCATTTTCCATTGTCGAGTTGCCTGCTTTTTTATCATCAAGCTCTTACACATAGGGCAAGGTCGGGAGGAAGATTTTTTAACTCTACTCCTCTAAAGTTGAAGTTAGTGTTGAGGAGGGTAAGAGGGAATTGAATACTCAAAGTCCTTCCCCTTTGACATTGGTCAGGAAGTTGGCTTTTATACTTGCAAAGAGGGGTCGATTATACGTGGTTTGTTAGTGGTTGTTGACTCCTCGGTTGAGTTCAAGCATCGTCTTCCGAGTGTAGCATTTTCCATTGTCTGAGTTGCTTGCTTTTTTATCACCAAGCTCCTACACATAGGCCGAGGTTAGGAAGGAGATTTCTTGACTCTACTCCTCCGAAGTTGAAGTTAGTATTGAGTAGGGTAAGAGGGAATTGAATGCTCAAAGTCCTTCCCCTTTGACATTGGTTAGGGAGTTGGCTTTTATACCTACGAAAGAGGGTCGATCATACGTGGTTTGTTAGTGGTTGTTGACTCCTCAAGCAACTGGCTTGTACTTTGCAGACGAGCGTCGATCGACCTGTATAAACCCGTGTTGTGCGACACCATTCCAAGCTTTCTAGAACAGCTCTGCATGTTCGGTACTGAATAGTGCAAGGGTATGTGGTTATTCTATTCGAGTCCGAGGTGTCGCATCGTGTCAGCTTGGGAGCTTCTTTGTTGGCATTATCATGGTCACGGACTGCTGTCATGAGGATGGTGATGAAATATATCATATCACGTACCTAATTACATCCCATAATTTTATCCATAGGGTGAATGGATTGGATTTCTTATATATAATATTTACACTTTTAATTTTGAACATGCTTAGTTTTTATTTTTAATTTTATTTTGACACTTCCACCAACGCTAGTGTTCTTAATACATCCATTAAAACATTATAATTTTTTTATAAAAATATTATAAATAAAAATAAAACTTAATAAAAATCAATTATAAAAAAATATTCTAAATAAGTATCTTTATTGGTTTGATAATAAGAACAACTAAACATGTGAATTTCTATATCAATTACAATATTTTTGAATAGACTATAAGTCTCTTAAAAAATACTTTTAATTGAAAAACTACATCGATCCAAATCAATGGACAGTCCGACTTACCCTATGGCTCAATTCATAAAAAAAAAAAAAAAATCAAAGTTGCTATTGTGTCTTATTTATTCTAGAAGATATATTAAAAAGAAATATCAATTGAGAAATACATAAAAAAAAGGTTCTTCCCAAGAATTAGCCCATTGTAATTCATTGATTTGAAAAAAAATATTTTAATATATTAAAATATATAACAACATTTTGGACAACTCGACTTGTTTAAAGAGTTCCAAATTGGTTGATTAGACCGAGTCAATCGTAGAATTGATCGCATGTTCTAAGTTGCACCCTCAGACTGGTTGGTGCATGAGTCACAACTCAAGTCACGGCACCTTTGTCACGACTCTCGTTACTCCCAACTTTCACTTCGACCCGATACAGTCGAACCCGTTGGTTCGAAAGGATAATATTAAACCCGTTATATGAATGATCCAAAATTATTTAGACATGTAAAAAATCCGATCCAATAGCAACCCCGAAACTGCCTACACCTTCTCCAACTAACTGTCGCCGGACCTACCTATGCCTATGAAGTCTCAAGGCTGATAGCCTTATTAGAATTAGGATCCTTTCCAGTCCCTACAGTTCCGGATCTTCAATCCATCCCTATGATCAGCCGTTCGTTCATCTTCTCTAAATTTTGACCATCCGATTAGGGCTCTTGTCAAGAGTCGTGCTGTGAAAATAGGTGAGATTGATATATGGGCGGTTCAGATTTGAGACGATGACGAGTCGACGGTGACACGAGGAGATGCGGAGCATTGGGACGAGTACGAATTGGATGGGATCCCAATCCCAAACCCAGTCTCTCCCGTCGGTGTTTCCGTCGCCGGTTCAGTATAAGAACAGGCGACGCTCCTCGAAGGTGCAGTTGAGCGAGCCCTAACCCTCACCAATCTCATCCTTGGATCCCAGTGTGCTTAGGGGATGGCAGCGGCACTGCAGACGACGGCGCTCCTCTCGGCTTCCCCGAATCGGTTCTCAGAGGCTCCGCGTGGAATTCTTTGTAGGATCTCTTCCAGGTGCGATTCTAACTATCCTTTTCCAGATTTCTTGCGATTCTATGTAGCCTTCTCCGGATTCTCGCATCAGTGTTTCGCTGATGGGCATTACTTTGTTCTTTACGGTGTCAAACATGAATTCCGTATCGGATTTTTTCCCCCTTCTCTTGTTCTTCCTATGTAAGGTGAGAACCTCGCAATGCTTCTTCCTTTTGTTACTTTTTTGGGATCTAAAGAGCCTTTGTTGTGTTCTTGTGCGTCTTTTCAGGAAGGAAGGAAAGCATTTTGCTGGTTAGATCCGATGAAGGGGCCTCCAATCTCCAAACCTGGGTAAGTCGCAGTTCTTTCTACTAAACACATGCTGTTGCAGTTGAGTATCGATTCGCCTTAACTTGCCCCTTTAGGATGTCCTGCATTTAGTTATTAACCTATATGTATCTTTTCTTGTCCTGCAGAGACGTAGGCTGATGCGTCTACAAGTTCCACCGTCTCCAAACCTGGGTAAGTCGCAGTTCTTTCTACTAAACACTTGAGCCTTTCTGGAGAAATAAATTTGGTTGTCTTAAGCTGTATATCTACTGTTGCATCTGCATACATGTCTGATATCAAGCTTCTTTTCCAATACGTTATTTTCTGTTAGAGTAAAAGAAAACAAAAAACTTTTCGATGATGAAATCTAATCAAATAATATATGATTAAAATTGAAAAAAGCTCAGAAGGATCGTCATTCTTTTAGCTCATCATGGTTTCAAACATGTATTCTATCATCATGGTATTGCACTTTCGTTCGATGATGAAATCTAATCAAATACAGTATTCTATCATCATGGCATTGCACATTAAGCTCATCATGGTTTCAAACATGTAGCACCTCAGATGCATTTGGGAACAACTTTTTCTTATGTTCTGTGCTTGTCCTGGTGATCCAAATATTTTTACTACTCGCCTGCCATGTTGTTTGGGTCATTGTAGCTCCACCATTCTTTTCTCCTGCTGTGGCATTTCCAGGTCTTTGACTTCAAGGTTCTGATTTAGCTTTTGTATTATAAATTTTAGTCATGAACTACTATTGTTTGAGGCTTTACGGGAGGGACTTGAAGAAGAGATGGACCGGGATCCTCGAGTTTGTGTCATGGGAGAAGATGAAGGACATTATGGTGGCTCATACAAGGTGTCCAAAGGTTTGAGTGCAAAATATGGAGATCTGAGGGTTCTTGATACCCCATTCACAGAGAACTCCTTCACAGGCATGGGCATTGGAGCTGCAATGACAGGCTTAAGACCTGTTGTTGAAGGAATGAATATGGGATTGCTACCGTTGGCTTATAACCAGATATCAAACGATTGTGGCATGCTTCATTACACTTCTGGTGGCCAATTCAAAATCCCAATAGTAATCAGAGGGCCTGGAGGCATTGGCCGGAAACTCGGTGCAGAACATTCACAGCGCTTGGAGTCATACTTCCCGTCAATTACTGGCCTACAAATGGTTGCTTGCTCAACACCTTACAATGCCAAGGGGCTTATGAAATCAGCAATAAGGAGTGAGAATCCCGTGGTGCTGTTCGTGCATGTGCTGCTATCTAATTTGAAGGAGAGGATCCCCGATGATGAGTATGTGCTTTGTCTGGAGGAGGCAGAGATGTTAGGGCCCCGAGAGCATGTCACGATCCTCACATATTCACGCATGAGGTATCATGTGATGCAGGCCACAAAGACACTGGTGAACAAAGGCTATGATCCTGATGTCATTGACATCAGGTCACTGAAGCCATTTGATCTTTATAACATTGGAAAATCTGTGAAGAAGACCCATCGTGTGTTGATTGTGGAGGAGTGCATGAGGACTGGTGGAATAGATGCAAGTCTTAGGGTGGCCATAATCGACAATTTCTGGGACTACCTGGATGTAAGTCATTGACATCAGGTCACTGAAGCCATTTTATCTTTATGACATTGGAAAATCTGTGAAGAAGATCCATCGCGTGTTGATTGTGGAGTACATGAGGACTGGTGGAATAGGTGCAAGTGTTAGGGCGGTCATAATCGACAATTTCTGGGACTACCTGGATGCTCCAATCATGTGCTTGTCTTCACAGGATGTGCTGACACCTTATGCAGGGACTTTGGAGGAGTTGACTGTGGTTCAGCCAGCACAGATTGTGGCTGCAGTCGAGCAACTCTGCCAATAAAAGGTGCTCTTAACAGCTAGTGCTTTTGCATGGTCTGAGTTTGACTCCAGATTATTACCAAAATTAAGGTTCAATCTACTATATTATTGTTTTTGTTTTAGCAAAAGCTTATGTTTTCTTTGTTAAGGTTATTCTGACATTGGCTTGAAATAATGGTTTCTAGTTTGTAGTTGCAACTTTAGTTCTGATTCATTATCTTAAACTAACAAGAGATTTGTGATTTTAAACTCCATCTTTAATTATGACCATCAATTTTTCATGGTAGGATCCACTGCTAGTCAATAAAAGCTATCGAGTTTCTGAGAAGCAGAGCCTATTTTCTCGCAAGGTTTTTTCTTATCCTATTCCTTCTTCTGGATTCACATTCAAGAAAGTTGACAATCTCCAGGTATGAATTGTTTGTCTAGAAGTTTTAATTGACTTCTTTGATGAATTATAGAATCTGAATCGTAATGCCATGAGCTCAAATATCTTAGCAAAGTCTTTCTTCTACTGTAGTAGGGACTATTTACTTCTTTCTATCAGGTGTCATGTTTTTGAGGATTTCTCATGCTAAGAGTTGGCACATGTAGTGACATGATTCAAGAAACACTAGTGACATACAGGTTTTGCCAAAATCTTCTGGTTAAATCGGTTTAAGTAATGGCACTGAATTGGCTTTAGATGCATTCTTCCTTGTCAGCCATATTGTGTTAGGAAGGATCCAAAATTATGCATCTGTTCTAAAGTTTGACTCCATGCTACTACAAAATACAAATAGTTAATATGCTTACTAAAGTGCTTTAGTCTGTTAATACAATTTTCTTGCTCAACAACTATTTTCCCATCAATTAGAGAGAACCACTTGGTGACCAACAATGTTTTTATAAATAGTATGTCTTGAATTATTGATTTTTTTAATTAACTAATTTCATTTTGGGAGAATTGAAATGCCGGTATGTGCAATAATCCCTCGGATTCTTATCTCATCTTTGGAGGAATTGCTTCAAACTACAATCTCACATTATGCTTTAGTTGTAGGCGGGCTTGATCCCCTAATAATCATAGATCAAACACAAATTATATACCAAATCAAACCAGTTTACTATAGAAGTTTTAAAAAGAAAAAAGAAAACTAAAATGAAGTATTGGCATGGGTTATTGACATTAGTGTAACTTCTACAGTGACACTGTTCAACTTACGGCGTTTTCTCGATGATGTTCATATTTGTCAAGAATGGTGATGAAGATGAATACATTGAGAAAGACGAACACTGAACCAATGACAACAGTTTTGAGTCCTAAAATGGGCAGAAACTGAAAATTGAGTCTCTTTTAATTCAATTGTTTGTTCTGATTCAAACAAGGCATCATCCTGTTCCAAAGATCAATCAGGATGATGACATGGCTGATCTTTCATGGCCATGTGGACATGATTGCAGTGTCCAACGTTGTCTGAAATGTATCACCTATTTGCTAGTAGAATGCACAGTTAACTATAACATAAGAAGAATGTACTCGCAAGTTTGTAGGAATGTGCTAAGGATACTGACACAAAGTTTAGTAGTGACCTACACATACTGCTAGCTGCAACTGAGGATTATTTTGGGGCACAACAAAATCTGGAACTGCAGATTGCAACCTTTCTTCTCTTTGAGTTACCAGATTAGGAAGATTCCTGCCATGGGCTTCTATGACGAAATATTACATATTTTCTGAGTGGTTATGGTAAGAGCAAATCAGCATGATTAGATACAACAGTGATAAGGTCCACATTAATCTTCACCGGTGCGAGCTCCTTTGAGTCTCTAGAAATTATCCACTCTAGGATGGACTCGGAGCCCGCACAGTGTCGCCCGTGCAATTCTGGGATGAATATGAAAAATGTTCCTAGGGGAGAGGAGTCACCTTAGACTGTTCATTAGGCGTAGCGATATTGTTAGGAAAAGAATCGGCACTAAGAGGAGGGTGAATTAGTGCGGCGGTAAAAATTAAGTCGGTTCAAAACTTCGTTGCGATTAAATCCGTTTTCGACGAAAAACCATTTCGTAAAGATAATAACTTTGAAAGTGCACGGAAGAGTGTAGTGGATGTAAAGCAAGTAAAGTGATTTGCAGTTAAAGTAAATTGTTCAAGAGAAACGCAAACCAGATTTTTATAGTGGTTCGATCGTCGTGACCTATATCCACTTTGCTGATTCCTCTTTCGTCAAGGCTACCGGCATCCACTATCGTTCTTTCTTCAATAGGCAAAGAATAACTACCTTTTACACCCCTCTTCTCATTTTCACAGGTTTAGGAGGCAACATTTTACAACTCTCTTTTACAAAGTATCCCTCTCACACATCCCTTAGAATTCTCTTTAAGTTTTGGGAGGAGGGAACTAAACTTTCTAAGGTTTATAGCTTTAGAATCATAGTTTTGCTCAATATTTCTTACATATCCATGCAGGAATAGCTAGGGTATTTATAGGCCTCAAATGGCTTAAAAAATGAAGCCAAAATTTAAATCTTCGAAATTTCAAGGTACGGGCGATACCATCGCCTGCAGCTTGACATTGGGCGGTACCACCGCCCAATCTGGTGGTACCATCGCCCAGTCTGGTAGTACCATCGCCTAGAAGACTGTGTCTGGGTGGTACCATCGCTTGACATAGTCTCGGAGACTGTGGCACGACGGTTTCACTTGTTTGGTCACTGTTTGGGCCTTTCTC